>ML675604.1:48903304-49118986 GCA_007922155.1 Mesoclemmys tuberculata
TATACATTTAACACGAGACAGTGAGAGAGAGCACAAGCCAGATTTCAGTTTTCTATATACCATGCTGCTACAAAAATTAAGGTATTACCTACTTACAAATCACTTAGTGACTAAAATATTGGACTTGTGCCAGAGAACAAAGCCATCATGATGAATCTGATATTACCTAGGACCAAACAAGAATTTAAGAATTCTCGTAATTTCCTGATCCAGAATCGGATGTGCTAGTTTCTCCGTAAAGGAACTGGATACTCTAGAAATTATTTAAATTTCTATTAAATCAAGTATATGGGAAAAATATCTGTACACAGAATAAGGATCTAAAATGGACATCGGAGCTGTAACAGTTAGACTATTAGACTTAATTTTTACTGCATGTTTTACAACTGAAAATGAGCACTCTTTCTCCAAAATGTAAATGGAATATTTTGGCTCAATATTTAATGCCCAAGACTATCAATCTAAATCAAATGGGTAAAAAATAGTGCATGGCCTCAATGGACAGATATATCTTATACTAGAAGCTAAGGGCCTGTTACGTACATCAGGCTAGATCTTCAGCTGCATCAAATGTATGTTTGGCACAGCTGGGGTGACTGTGGGAGAAAGTGGTTCTAATTCATCTTTCAATTCCTCCCTTTCTGGGGCCAGTAGGGGAAAACAGCATCCAGCCTGTAATCTTTTCTAAATTATGCTGGCCAGAAAAGTCCCACAGCCAAGAATCTGCCAGAGTGCTGTGCAGTGGCTCTCGCCTCTATCCCTAGCTGGCTTCCTCCCCACTCCCTGAGCCTGAAGGAGTGGAGAGGCAGAAAGCAGGAGGAATAAAGCCAACTGGGAATCCTCAGCTGCCTGTTTTGAGGTAGCTTTAAGTCCTCTTAGGGAAGCTGGAGCAGTGCAAAAAGGATGGCAGCAGGGCTGAGGAGACAGGTTAACGTATCCAGAGAAAGACAACTTTACAGTTAGTACATGCATTGTCATCTAACCACGACAACTCAGAATATAAATAACTGCTCTAAGAAGTATGGGATACAAAACATGTACAAGTAAGTACCATCGGAGTTAATGGAAGTAAAGTGACATGCATGTATTGGAGGAGACTATACAGTAGACCTGCATCACTACAATGGCTCAATTATTTGTATTACAGTAGCGATGAGAGATCCCCACAACCCCAAGGCCCCTTCTTTACAATGGAATAGAGAAGGTGTCCAAAAATCACTGATCCGAAGTAATGGATGTCAAGGTGTGCATGGCCAGGACATGTTGCACTCTAATATATCATCCCCCTTTTCTGGAAGGTGAAAAGAAAAAAAATATTTGAGGGGAAGGAAAGGGCTAACAATCAAGTTTACCTCCTGGCAGAGGTAGTGAGCCTTCAATACTATTGAAACTAAAGGAGGTGGCCCTCAATGTAGAGCGGTTCTAGAGGACACAGATGATTGACCATGGACCAGTCAGGGTCAAATCAGTATCAACCGAGTGCTCAGTTCTGGGAACAGTTTCCAGAGGTCAGACTAATCCAGTCTGACCACTTTCAGGACATACTACAAAAGTGTTCCTTTTGACAAAATTTTTCCACTCTAGCCAAATTAATGAGGGAGATGTAACAGAGAGGGGGAAAAAAAAAGAAAGAAAGATCTCAAGCTGAGCCACCACAGAAGCAAGAACCAACCCCACCATCCCCCCAGAAATAACTCCTGAAGCGTATTAGGGACCACACCTTGCCAACCTAATTTACCTTGGAACTGCATAGATATCATGGTGATGGATTCTGCAGGAAAATTAGACTAAATTAGATATGGATGAGTGAAATAAGAGCTGAGAATAGACAGATAATATAGGTTCTAACAAAATGGCTGATCAGCTTCTTTATTGTTATCAGCTGAGGAGGCTAAAGAATCTAAAAGTAGGATGGATTTCTAACTTGTAGAAAAGATGTCCATCCATTCTGACAATGGGAAAAATCTTGTCAAAGTACTCATTGTACATAAGATGGGAGTTACAAGACCATTTACCCACATGCTTCCACACAATCATTTTTTTGGAAAAAATGTCAAGCTAAAATGTATTTCCACATCTTATAGGGTGCTGTTGGTTTGTTTTACAGATTTAGAATGTGTTTCAAAGTAAGCACCACTATTTGCACTGCACTGGGAAAGAACGAGTACTTGAATGCTACAAAAGTATGATGGACCATAACCTAGAATAGAATTTCATGTTAACATGTATTCTATTACTAGAATTCTAGAATCTAAAAACCTAACCTAGAATCTAGGTTTTTTTGAGAGTTTCAACAAAGCAGATAGTACATGTGGATATTAGTGCTTGCATTTTTGAGGGATATTCAATAGTAGCTTTGGAATTTAGAAACTTGTGGCTCTACAGGATTATGTTTAGGATATCTGTAGCTGTCAATCAATGTTTGAAGAAAATCTTGGAGAAGCCAAAGTTACCATTTGACATTAATGTTATCGTCTGAATTAAGACTCACATTATTTTGTAATGGTATTATCTCTCAGTTTTTATCCTTTTTTAAATAGGAAACAAAAAAATCTAGTATTGAATTGTCTGGAGGAAAACACTTGAATACAGCACAGGAATGTACTCTGCTACTTTCAATATTTAGCAAAGTGTAAGTTTCAGTCACAGACAATCTAATGAAGTTCAGTTCTTACAAATGGTGCCTATATATGGATATATTCTATTAGAACTTTTTACCAGGAGCAGCCTTTTTATAGACATTAGTCATCAGCAGGTCTAGTGTTTTCTAATATTGATGCACATCAATACTTATTAAAGCTCACTGAAAATTAATGACTACAAAATCTTAGAAATCCACAAAAGATTACTGTTTCTAAAGAAAATTAAACTTAAAAAATATCTATGTCAATGTAAGATTGAAGACCCAATATAAAACATCAAAAGGAAATTTCAAGACTGGAAGCTGTAAACAAATTCTTAACTCAGCATCGTGTGTAAGACATATGGTAGGTAAGATCTTCAATAACAGTAACTTAAGCACAACAAAGTGACCAAGGAAAGTGTTTCGCCCTTAATTTTGAATTGCTCTGCCTGACAAGTTAAAGTTATAGTCTTACAGTGCAATGCTGAATGGTTATACAAACAAAATGTTCACTGATGATCAATGGGAGTTTTGTTTGTTCCATGACTCCAGGGTTAGGCCCTGCAATAGTTTTCAGTGCAGTGGAACTAGACAGGCAACACCCTGAAAATCTGCCTTTTAATGTTACTTTTATGTAGATTTTTGTGGTTTGCTATCTATTAGGAAATGAAGGCTCTTTTTTATAAAACAACAGGGTAGCACATGCTTGTCTAAGTGATCCCACAAAACAAAACGTTTTTATTGGCACATCTTCTTCATGCTACTACTTCTCACCCTTCACTGTGTTGTTCTCGGTTTTACTCATCTGACAAACTGCACAAATATTTTAAATATATCTTGCTTTTTGGTTATGATTTATTCAAAATAAAAATCTGTCTGGTACTGAGCACATGGTTGTTTCCAACAATACCATGAAAGCAAGGTCTTGACAAAGGAGAAAACTAATGGTTTGATACAAACACAAGGAAAAGTTAAAAGACTTTTGCCTTATCAATTTTATAATTCTATTCAGATTTGTACCAAGATTTTCAAAATTAGCAGTGACATTGGGTGCCCAATTTGAGATACCTTAAAGACTTTCAAGAAGGGGTGTTAAGCACTTTCTAAAAATTAGGTCATTTAAAGTTTCTCAAGTTGGATACACAAAACTTGAGGTCCAAAAGTCAACAGTCATTTCAAAAATTTTGAGAAAGATACTTTCTGGAAACCAGTAAAGTCTTGATTACTCTGACTGAACAGTTCTTCAGTGTTTCCTCTCAAAAATCAGGCAAATAGGTTCAGTCTCTTAGGTTCATGATGGAGCAATAGGCTCTATGAGGAAGAAACATAGCAGGCACTGGCTGCTTGTTATGTCAGAAAATCATGTGTCCCAAGGAGGAGTCCCTATGATCACTATTGCAGTGTCTTACTTGAGCTTCTGAACAGTGCAGGACAATAATTAGAAGGCTGTTAGGGATAAGTACATTTCTCCTCCTAAAGAACTATATACACACACACCTCTCTCTCTCTGTGGCTGGGTGGGTGGGTGGGTGGTGCTTCCATGCAAAGAGTCTCCTAGCTAAGATGACTGAAGTTTCTGGTAGGCTCCCGAAGACCTCATGACCTCCACTTATGGTCACTCTTCTGTCCATTCAAACAATCTGCTCTGGACTCATGGATGCTAAAAGCCATTTCAGTGGGAAGCTCTAGCACTGTTATGATTTTGGAGAGGGACTTGAAATTTGGCAGAGGCAATGCCCTAATCAGAAGAATTTCCCTTTTGATATTCCAATGAAAATCTGTCCTAATTTAGACGAGATATAAGACTCTGAAATTTGTCATTTGCACATGTGCAGTAGAGGTTTCTTAGAATTCAGCAGTTAAATTCGCCAAAGCTTTCATCTGTAGTGAGCATATTCCAGTCTCACAAAGCTCCTACATACCAACCAGACTACACATTTGAAATCACCACAAAGCAACTCTGCATATTCTATCCCAATGCTTCAGGGCTGAACAGAACTTCCCCTGCAATTCCTCCTTCTCAGTGGCTTCCGTGGCATGAGGCACCAGAACTGAGAGACAAATTATCTTTCTTATTCTCTTAATGGTCTAATTGCTGGCACCCAGTCAACCTGGAGGAGAAGAAAATAATCTGGAATGCAGTGGGAAGAGGACACACATGGAAGGGAAGGAGGCATGGGAGGAATGGGAGCAGAGGGGAGCCAGGGGAGGGCAGCAGGGGAGGACTCAGACAAGAGCCACGTGAGGGGAGGAAGAGGATGGAGACATGCTGGAGGGAGAAGACTAGAAGGAGCCAGGATTGGGGATGAGAACAGAGGGGTCTGTAACCACCAGAACAGAGAACTGAAACCAGGATTCCCAAGTCTCAACATTCCTTTGCTGTCAGCAAATATCTATGTATCCCACTGGGAAAAAGAATCTTCATCTCCATTTATGGCTGGTCTATGTATACAATGACAATCAGTTGCTCTATTAACTCCAGAGATCTGTGCTACAGATCTAAAAGTTACAGCGCAGCTAATGACACAATGTGGGAGCCAATGTGTTCCTACATGATGCAATTTGTATTTTTTCAGGTTGCTTTTTACAAAGTTTAGGAAATGAATTAAAGAAGAAAAGAGAAGAAACCTATGTTAAAAGAACATTAAGGTTCCAAAGTCAAGCACTCAGAAGTTCGGAAATGTCAGCATTAAGGTTGCCTGAGCAACCTTAATTAGCCCCTTGTGCATTTGCATTATGATACAGATGTTAATTACCTGATCACACACCATTTTTTCCACAGGACCCCTGCCTCATTAGGTGTATATAACAGATGGTGCTCACCAAATGGGTGGCTACTCAATATTTCATTTATCCTCATCATTCAGTATGCTCACTAATGTCTTTTTTCTATATACCCTTTACACTTCACTCTGAATACAGAATTATTAATTTACTCATTAGCTTTTTGATGGCCTTAATTACTGTAATATAGGAGTGCCTGGTGAACATGAAATGAATGCGTCGGCACCACGCTCCTCTGAAGTATTCTCCATTTTATAAGGTCAAGAACTTAGGCACAGAGACATTAGGATCAGAAGTGTCCACTCATTTTGGGTGACCAGTTGAAGATGCCTAAGAACTTTTTTTTCCACAATAGTTAGCATTTTATGGTGCTTTATAGGTTTAGAGCAGAGTTCCCACTTATTTCAATTGCAGTTGTGAGTGTCCAGTGCTTCTGCAACTCAGGCCCTAGCTGTCTCGATATGGAGCGCTTCAAAAATGAGGAACTTACAATTAGCTGCCATCTGCAAGAGGTTTGATTGAAATGATTTGGAGTCTGATTCTGTGCCATTAAAGTTACTGAGAGTTTTGCCACTGAGCTGAAGAGGAGCGTGAGCAAAGTTTTGTCCTGCATAGGAATTCTGTGACAGAAATGAGGACAGAATCCAATTCCTCAGGGCGACCTTTATCTGCCTCAAACACTTCCTCCAACCCTCTGCACCATTTACTACAAACCTTCCGGCTTCTTCAACAAATGAGGCAAGGGTCCTGTAGACACCAGCCTCATTCACTAACCAATGCTGATTCATTCCCTGAGCACCATCCTTCCTATGCCCAGACTGAGGATAAAAACAGCATGTGATCATATGATTAAAGGAAACTCAAATGAAGGTGGGTAGAAAGACAGAGTTCCATGCCATACCTGGACTGCGTTTAGGACAGAGCTCAAGCTCTTGGCAGAACTAGAGCTATAGTTTGGGTTCAAAGTAGACAGCCCCAGGCTGAAGAGGGAATCAGGCAGATGAACAGCTCTTTAAAAATTTCTTCCAGCTTACGACAAAAATTTCTACAGAACTATTCTCTCAAAGTTTTGACTAAATGTAAACCAGAAATGGAAAGTGAATCCTTTCCCATTTTGGATCCAACATAAAACAAAAATCATAGGCACAGGTTTGAATTTAGGAATCTGAATTCAAACCAACCTGAAATTCCAAAGTGATCTGATCTGAAGTTCCAGTTTTGGCTCATCTCTTAAGGAAAAAGAAAAAAAAAAAAAAAAAAGTACTGTAGGAAGTATTCTGCACTGATAGAAGAATGGTTTACATAAATGAACGGGTATCTTTCAGCTGTAATTTCTATTATTCATTTGTAATACTACAGAAAAGCCACCACAATGATGTTCGGTTAATTTTTCTATCAACACTCACTTAGCAATGCAGTATTTCATGAGGCCCACTTCATCAAACTATTAAAATGTGAAAGTTAAATAGTAACTTTAAGAAAAAGACTTCTGAACTAGTGCAGTGATCCACAGCTAATGCACTCCAGTGCACTGCCATTCACGATATTTAAGTTTGATTTTTCTGGTCCTATTCTTTTTCCTATGATCAGAACCTGAAAACATTCAAGAGGCAAAGCTCTCTTCCTCTGATGATAAAGAAGTGCCTTGTGCTACATGACTATGCATTCACTCGCTAATTAAGGAGCAAAAATGATGGATTTACAATTGACCAGAAAACTATCAGCTGTGACGTGGGCTTCTGAGAAGTGTTTAAGAAATGGAGATCCTCGGGGTTCCAGAAAGGCCAGCACAAATGGGGAAGAGTGACAACACAGGGGCTTGAGAGATTATTCTCAAAGGCCCCATCCTAAAGCCTATAGTCAATTCTCTTAGGATCCTATTCATCACTCCTTACTCAAGCAAAATTTCTGTACAGCCTAAATCTGGCTGATCTGTACAGATAATACTCATAGTAGCAGAAATATGGAAGACAGATGTAGAATCAGTAATAAGACCTCCCAGAAATTACCCAAACAATTCTGAAATCTGAACTTTGATACTGTAACATGAATAGAGCAACAAACATGGGAAGATACCATAAAATGACAGTGGGATTTTTTTTCCTAAAGTATACAAATAATTTTGATTAATTTGAAACACTAAAGATTTTGCTTTCCAAGTTATACTATTCCCAAGCCAGCACAGAGATAAATGCCAAATAAATGTCAGACTCTTTAAATTAACACACGGTATCAGATGAATCAGAATCCCCAATCCCCTTCCACTTCTCAAACAGAGCCATTTAGCTGCTGGGAAACAGAAAATTATTCTCTCCTGGAACTGAATCAGAAGGCAGATCCATCATTCAGTAGCCAGCATATGATTCATCTTAGCTTTGCATAAAAAGTTAAAAAGTCCAAAAGCTACCAAAAAAGGGCTTTTGAATTACTAGGCTGCTTCACTTTAACCCTCCTGAAATGCCTGCTGAAAGATTCTGTGAATCATGACCGCTGAGAGAAGAGCACCCCTGCAATGAGAAAGTGGTGACTTTCAGTGACATCCAGCAAGCAGGCATTCCTCTCTATCTAAAGACATCTTTCACTCAGCTAAAAGGTAGGATGAGAATGTATTCATGTAGTCAGATATCCAGAAAGATGCCACACAAAAAAAAAAGACTAAAAAGTTACAAAAAAGTTGCAATTGTGTTGTTTTCAGATGAAATAAATGTAAAATAGGGTAATGAATTTTAAAAGAAAAAATATTTGATCTAAGTTTATTATATAAAACAAGATGTCTCTTAAAATAGGCTGCTTTATGCTCACACTTTATTATCTTTACTAGCAAGCACTGAATAGGAAGCGATAAACGTTACTGCAAGGAAAAAGACATTCCATTCTTTTCAAGTCTCGGAATATGATACAAAATGTAAAAACACCACCAAATATTCCATTTATCTGAAATTCAGTGTCTGAATAGCAAAAGGATTTACTGAACCTTCATATGCCTTTAATATTTCTTCATGTGATGTACGCACGCAGAAAGAAAAAATAATCCTATTTCTGCTGTATTCCCCTCATGTTTCCAATGGGATGAATTTCAAATTGATAAGGGGTTATAACCTAGTTATTAGACCATTTGAAAGCATTGCTACTTTCCTTTCAGATTAATCACCGGCTAGATTTTCAATAGCCTAATAATTTGATGAATTATTAACATGGGGTAATTTCTGTGAATTCAAAAGATTTTGGTTCAAAATATTCCAGAGCCCTTCAGTGATGCTTGTTACATAGAGTTTTTTTTACAATGCTGTTAACAAAATGAGGGATGAACCTGCTACATTGAAAGGTTTCATTGAAACCTTATTCAATTTCCTTTATCTGTTTCAATACATTTGCAAGTCATTTCATTTAAAAACTTTGAAAATGCTAATATTCCAAATGGGGTAAAATTGAATAGATAAAAGTCTTTAGAAAAAGAAACACCAGTTATGGCGTTAAAGTTAAGGATATATCTACCATGATTACAAACTCGCTTTATTATTTTATCTTAAAAAAATGGTTTGAACTTACAATTGGTATATAAGCTTCTTTCCCTCCCGCCCCCTTCTTTATCACTTTTTTGTTTGTTTGTTTGTTTTGTTACAAGCTGCACCAATAGTGGGAGGGAGGAATTTTTCATGGTTTAAGATTCTTTTTTCGTCATGCTCTACTGAAAAACAGTAACTTGAAAAAAACAATCCTCAATTTTACATACCACTTACTCCTTATTTTGGAGTGGAGCCTTTTCAACCACTGACTGAGGGTCCCCCCATTCCATTTGAAAATCAGTTGAGTTTTAAGATTTGAAAATTGGCTCATGAACAGAAACAAATACATTTTCAATGCAGATCCCAGATCACCTGCACAATAACCCTGCTACAACTCTACAAGAGGGACTGAAATTATAAAGTATAACATTTCCGACCAAGGGAGTCATCACAGCTCACCCGAAAATCATTTTAACGCTATCTCCATAATATGTACTACCACCAGAGGGCTTAAACTTTGCACTGAATGAGATGCAGATTAGCATTGCCTCTGGGGGTTTTTCACCTTCCTCTGCAGCATGGGGAATGGGTCACTTGCTGGTGGATTCTCTGTTTCTTTAAATCATTTGAAGACTTCAATAACTCAGTCTTAGATTAGGGGGTCTATTAAAGGAGTAGGTGGGTGAAATTCTGTGGCCTGCATTGTGCAGGAGGTCAGACCAGATAATCATAAGGGTTCCTTCTGACCTTATGGCCTATGAGTCTATGCTTGCAAATTGCACAGAGCGTGAAGGCCAGATTTAACTTGCATTAAGTCAAGCAGACTGTAACTGTCCTTATCCTTAACAGAGTGATGCAAATAATGGAATCCGACAGGCCAGAACACGCAATTCCGTTCTCAGGGAGCGACCAGGTGGAGAGCTGCACTCAGGGACCTGTTGTCCAAAGGCCTTATCCTTAAAAAGTGAGATAGATAGTAGTCATGAGAGGTATTGTAGGCCACATTTTGGTGAATAGTCTGTACCTACTCTACCCCTGGAACGAAACATTTTATTGTGACAGCTTTGAAGAACTTATTAGAATGTTTGATATCAACAACCACAACTCATGTCCCTACAGACTGAATGGCTCACAGAAATGGATTCTTTATACTGTCATGTCTATATGTTGCTTTTTAAAAAATAAATTATATTGTTTTGAGGCACCTCTATTTCAATCCTTGCTACAGGGCTTTCAAGATGTGTCGGGGTTTAATACACTGATTCTGAAGCGTTGAGATACGAACTGAAAATGGAGATGCCTGGAAACAAAACCAAAAAGCAGAGTAATTAAGTAGAGTTTGCAGAGCATTTATATACATTAAAAATAAAACAAAACAGCTATGACAATTACAGCTCTCAACTATTACATTTCAGTACAATACAGCAGGGATCTCTGAACATGAATACGCTGCCATATAAATGGGCTAGAGAAAGGCACAAGAACCATAACTTGGTTTCTTTTAGCTGGAGAATTGGGACCTTAAAGTTGTTTGACATTTGTTTTTAAATTTACTTGATTCAAATCAAGTAATCATATCACCCTAACACAGTCAAAGTGACCACTATGATGATGGAGAATGCAAATAAACTGAAACACACAAAAATCAAGGGGGCCTAGGAACTTAGAGTTAGTGAGTTGTGCTACCACAAGGGAGATCCTAGGGCCCAGTTTAGCCATGTACTTAAGCACACACCTAACTTAAAAAAATCTCAGTAGTCTCAATGGTTTCAATAGAACAATTTAAATGCTTAAAGTTAGGCACAGTTATGCTTAAGTACCTGTTGAAATGGAGCCCTAATTTCAGCTCTGGGTTTTGTCTCCTATTTAAAAAAAGCTAATCCTGTAATGATCCAAAACACTACACTTCATTCATAGTGTTATTACACTGACTGGATCATTGCAATAGGATTTCTCTTTACATGGTCTGACCCTTCTCTTAAGGATTGGACCCATTAGATGACCCATTCTAGCTAATCCCTTAACATTAACAGGATCTGGAGAAAGTGTCATGTTTTTCCTTTGTCGCAAAGATGTATCAAAGACTAAGAGAAGAGAATATATGAAACAGATTTCCAGAAATGCTCAACCCACCATAGTGATGGGCATAATATAGATCTCTAAATAGATAGATGGAGACCTGCACCAAGAATAGTAACCTTAAAACTAGACGCCAAAAATTCAAAACTGCAACACATGACTCCATAATAAAATAAAAAGGATAGCCTATAAGAAAATATAAAGATAGAAACACTCTCTAATAAGGATGAAAATACTACAGTGTCAATTCAACAAATCACTTAAATATGTAATAAGGAAACTAGCACACTGTAATCTTTAGCAGACAGTTTCTACTTGTGCAAGAACACTGAAAACAAACAAGCAGTCCCAGCCAGCTTGTCATGAAGGCCAGAATCGCCTTCTTTCATTTTAAAGAGGATATGCCAGCAATTTCTCTTTGATATGGGTGCAGCCTTCTTACATTCAAAGACTCAAGACTTTGTGGTTGGTAAAGTAGTTTAGCATGGCTTGTCATGCAAAGTTGACGGCTCTTCTGCAATCAGCTTTGTCGTACTTTAAAATAATGCACAGAAAGAAAATAGTGTAAGATGGGGGGTTGAGGAGGAGATGCACCACATGGAAACTATATATATTTGTTTCTTACATACACAGTTGCCACTCATATAACTTAGTTTTCCGCAAAAGCACGAAAGTGAACACAGAAGCCCTAAATTTCAGTTTATCCTGCATCTGCAACCTAATACACTTCTCAAAAGGTATTGACCCTCATATCAAAATAAAGATAAATATGCATTTTCTTGTCCAGCTCACAAGGTCTTCTTTGATGTACACTACCACCTACACATTTAAAATCCTATGACAATTTTCATTCAAAGTCATATGAGACATTCATTATACCTTGGATATTTATAAAAATATATTAAGAGATATTACAGTTCTATTTTGTATAAACCCACGTCCAAGAAGCATTTGTAAATTGTGATCATAATATGTCTAATTATTGTTCAACTTTGAGCAACTATTCACGTAAAATATTTGTTGATAGAAAGTTCTGTTATTTGCTAATGACATATTTTCTGTCAGATATAGACCATTTCAGTGTTTTTTTATACTTCCCGTTCCGCATCTAAAGTTGCTGCATCAGTGAAATTTCTAGAGATTGCAAATAATTTTCCATGTGCTGTATCCCCTATTGAAGTTAATAACATGAAATTAATGGAAATCAAGACGAATGCCATCAACCTGGTGACTGAATAGCAATCAACAATCTCCTAGCCTTCAGAGCAGCAACTCAAGCCACAACAAAGGCCCTCTTTAGAGCCAAACAACATACCAGATAAGTTGGAGGATCCTTGCTCCAGAACCTAACATTGAGGGACTTTCCTGGGTGAAGTGCATCTCACAAACATTTAAAAAAAAACCATAATATTGATGTCTTTATGCTCCAAGAAACCCACCAATGATCAACAGGCTAGCCGTTACCATATCCATGATTACAAACTCATGACTAGACACTACCAATCGAAACATGGCGTGGCCATATACATGAAGAACATCATCATGGATTTTGATGTCTTCTCCCCAACTGAAGCAGTCACCTACACCACTGATATCAGGAGAGGGGAGCTGCACACTACAAACATGCATAGAACCCCTAATCCAAAATGGCTAAAGCCAGCACTCCCAAGTGCACCATCCTGGCCCTACAAATTGGTGACTTTAACAGCCACCATACTATTTGGGGCTATGACATAAATGAAGCCAATTGTGAAAACTTCATGGACTGGATGTCAGCAGAAGATCTGCAACTGGTCTTCGCTCCCAAACAGCGAGCAACTTTCCACTCTCCTTGCAGGCAACGCGATTACAACCCGGACTTCATTATGGTTTCCAAAGATCAAAGCGGGAGTATGCTTCATGCATCCCACAAAATATTTCCCAACTTCCCCAACAATCAATATTGGTCCATCACCACCCATGTCGGTGTCGAAATTGAAACGATTCCCATGGTGGAATCTGGCCAAAGCTGATGTGACTGTTATAGGGAAGCCATCGAAAAAGTGGTAATCTGAATCCCCGGGACACTGAAGTGTTCACACCAGATCATTGGCCTCCTTACCGCCACCGCCAAGAAGAGTATTCCACGGGGCTTCCAGGAAGAATATACTCCCTGATGGACAAAAGAGACCAGGATTTACACTGGCAGTACAACCAGTTGGGCAGCCCATAGTTGCGAAGGCCCTGTTTGAGTCCCTAGACTCAGCCAGACACCATGGCGGATGTGTTCAAGGTCTGAACTTCACACACTCTAGTCACCATGCCTGGGCCTTACTATGACAACTAGGAGCTGCTAATCCTCAAATGTCATGCCCAACTCCATAACTTCCATAGCTGGTGGACAGCACAAGAGGACCACACGAAAAACACACCAAACAAGAGATCTATCATCAACTACATTGGACAATGACCTCAATCCTTCCACAAGATCCCATTGCCATCAGTACAGATGAAGTGAAAGAGGGTTTAGCCACAATGAAAAAAGGGAAGATGGCTGGCAGAGATAGTATCCCCCCAGAAATTTCATCATCAACTAGGTCCCAGGAGATTCCAATGGCTGGCGAAACTATACACCAAAACCATAGAATCTGGATGCATTCCAAAAGCCTGGCAGGAGGCGATAATTATTGCCATACTCAAACCAGGCAAGCCAACCAACCCTGGAAGTTATAGGCTGATCTCTCTCCTGTGAGCTACCTACAAACTCCTGCAAAGTATCATCATCTGGAAAATCAGTCCTGTCATCAAGTCAATTATCCCCAAAGAACAAAAAGGATTATGGTCTCAAAGCAGTTGTTGCAACCAAGTTCTGACCTTTGTAACACACATTGAGGTGGGATTCCAGAGGAAATCTAAGACTGGCACAGCCTTTGTAGACCAGTCATCACCCTATGGCATGGTCTGGATTAAAGGTATGATGCTGAAGCTCGCAAGGATCATCCCCAGCTGCAAAATGCTATCTATGAATGATGCTGAGCAATAGGCAGTTACATGTCCACTTGGGTAATGAAGTCAGTTCACCCCAGTTCCTCAAAAACGGACTGCCACAAGGCTCGGTAGTCATACCAATGCTTTTCAAGATGGAATGCGGTGACTACTGGTTTGTGAGGATTTGGATTGAGTCTCCATTTCTGGAAATATTCCTCCATGGTGTTTAGGTCCCCGTTCCAGGTGGACTCAATGTCGCTGAAGGTGGCTGCTTGTGTCGCTAGGACAAGAACATCTGCATATGCAAATCTGAGTTACTTCAATGGCTGCAATCGGATCTGATTAAGCATGTAATATTTTGTTAATTATTGCTTTTGTGTTCTTCAGTATACAGATTCAGGTTGACTTTTTGAGCTTTCCCTTTTGTAATTCTGGTATTGTTCTACCAAGAGTCATGATTATTATTTTGTAAGAGCTTGTAGACACTGAGGGTATGACTATACTGCAATGAGAACTCAGGCTCAGAGTCAGGTTCAAGTCTAAACCGCCCCCTTCCATCTATATGCAATTCTGTCCAACTCTGGCTTTCATAACTCAGTTATAAAACAATGGTAGAACTAAATTTGTATCACTTTTACTATACTTCTTACTACTGATTATTTTTTAAACCAAGAGCCGTGTTACAGACACCAGTTTCATTTTCCAAAGAAAAAAAGCGATATTTTGAAAATAGCTGAAAATATTTTGAAAAAAAAGCACCTGGGAGCTAAAATTAATAATTTTGCTAGATGCTAAAAATAATGCTCATAAGACTCTGGCTTTATCACTTACTACAACAACGTGTAACCCACTTTTTGTCCTATGACTACAGGGAGACTAATGGGCCACTTCACCTTGAATGGTCCCTAAGAATGTGTGTTAACTACTTATGCTGAACTATTTGTTTGAGCTTGTGTGTAGCTGTGACACTAAGTATCTTTCCCATACCTGAGGAAGAGCTCCATGTAGTACAAAAGCTTGCCTCTCTCACCAACAGAAGTCGGTCCAATAAAACATATTACCTCACCCACTTTGCCTCTTTCATATCCTGGGAATGACAAAGCACCTCTGTGTACAAAAATATTCGGTGACAATTCTTATAAATTTTGCATCATAGATGATGGACATGATGTTCAAGAGTTTCCAGAGGGGACAAAAGTTTTACCATTCAGGTACAATAGACAAAAGTCATATCTATTTAAACCTATACAAATATATTTATATATATGGCAGCCACAAAATGTGCTAAGAGGAGTAGATTCAACACTCTCATTGATCAGGTTTTAAACAACCACTGATCTTAACAGATCATCAAAAGAGCAAAAGTAAAACTCAAGAAGAATTGAGGGGCTGTCATAAAGAAGCAAATACAACTGCACTGTGAAAACTTATTCAATGGTTGTTGCAAAAGACCAATTCCAGGCTTGCACCAAAAAAGACAAATGTCCTTTTCCCACAATCAACTGGGGAGGAACTTTGGGTGACTGCAAGCAGCAGCTCCAGGTGACGGAAAAGACAGACACAGAGCACTTTTGTATCTGCCACATTCCTATTTTCAAAAGGTGGAGGAATGCTCTGGACAGCTACCCCTTCTCTAACCTTAATATACAATCCATGCTGTGTTATTTATGGCACTGTGGATGTGACTGATCACCCGTTTCAGGCTCGGGAGGAATTCTTCCCCATAGGACAAAATTGCCAAGTCTGGTGGTTTTATTTTCCCAACTTTCTCACAGCATCATGGATGCACCACTAGGTTATAGCATTAAGACTTAAAAAGACAATGTTTGGAAAAATAGAACCATTTTAGCTTGTCACAACTTGCAGCTGGTGTCCATTGCATATAAATGGGAAAAGATGCCTGAGGTACATGAGACGCAGGTTTGGGCTGGTAGTTTTTTTGCTTATGGGAAAATAGGAGACCTAAAATATTCATGGACTGAGATCCTCCCTTTTGAACCTCCTCTCCCTTTCCCAAGTGGGGGAGGTGGAGAGGATTCTGAAATGAGCTGAGTTCTATATGCTGGCCTAAGTTATTAGTTTTACAATGCAAGTTCTGAACAGTCTACTGGAAACAGTTAGAGGCCTGGTATGAGAAAGTGGGAGGCAGGGTACCCAGCCAGCACTAAATAAAGTTGAGACTTATGTCTGTCATTCCTTCATCTGCGTGTCCTGTTCAAGGAAGAAATTATCTGCTCAGGTCTCAAACTAGAAGTCTTAGTGTTTGGGTGGCGATCTAAAGGATTGATTGAATATTTGTGCTTTGTATTTCCCAGTAAAGTAGTTGTGATTAAAAAAAAAAGATGCAGAAAAAACTTGGGAATCTTGGAAACATCTGCCTCGGGGGAAACAGGGAAAAAATGAGTCATTTAGCATAATACAGTATGTGCTGGCTAAGTGCTAACTCCAAAGTAGTCTGTACCAGTCTGAAAGCCAAAAGGAACTTGAAGTATTTCTATTTTAGCCTGTCCTAACAGCTAGTTTATTGTTTTTGATGCAGTACAGTATTCACTAGTTAGTCTTAATAACTTCATGTTACATGTAAAAAAAGCTTAGTACTTTAACAAGAATGAAATCAGTGTGTGTAGGACAGTAATCTGCAAGGATAATTTTACAAAATAATCTTATTAATCTGGCATGATCTGTGTTACTGGGCTGAGAGCCATGCAATACATGCTAACTTGCAGACCAGGCATTCTTCTGAGCATTACTAAGGAATCCTGTCTTACAAATACACTATAGCAGGAAGTGAAGGAGCACATGCTCCCCAGTGTAATGGCTGAATGGGTTAATAAATATTTTCTATTTCAAATTTGACTGTTCTGAGCTAACTAGAATGGGATTTGCCAAGTTTTCCTGGTTATATGTTAGCTGCATTCTGCTGACCAGGTTGTTCCTGGTCTCTTTCAATAACTACCCAGGAAAGCTCACTCATACTACTTTATTTTTCCTTCTGAACTGAAGTAGATTAGCTTCTCATCTCTTTCTGGAAGAAAGTTAAGATCATCCATATTTTCCAATGCTGAGACTCAGGAAAAAAGTTTGAAGATGACAAATGGTTTCTCTGTCAACACTGAGGCATTCTGGATTTCTTTTCATGAGAAAAATTCTCACTCTTTTCAGTTTTTCAAGAATCATTTATTTAGTTTTTGCTCAGACATTTAATTAAGACTTCCTAAAAATTATCTCCATTTTAGCTTAACTAGATTTTCCTAAAAAAAGCAATACAGATCATGAAAAGGTCAGATTCAAATTTCAGGTTACTAAAGGAAAAGGTGACAAAGACAGGTAGACTTAGCAACTGTCCCAAATGCTCAAAAACTATCAATGAAACCCCCAAAATTATTAGATTAAAAAAATGAAATAAACACTTGGTTTTGTTTGCCTTTTGATTTTTTTCACCTTTAACAGGAAGCAGCCCAACTTGTGCATGATCATCTCAAAGTCAAAATTCAATCTTAAATACCTTTATATTAAAAAATAATTTCACATACAACACAAACGGTAGGAAAACCTAACGTGGTGTGATAAACTGTTTTTCCCCTTTGTGGTATATCGTCTGTCTTCTAGAGATAAGTTATGTGAACCAATAAATGATTTGTTAATAAATACTGCCTATTATATTAACCAGTCTTTAAATCTGCAGCTGGAAATATAAAGACAAGTGTCTCTTTGTTTTATTATAAATAGGATAATGCTTACCTGCCTTATTGGGGTGTTATTGGGTCATGTTAGTAGAGTACTGCAAGTGCTGTGTGTTCACAAGAAAGAGATATTTGAATAGAAGTGGGAACAAGAGAAACAAATGTAAACTGTTAGAAACAAAAAAGAAACAGAATGAGATGGGAAGCAAGAGAAAAAAGAATGTAACATGAGAAAAAGAGGAACGGGTGGACAACAGTGAATGGGGTTGATGTCCATACTGAAATTATCCCAGTTTCATTAAGGGTGTGATGCTAAAATCAATTTAATTAAATCTGTGCAACTTTGTGTGTTGACCAGACCTGGGTGTAAACACAGTTATGAGAGAAAGGGAAAAAATAAAACCACTATTCATCAGCGACCTTGCAGACAACTAAGGAGCAACAGGAAGGCACCATTCCTAAAAAGATTCTAGAGGAAATATTTGCATTTGGATATAAATTCCAAGCAAAAATCCCCAACCAAATATAATAGCCAACATACAAATAACAGGCCTGATATTTAGTGATCATATTTAGTGTGCAAATAGTTTTATTCTGAGTACCAAAAATAGATTTTCCTCACCTTCCCAAGTGAAGCTACTGTGAGCACCCTTCGACCACACACTTCCCAAAAGCATGTTGTGCCACTGACAGATGATCAGAGGTTTCAGCATTAAGTAGTACAGGAGCAAAATGTTGAGGCAGTTCCCCTAGGCTTTGACATGGGTTAAACTTACTACAGACCAATGGGAGATGCCTATAAATCAACATTTATCAAACTGGTGGGGTCCTGACCTAAAAGGGGGTCACAAGGCAGTTATAGAGGGGGGTTGCAAGACCACAAAAAATATTGCCAGGAGGAGAGTGAGCTGGAAAGAGAAAAGGGGATATAGCAGTCGCCATTCTCCAGCTGCCCAGCTCTGGAGGCAGCTCAGCTGCCATCAGAGCTGAAGTAAAGGTGGCAATACCACGAATATGCTCCTATGGGTATGGATAGTACTTTGCTATCACTCTTTTGGACGGAAGGGTCGTCACAGCCTGAAATATTTTCAAAGGGGGCCCAGCAAAAGTAGGTTGAGAACCCCTTTAAATAAAATGCAAAACACGTAACAAGATTTGCACAAGTCCTTTATTTGTTGCAAAGGAAGCAGGCCTTCTCCCCTCATGAAATTATCATTCAAGCATGCATGGACATTAGGAAAAAGTTTTTCACTAGGAGGGTGGTGAAGCATTGGAATGGGTTACCTAGGGAGGTGGTGGCATCTCCATCTTTAGAGGTTTTTAAGCTGTGGCTTGACAAAACCTTCGCCGGGATGATTTAGCTGAGGATAGTCGTGCTTTGAGCAGGGGGTTGGACTAGATGACCTCCTGAGGTCCCTTTCAACTCTAATATTCTATGATTCTATGATCTGATATGATGATTCTCAAATGGAAACCAGTTACCTACTTAAGAAGGTTTATTTCCATTCACTTCCAAATAACTGAAGCCATACTGCCTAGCAGAAGTATGCATGCTTCTATATATAATTTTTACATATATAATACATATCGATTATATCTATGTTAATATAGGTAGGTATGTAAGTATTATTACATGCACAAAAAATGAATGCAGACATTATCTGTCAGAAAAGAAGGGCAATACGGCGCAAGAAATGGATTGCTGACATTCCAATCTGAACAACGCTGAGGAAGTTAGGGAATGGACTGTGGGAAAGTGAAAATGCACAACAGTGACAGAACTGTGGAATGGGAGGAAGGATGTAAGGAACAATGTGCCACTAATTTTTCATTAGTTAGAGGTACACAGTCCACTTTCATGTGTCAGGTGGCTTATGTAAATAAATCTCTCAGTATTTCATCATACATGCTTTTAATCTCAAAAGAACCAAAAGGTTTATGAAAAAAAACAGTAAAGAAAACCTACCTTAATTTGTTTCAAAGCTCAAAAATAAAAATATCAGCTCAGGTTAGGTTTGAGCCTAACCTGGGTTTTTAGAATTTTTGTTTGTTTTAAGTCAGTTTGTCCATCTGTAATATTCATACTGATATTACTACTCCTTTTTTGACCAACTAAGAAATGAACTAAAAGTAAAGAGAAATGAATTTAAGAAGATAGATTAACATTATTTTATTTTGTGTTGAGTATTTTCTATATGTTAAATACAGCAGGAATCCTAGGCACTGATCCTGAAAACACAGGCCTATGCTTAACTTTACACCTCTGAGTAGTCTCAGGCCTGTTCTACACTTACCTTCCGGATTTGGCGGCAGTCAACGGGAGATTGCAAGTGACATAAATCACTTGCGTATCTCCCGTCGACTTCGCTGCATCTGCTCCGCGTGCCGTCCACACTGTGCTGCACCACTTACCGGGGTGGTTTTCCTGCGCCGATTCCTGGATCAACTGAGCAAGTCTACACAGACTGCACAAAGTTAAGTGCATGCATAAGTGTTCACAGGATTGGGGACTGAATGAATATATGATACAAACTGACATTCTTCTCCAGTGGTATGATCTTAATATTATCAGATAAGTACAAGATTCACAAACCTTCTCTGTATTATCATAGGAAACAGTACCAAAATGTAATATTTCTAATTTAAAAAACATAAGCAGCACTTTTTTTTTTCCTCCCCCGTAAAGACACACATAATAGTTTAATAAATATATTCAGCTAGTCTGGCACTATCTATCTATATACCAGATCCTTTTAAAGCTCCTGCAGCCAAAATAAATGTTATATTTCATAAGCAAGGTCAGTTAGAAAGGAAAATGTACTAGTTTTCTAAATATAACTAAATAAAAATGATATTAGTGATGGGAAAATATTTATAATTCTTCCTACGTTGAAGGGCAGGTTTTGTGGTTTGTTTGGTTTTTTAAATTGGCATCTGATTTGGGTAGGAAAAAAGGGGGTAGCAGTCAATATAAGAATGACAGTGACTGCACAACACCAAAAGCTTCGTGGGCTTTCACAATGTTTCTTGGAGGTCAAAGGGCTTCACTGACAATAGACATGCTGACATTTTTCCATCAAAGGAAAACAATGAAAACACAAACCATGGAGAAAAGACCTTTATTCCAAAATGAAATGTTTCACAAGTTTAATTTCACTGGAAGCTGTCCAGTATTTCACTGGAAAAGAAAAAAAATGGTTGTTTCTTTTAATTTTTTTTCTTTTGAGGCAAATATTACAGTTCTCCTACCAGCTCCAATTAAGACACATTTCTTTTTAAACTTCTTGACATTTAATGTCTGTTTTTGAAAATTTCAAAAACAATTGCCATTGTTATGCTACAAAAGGCATATAATACACACTAGCTTTACTATTAGTATAAATTATGTTTTCTGCATCTCTATTACACTATTCTGGAAACCGCAGCCATTCACTGATACCACAAGAGTTACAAAGTGATGTACAAGAAATGAAGGAACATTTATAATAAAAATCAAGATTCAGAAACACTGGCGTATCTGGGTAGCAGACACTGTGTTAAATTATAATGGCAATGAGTGATTTGGGGACTTTTTCTTAATGTAGCTTTATTCAGCCCTAATATGGGCTTGATGCAAAGTCCACTCAAATCAGTGGGCTCTGAATCATGCCTTATACAAAATACAAATGTAGCAACCCTCTGACCCCCCGACACTAGAGCCCTAGTCAGCACACAGACAAAGACATCTGTAGTATTTTTTATTCTTGTTTATTTTCATCAAATGTATTGATACAGTACCATTCATATTTTAAACAGATCAAAATACATCTATATTTCCTTTTTTCTTTTTTTTAAACTGTGAAACCTGAAGACTATTAATGTAGAAGGTTTCCGGATTTGTTTGGTTTGGTTTTTCTTTGTCTCTTGATCTTGCAAACAGCTCCACTGCCTTAACTGGGGCTACTCACATGCTCCCATTTAAACATCTGATTAGGTCAGGGGTCGGCAACCTTTACTATCAAAAGAGCCATTCTGCCCCCTCTTCCACTGACTAAAGAAAAATAGTCTGGAGCCGCAAAACATAGCTTACCGCGGCTGAAGAGCCGCATGCGGCTCTGGAGCCGCAGGTTGCCGACCCCTGGATTAGGTGGTTCACTGGATCTAAAAGCATGAGCCTCTACCACATAAGGTAAAGGAGTAACTCCTTTTACTGGCAGCTTTAGCAGTCTGTTGTCCAATTACCAGGGCCAGCCACCAGAGGGGCACACCACTCACCTCGTGTGGATGACACTCTAACTTCCACTGTTCATGGTGTTTTACATAGAGAGAAATTCAGTCTCTCAGCAGGCCTATATTTCAAGCCTCTTTCAGGGCTTTCATCATGCCTATGTTTCAAGAACGCTAATGTAGGCTAAAGCTTGCAAAAACAATGAATTAAAAACAGGCACAGATTAAACTCTTGGTTTTACAAATGTTGGACTTCCAGCTTTTGGTTTAACAGCATAAAACAAGATTTTCCTAAATAGCAATTATGGGCAAGCCACTGTCAACTTAGAGGCAGCACTAAAACTCCACAGTGAAGGGAATGTGTGTACTTGTATGAACTTAATCACTTTCTTGTCTGTAAAAACTGCAGTAACTGGTTCTGCCAGAAATTTTTAAGACTGACCACAGGGTATACAGGATGTCCTTTCATAGACAGGAAAATCTATTGTTGCAATGGCTTCACAGAGGTTTATCTTTTCTTCTTTCACCTAGTCCAATGACATGAGTCTGAAAATGTATGACCCTAATATAATGGATCCTGAAGGTGATATCCAGGATGTCCTCTGTCTCACTGCATAAATACATCGTAAGATATGCATCCTCATTACAAAGTTAACATGTGTCACCGTAAAATACCTTCCTCTCAAATTTTACGTAAGACTCTTCTGTTCAAAATTTACTGTGCACACGAAAAATATGGGTTGCAGTCTCCTAATAGCCAAATCCAAACTCATTTTCACCTAGATGCTCAAAAGTCCTTCTCAGCAAAGGGTATTTCTCTCCCGATTTTCAAATTTCCATCTGCTGCCATTTTGGTGCAAAATAGGTTATATGATTTTATATCTATTATATAGACATAAAAATAAACAGTTTTGCATTTTCCTTATATTTAAAGGTATAATTATTTTTCCTGAGATTTGATTTTTTAAAAATCACCAGCACTCTTAAGGCCCTGCGGCTGTCCATTTCCAGTTCTACATAATTTGTAGAATATTAGCAACATTAGAAGGCAGGATTTAGTGAGAAGGACACATGACCAGGGTATAGGAAATGTCCAGAAGAACACTGTTACTGTGATGTGACAATTACCAGATAACAATATGGTCTCACAGTAACTGCAATGAAACTGCAACAGACCGGGAAGTCCACTAGAAATTACAGTTGCAAGCAATGCAATGAAAAGTTTATGAAAAGTTTCACGAGTGTGGGTGGGGAACTACTACATGCTACCACAATCACAAACAGAACTTGCATTTGGATTTGTTTGTGTATTATGTTGGCCACCCACAGAAAAGGTTTTATTTCCACTTTTGAAAAAATGGTTTTTGTTGCTTTCAGAAAAAATTGCCAATTGCAGCATCAGTCAAGACTGAATAGAAATACCATGCAACACCTAATGCAGGTCAGGTTTTAGGCCTAGTAATCTTGACAGTGGCCCTTTAATAGGTCATTTTTGTTACCACAGTTTTATTTCTGCCATAGACTTTACTATATAAATTCACTTTCCTGTTTGAAAAATATACTTTAGACTCTTTTAGCTTTTTTACTTCAACAAGAAACCTTTGATTATGGAAAGGATTTTGTCAATAAGGGCAGAGTAATTATTAAGTAAACCATACTCTCAAATGTAAAGGTCAGTCTAGACATTCTGTGTGGTGGAAAACCATATTATTTCCTGTCAGTTGTGTGTGTGGAAGGGGGGTTGGATATGGAGGGGGGGGAGAGGGAGAGGAAAAGGGGCAAAGGGGATGTATTTGTAAATAGCCTGGAATAATTCTGAAACAACTTTTCTTCTTTCTGGAAAATCCTGTTTAGGGGCAGAACTAATGGATTAACAGACTATTATTTTAAAAGAATATAATTCTTTTAAAAAATCATTTTTTCGAACTTTTTATATTGGCTAAAAATGTTTTTCTCGGTTTTCAAACTCTGAACCAAATATGTAATTAAAACAATATGTCCTGCCAGGGAAGATATATTTTGAGAACTGTTTTGGTTTGTTGTATAGCTCTGGTTATTCATTAGAGATTATTTGCTTTCCTTCTAAACAAAAAAACCTAAACCATACCAAAACAAAAAAAACAAAACAAAAAAGCAAGAAAATATTTGAAAATGCAAAGATTTAAAGGAGTCTAAAAATAAAGTCTCATGAACAGCACAAAAATGTTCCTCTCTTCCCAAGCAGACATGTGCAAGTTATTTTTCAGTGAGTGAGGCAGATCAATTTATTTTGCTTTTTGAAGATAAATAATTTAAGTAAATCATTCAACTGTGCTTTCAATTTTACCTTTCTTTTCAATGTTTTATTCCTAGAGAGGTTTAAGTCTTGTGCAGGAACTAACTGAAGTCATTAAATGAAGATGAATGCATATATACTTTCTAATTATGCCAGTCTCCCAGAAATTCAACTGAATTCTAACACTTCATGTTATATTACTCTTCTAAAAGCGACAGACACTTCACAATAAAAACTCAGAATTTATAATCTTATGTATATGGTCTGAAACTGTTGTTGGATTCAAATACTGAAATTAGGAGTACTGAATAATTTTCCTTCTTTTACATACAACATATAATGGCTATGAGGACATAATATTTTATCTAGACAGACACATTCTAATCATCATACATATGCTGTATCTAAAAGGAAGAATAAATATATTTTATAAATATAAAGTGTGAATACCTATATCATGTCTTTACACTTGCAAAAGAGAAGCTTTTTTTTTTTTTTTTTTTTTTTTAAAAAAAAAAGCCATGTACACCTATCTTTAAAAACTGGTCTGAAGAGAGACACAGGTGACATAAGAGGATTGATTTAAAAATATCAAACTAAAAAAATTAAGTAATTATCCTGCTACATGCTTCAGAGAGAATTATTTTTCTAGTGAATGTGTCTAAAGATATAAAATAGATATCTTATAACACAATGGATAAGTCATAGTGTAGAATTTTCTAAAGGGCTCAGGGTTGGGTTAACTCTACTACTATTAAAGTCAATTATGAATCTCTGATTGACTGAGCAATTATGAACGTCCCACCCATTTTGTCTATTATCAGTATCAAGCTTGTATCATCTCTCTCTCCCCCCGACCTGGGAAATTGCTGGTGCTGTGCATGTTCACTCAGAGGCAACAGCACTGAAAACTCAATATATCCAATATTACAAAATATCCACATAACGCTATTCACTTGCGTATCTCATTAAAAACATATATCAAGACATATTCCATGACTAAGGAGCTTGCACTCTACTAAAACAAAATAAATTAAAAAAGAAAAAAAAGATGTCATCACAGCATGAGGGGAAGGGTGAGGGATTTTATCAATGATATGAAGGAAAAGAGATGTTATAAGTAAAGGCTAAGATTTAGTCATGGTTATTTTTAGTAAAAGTCATGGCAATAACCAAAATTCATGGAAGCCTGTGACCTGTCCCTTTCTTTCACTAAAAGTAACCATGACGACAAAATGGGTTTGAGGGGGTATGAGAGTCTGAGCCCTGCTGCAGTAGTAAAGGGGGTGGGAGCAGAGGAGGCTAGGGCTTTGAGCTATAGAGTCCCCTGCCATTTGCAGCAGCTCAAAGAGGGGGGATCCCACCGCCTGGGATCTCCATGGACCAAGCTCTAGGCTGTCCCTGCCAACCATGGTGGTAGGGAGCTTCGGCACATAGGAGTTCTTAAAAGGTTCTCAGTTGTTATTCACATTTTTCCAATTAAATTCTTCCTCCCAGCTGCTTTGGCTCATAGTTGTTTTCACTTTCATGTAACTTGCCCTATTAAAGCAGCTAATACATATATTACTGGCCTGGACTTCATTTTACTTGCACATTATAAATGTGATCAAGTCATGTTCATTCATACCTAAGCTACTATTAATGGTTAGTTCTGTGATCAGTTCCTCTTTATTAGGCGAGATCTAATAAAGAATTACCCCATGTTTGCTACAACACTTTTTGAGTCAAAACTGTCATCTATTATATCTAGAAAGTTCAAGGATGTGTAAGGAAGCAATCACCCTATGCCCTAGTGTGATTTGTTGGTCTTTAGCAGACGCCATCTGGTATCCCATCTTATACTTTAAATGTCAGGAGACTGATCTCTAAACATTCAAGATAATTTCTTCTGAGTTATTAGTGATGCAGAAACAGGTAATGCCATTTTTGACAGGGTGCCATCCTACTTGCCCCTTTGCCCATTCTATCCTTCCTAAATAAGTTATTCAGAAGATCTGATTAAACTTTTGACTGTATAAATGTCAATTCATATTCAGAAAGAATCCAAAATACAACAGCAAGTTAACAAAAGTGGTGGATAAACTCAAATTGAAAGAAAAACCATTCCCTGCAAAATATCTTGCAAGTAATATACATGACAAAGACCTCCTAGTTGTCCATCATGCAGCAATTAAACATACTAGAAACTTAACAAGCTATAGCAAAAATCAATAAATAATGAAAAATGAAAAGCAAAAATCCACTGTAAATCAGCCGAGTTAGGGTTTTTTCATACCCTCTCACTGCTTTCTGTTATAGACATTTTCTGACACCTAATAAGTTTGCCATTTGTCACTACCACTTGGATGCCATTCCTTAATATATACATTTCTCAGATTGTGTAAATCAAACACTTCAGTCTAAGAACGTACGTACTCAAAAAAAGTTATGAGAATCCGAATAGTAAACTAGTGATGCTTAAGGTCAGAATCATGAAATTTTGTTCTTCAAAATGTTATCATGGAAGTAATGGAGATTATAAGGCTTGCCTTGCTTTGGACTTGCACGTCCACACTGGAAAATCAGTTGTACCATCTTGTTTGAGTTAATAAAAATTGAAAGAACATGGGGTCAAATTCTGCCCTCAGTTACTGTCCTAGAAGCCCAAATAACTCAGGGCAGAACTTGGACCTTTGGGATTTAAAATTATAATAATATACTTGCATTACTAGACAAACAATTCCTACCAATATAGAGCCCGATCCTGCAAGGAGCTGAGTGCCCTCAACACTCATTAATTTCAGAAGAATGTGTTAATACAGTCTCTATTTTTATTTTAGTGGAAGATAATCAGGGCTTTAATGGACCTGTTACACAAACAACAGATAAATTGGCTTTTATTCAGTCTTGCAGTAAGAGCCATTTAATGCAATGGAGTTTTTGCCCAGTTACAAAAAGAATGGATTTGGCCCAGTGTCTCCATTTTTTATTTAAGATAGTTACCTTTTTAGTCATCAAATGCACTTTCTAAGACACACTCTAGGATCAAAGGAAGAAACAGATTATGTGAAACTGGACAAGTATGTAGAATTAAAATGTTTTAAAATCTTGAGGGAGAAAAACTCAGAGGTTGTCCGTAAAAGAAATTCATCACTGACATGTGCTTTGAGTTTTGCTACTTTCCTCTAAAATCAGAGCTCCCTAAACTGCTGGAGTGTGATATGTTGTTTTATAAATTTAGACAACTAACAGTGTTTCCTTGTTCACAAATCACTGTTTTTCCCAATACAGGTATTTTAATAATTAAAGTCTAATTCTGACAGTCTAAAATTGTTGCAATACTTTGCATGTGTGTGACAACAAAATGGTAAATTAGTGAGGAATAAA
Organism: Mesoclemmys tuberculata; assembly: GCA_007922155.1. Classification (NCBI taxonomy): domain Eukaryota; kingdom Metazoa; phylum Chordata; order Testudines; family Chelidae; genus Mesoclemmys; species Mesoclemmys tuberculata. Next base: position 48,930,794 of record ML675604.1, read on the forward strand.
ACCACAGTCAGTGCTGGACTGGAAGGTGGAGGACAGAGTGTCATCACAGTACCCAAAGCCAATTGGCACACCTTCCTGGTAGGCATGCTGCCCATAAAAGGGGGTGTCAGGAAGAAGTGCACTCTTTTCTCCCCATTTATCACTCCCTGCCCCCACAAGATGAATATTTAATCCTATTTATTTCAAGTTATTACCTGTAAAAAGGGAATGGATGGGTTTTAACTCTCTTATTGCTCTGTTCTATACATAGCTGTGTTGGGTCAAAAATTCTAATTAATTTCTTGTCCACCTATGCCCCCTCCCTTTCATTGGTGTTTGGATGGGTGATGATTGGGTGACTATTTGAATTAAGATCTACATTTCAGATTGATAGCATTTTGACAGACTGCATATGTTTAAATCAAACAAGGCAGGACGTGTTGGTACAATTACGCCCTCTTTGCACCTCATCCAAACAAATAATTTAAATGGTATTGCATGATGTGGAAGTGCAGAATCTGGCTAAGAAAAGAAACTGCAGGCAAACAAGAGAAAGATGTCATCTGCAACAGCAAATTGTCTTATGGGATTTCCTCCTCTGTGTGGAACTAACTACGGGCTCTTCCTTTAAAAATAATTCTGGAAGTCATAACCACAGAGCTGAGCTGTCAGAACAGCACTTTACTAAATACAGCTAAAAAAACAATGTCATTTACCTAGATATGTGATGAATTCTCCATCACTTGCAGTCTTTAAATCAAACTGAAGTTACGGGGTTGAAGCAGAAATTGCTTCCTTTTGGCCTGTGTCATGCAGATCAGATTAGATAATCAGAATGATCCCCTCAGGCATTAAAAATTATCAATCTTGAATCTATGAGCTGTTCAAGGATGCAGGCACATATAAAGTGTTTTGGGGTCAATTGGAAATCTGGTATTAGTTTATCAAACAGTAAAAAACAAAACAAAAAGAACACTTCAGTCCCACTGAATTCAAGCCTCGTTGAAGAATTCAAGTGACTGACCAACTGCAGACAAGTTTAAAATTGGTAGCCGATCATAAAACAGCTGTATTTTGGGTCTCAGGGAAGAAACTGCCTGGGAAGTTCAAGGTCTTAAATTAAATAAAATTTCCATGATTCGGTAAGTCAGAATTTCAACGATGACCTTATCAGTGCACACAACATTCTTAGGCTGTCAGCCCTGCAGGGTCATTTTATCACAACCCGGAGTCACATGGCAACCGTGAAAATGACAGTTACAATCCAAGGAGAAGATTTTTTTTGTATGAAAAGTGTGACAAATAAAGAATATTAAAAACCCTATTTTTATCAAAGATGTCGGGATTAAAATGCAAGCTTAAAGAGGAGCTGCAACACCTCTGAGTTGGCAAAGTGTTATTAAACAGACTGAGAATGGGGAGAGTCTGCTGAGACTCTGAATTCCCAGAGAGTAGGGGAGGAATCTTACAGTAACGAGATAAAATTAGAAAAACACAAAAGTTACACTCAAATTAGATGTTGGCTCTGCCTGAAGTTTGAGGATTGTTTGCCTTTTTCCTCAAACAGCCTTTTTATAGGAGCTAATTCTAACTTAAGTCAATAGACAGTCCAACAAGTTCAGTGGTCTAACACTAAAATGTTGATTTGTTTTGCTGGCTGTAGCATTTTTAAAAAGTCTTATTCTATTCTATTTAAATATTCCAAATTAACTCTATTTAAACTATTTCTCTTTAGCAGGTTAGTTCTCAAATGAACTGTTAGGCATTTTACAGTGAGAATGAAGTATGTAATACAACTATTTACACATCACTTCACGTGAGGATATCCAAATTCAGAAATACTAAAAAAAAAGGCTCATCTTTATTTTTATTCTCTTACTGAGACTTTTTCAAAAGATGGACTCTTTTCAAATGCATTCACCTTTGTTTTGGGGAACTCTTGCAGATACATTCATCACTAAGAACATCTGCACATGCAGCTGACAAATTCTAACAGCTCACAACATGAGATGTGTTTTAGAATCATAGAATATTAGGGTTGGAAGGAACCTCAGGAGGTCATCTAATTCAACCCCAAATTTTGCACATGTAAATTCTTTTGCCTGCACTATGTGGCACAGAGCTGCGCTAATGGTCTTGGAATAAAAGATTCTGAGGGAGGAAGGAGTACATGGTGGCAGGGCATAATGGAGAAGGAAATAAAGGAGATGCAGAAGACTAGGGGCAGTGCACTGAAAGGAGCAGTGAGAGAGAAATGCTTCATCTATGTTTAGAGTTCAATGCTTAAAATGTTCTAGGTATGAAATTAAGTGCTTGAGCTTCCTGAGTCTAAAGGCCTTCCCTTCCTCCCCTCCTCACTTCACTCTTTCATCATCCTATAAAATCTGCAGGAAAGGAGCCTTGCTTTAACAAGCTACTGGTGACGGGATAATCTTGGATAGAAAATGGGATTTTATGATTATGTCACAATTTGTTATTTTGACTTTGCAAATTTAGAGAGCAACATTAAGGATGGGTGGGTAGTCAAGTCAGGAGAGTTCAGAAATTATGCGGCAATGGGGAACATTTCTAGGCATTCTTACTTATGGGTGTTTAAAAGTGTACAGTTTCTGTAAAGAGTTTAATATTTGATGAGTTAGCTGCATTCCACTGAAACATTCTATCAACCTTTAAAAATAATTCAAAAGTTTGTTTGCAAATTTTATCCACTACATATATGCATCTCCAAAGAAGAAAAATATGCAAGTAGTATTTTGAAGTTTCTACAGATGAATGAAGCTGGAGGACAAGATTCCCTGATTTCCTCCTACCCTCTGTAGAATCCCTTGGTTATAAGAACCTACAGCTAGAAGAGGTATTTAAAAAGTCATCATCCCCGTGTCAGACCTGAATTAAAACTATTTCTAAAAGTAGTGGAGTTTGCCCACAAACAGCCATAGACTGTGAATCAAATTTACATTCATTTCAATCCTAAAAACATTTAAGCCCTGATTCAACAAGGTACCTAAGCACATGCTTAAGTTTAAGAAAGCACAAATAGTCTCACTAACAAACTTAAGCTTGTTCCTAGGCACTCTGCCGAAGTCAGGGCAGTGGAGAGTAACATTTTTCTCTGTGGAAAAATGTACTAGTAAAAACATCTGAACTACAAGTGCAGAATGAGAGTTTCAAAGTACTCATAAGAGACAATATGCAGCTGCCCTTAAAGTTGAGATTAAAGAAGGCAGTTTAGGGACTGCAATGGTCTAAATTTACCTGAAGATTCTGAAACCATCTTTTTTTGGAGCTTATGCTACAAAAACAGAGGGAGCGCAGGAGGGAGGAACAGAGGAACAGTGATGAGAACATATGATTACAAAGACTGCAAAATTCGTAGGCTGAGTCTAAGTTATAAACTAACCAACACTATTAATGATAACAACAACAACCCTCATTGGTCACATACCTAGCTATTGGAAGTTTACCATAGGCAACATCATGAAAAGGGGATCTTAATGAGGGATCTGAAGGAAAACAAAGGAGTGGCTTTATACATTTCTTTGGGAAGGGTATTGCCTATACGAGGGTCAGTAGAAAGCATGCAGGTGCTTGCTTGCTCAAGCAGAGGAGATTTCTCAAGCAGTAGACATACAGACAATGAGAATGGTACTGTTGGCTGAGCAGACGACAACAGAGAGGTTACAAGCCTTAGAATCGTAGAAGATTAGAGTTGGAAGGGACCTCAGGAGGTCATCTAGTCCAACCCCCTGCTCAAAGCAGGACTAACCTCAGCTAAATCATCCCAGCCAGGGTTTTGTCAAGCTGCAGCTTAAAAGCCTCTAAAATGGTGATTCCACCACCTCCTTAGGTAACCCATTCCAGTACTTCACCACTCCTCTCGTGAAAAACTTTATCCTAATATCCAATCTAGATCTCCCCCACTGCAACTTGACACCATTGTTCCTTATTCTGTCATCTGCCAACACTGAGAACAGCCTAGTTCCAACCTCCATGGAACCACCTTTCAGGTAGTTAAAGGCTGCTATCAAATCCCCCCTCATTCTTCTCTTTTGTTCAACTCTTCAGTATTTCAGCTTATTTACTTTTGTGTCTGTTTTTTTGAGTTATGTAGGCAATTTAAAAATATAAATACTGTATACTTGAAACTCAGAGAGCAAATATTGGGAAGAATTCATATATTGCGTTCTCCGACATTTGCTAAAGCGACGCAATTGCAGCATAAAGAAAGAACTAATGAACTTCAGAGCTGAGTTTCTCTATCTCTGTGGTATCATTTCTCACAAAGCTATGCATTGTGATTGATAAGAAAAAAAACATGTTCTAATACAATTGCACCAGATGTTTCTAACAGATCAATTAAGTTGTAAAAAGGGGGACTTGACAAAAGATGATTTGAGCAGTTATGTGGTGGATTACTGAAAACTCTTCAGTTTCAGAGGACTGTTTGACAGCTTGGCTGCTCTTGACATACCTTAATAGTGGACACTCAAAGATAAGAATGTGGTATCTGTTTACTGAATTATCCAGCTCTTTAACACATCTACTCTTAAATAATTCAGGATGCCTTTTTTGAGGACTTACCCAACAAATCTGTTTTTTATTAAATCAGTTTTATATTCCCAAGGCTTATTTAAATTTTAAAAAGTCCTGTTTTTGGTGATGTAACTGAGGAAAATATAAATAAAGCATTAAAAATATTCTCTTTTTCATATTATATATTCATGTTACTGTTTTATATGTCCAATAAAATTTCCAATGCCTAAGTTATCATGTTCATGAACCAGTACATGTGTGATACAATATTCTGAAGTCTTTGGCATTTTTTCATACAGGAAACCAGACAGTACCTGAGGAAAACATTTAAATCATATTACAGAAGTCTCACAGAATCTAGGAATCTTAAAAGGAATTTTGGGGAAAAAAATAGAATTCTTCCAATGAGACTATATTTGTTCCCCAATTTATTGAATGCTTCCAATCATAAACAGTATTCTCAGTAGTCCATGATTATAAAGTTATTTCAACATTAATACAATAAAATTTACCATTTTAAGAGGAAAAAACATATCACTTATCTACACAAAAATCTATAGATGGATCATATATATATTTGATGGGGTTCCAAGGCTCTGTCTTATTATACACACCCCCATATAACACACAATCACCTTTCTGTGCTTTCTTTACTCACATTACAAAAAAATCCTAAGCAAATGCCTGTATTACAGAATAAGCTATCACAAAGGTGCCATAAGCATAGGATTTTAGCTGAGATACTGCCATTAAAGTAATTGGGAATCAAGTACTAAAACCCTATAAACCATTTTCAAATTGTAGAGGAGTTCTGGTGTGCGCATAGAGTTTTGTTATTTTGTTTTAAATAATTTCATATTATGGCAAGTGCTGGGGACTAGTCAACTCTGCTAAAGTGGAGTTTGGCTGTTTTAAACATTGCAAAGCATTAGCAATTTAAGAGCCAGACCAAATTTTAAAAAAGAGGCTTTACAGACTGTGGGATTCTCTCTCACCACAAACTCTCAGAGCAGGAAAAAACCCAAGATTTTTTAATTAAATGCTGCTTTATATACACATATATATTCTCAGAATCTTTACAGACAGCTCCCTGAACTCTTACAACATATCCCTCATCATGGTATGCGAGGTAGTTGAAAAGGTGCAAGGCCTAGTAATTAAAAAAAAAAAAAAAGATTAAATTTCAATGCTTCCTGCCTGCTTATTCTCAAATCCATGTTGTTCTTGGGTTCCAAATATGTAATTTAGAGCAAACCATAGGCTACAAAGCAAACATATTCTAATAACTGAAATATAATTGGATACCAACCATGACAGCCTTAAGCATTTGAGTGCTTATCAGTGAGAAGGGCAATATTTCCAGGATCTTGTAATGCCTACACTTGCCTGTCATACCTATCCATTCGATGACGAGCACCAGATACAAGGCCCAAAATTCATTCTGTGACCTGCCTCAAACCCTTCTGGCAGCCCAGCTGTGGAAGATCTGGGGTTATTTGGGTTCTCAAGATGGGCAGACAAGAACTGTTACAGAACTGCTGCATACACATTTATGGAAGAAGTTAGAAGGAAAGGCTGCCACAGAAGGGGAGACATGCTCATTTTTCAGGAGTATCAAGTGATAACCACAGCGCTCACAGCCAGCTTGAAGCTGCACATAAATCAGCAACATACAGCACTGGAATGAACATTAAACATTACACTACCACTGATGGGGCCTCCTTAGCTGGGCAGAAAGGGTGGCTGCCTGTGCGCGTGTATGAGAAATCGTGCGGCTATGGGTTTATAGGTTTATCTGAACTGGCCCAGAATGGAGTCCAAAAGAAAGGTTTCCACCAATCTTGTATACAAATGTTTCCCTAACGAATCAGCCACACATCGTAGCGTCTCAGCAACAGTTCGTTCCAAGTTTTCTTGCTGAACACAAAGGAAAAAGCAAAATATTTCCATCACTAAAGAGAAATTGAGTGTGCCTTTTCCCCAAGGAACCATCTGACAATAGTGCTGTGAGCGAGCCATGAATCATGATTAGAAGTAGAGGGATTTATCTTCTGCATTTGCTTTTTAAACTCAGAGTTGAAGTTATTGGGGCTGCTATACTTTGAATGAAATTCAAAGGCTTAGAAGTATGAGAAATTCTACAATAAAAATTTGCTACATAAAACTCAGTGCACCAGTAGGCCATTCTTTACCTATGCGTCTGGAGTTTTGGGGGCATCCAGCCATGTGGTAAATAAAGTTTATTTAATAATTCCTGTTTTGATATGCTGTACAAAGATAAAAAACCTGCCACCTGCACTCTCTCTTACCCTTCTAATAACTGACACTTCAGTTGCTGAAGTAGCCATTTCAGTTACTTTATTACTGTGGCCAGTAGAAATTTAGTTTATTCTTTATTTTTAATGTCAACTGCCGAAATTGACTCCTCTAGGGAGGGGCTTCGATTTCCACTAGTTAGGCTCCTTGGCCTTGGCTACTGCTTCACTGGAGGGAGTGAAAAAAAATGGCAATAATATGTGGTGAATGGTGTCCACTACTAAAAGCCTATGGGCTGCAGTTGCAGACACAAAATGGCTAGGTGCACAGGAGGAAAGAGGGGTGTGGATTTCTCTCCCACCCCCTGCTAACACAACCCTTATCATGGGCATTTTCCAAGGCACTAAAGCATCATCCTTACTGAACTGCAAGAGAGGGTATTTTAGGGAGGGAACTGCTGATTTGGAGAGGCCAAAGAATCAGGTTTAAATTATGCAATTAAAGGGCACACACAGAAAAAGCATTTTTACTACCACTTTTTCTAAAAACAAATCATTTTACTAAACTAGTGATCAGGCACTCACTATTCATTAAGTCCCAAATTCAGTGTATGGGTTAAGCAGTTATATTAAACTATATTACTGAACTGTAAACTATATTAAAAAAAGTTATTTTTAATAATGGAAGGAATTAAAAAATTCTTTTTTCTTTCATTTCCTAAACTGACAATGGATGAGAAAGTACCTCTTAAGAAGGGGAAGCAATACTGAGATATCCTCTCAACAATCCAGTTTATTTTTTAACTGAGCTCAGTAGCCGATATTAATGGGCAGCACTGATGTGGAGTGCAGTTTGAATTGTCCAACAAAAATAAGTGGCACTAAGGGTGCTGATTTCATTCTGAAATTTGAAGAGACAGGAGAAACAACTTCATTGAAAGAGTGATTTGACTTTGGTGTCTGTGGTGTGTGCACGCACGCACGCGCGCGCACACACACACACAAAATAGCCAGATACTTCCCTTTATAAGATCCTGGTTTCAATTATAACATTGCTAAGCTTGAACAATTTAGGCTGAAATTTACTGTGCAGGATGCATGCTCAAGCTGAATTTTTCTGGAAAGTTTCAGTTAAAATAGTTCAGCCATTTCCAAGAACAAGAGTAGGAAGAAATCCATTCTGCCCGTGTTAATGAAATGGCTGTATGGATTTTTTTGGTAAGTTCTAGTTCCTCCCTCCCTCCTGTGGAACAGGAACTCTGGCAGGTGGTATTGCCTTGGAGCCAGAGATACCTTTTTCCCCATGAAAACACACAAATTTTACCATTCTAAGCCTTTGAAAAATCTCCGTTTGCCGAAGCTCAGTAGAGACTTGCTAGAGTTCTTTAGAGAATGTTGCTGACAAGTCCCTCTGTACCGAATATGCTCCCAACCCTCGTATCTCCTACACGTGATGAATACGCACAACCCATACAGAGTGACTGAGCACGTGCCATCCATGGGATGCAAAGGTTGAGTCTGACTTTCTGCTCCTAACTGTTAAAGATTTCTCTGTAGCATAGGAATTGAGAGCAGGGAACTCGTTTTGTCTGTGCTCTGAATGTGCACTCTGGGGTATAGAGGATGCTGCCTGACTCAAATACAGATGGGACAAGAGCTGGACTGGAGGGATGGGAGAAAGGTGTCTGACTAGCTGACCAGAGAGACTGGAAGACGGAACTAGGGTAGGGTGGAGAAGAAGGCTGGGACTCGGTGGGCAAAGAGCCTGAGGGGAGAGACTGGAAGCTAAGGGTGAAGGGAAGATGGACTCATACAGAGGAGCTCAAAGAGGAGAGAGGACTAGTTGAGACAGGAAACTGGGACTGGGTTGAAAAGCTAGGGGTGGGTCAGGAGAGAAAAAGACGGGGCCAAGCTGGAGGGGACAATGAAAAAAACCAGGTCAGGTTTGTTGGGGAAATAAGAGGTAAAAAGGGTCTTTGACCAGTAGAACACACTTCCCTCCAGAACCCAGAAAGGAACTCAAGGTTCCTGAGTCTGACAGTGCCTTTGCTTAGAGCGAATAGCTGTGAAGAAAAATGCGTGTTTCAGTCCCCTCTAGTGCTGCTCCACAGAGAGATTCTAACTTACTACTGCTATCAGTTAGCTCAAATGGTAGAGTTCTATGTTATGGATCTAAAAAATTCCAACCCACCCGCCCCCCCGTGAACCACAGGGGCGTCAATATGATTCCACATGATGAAAGTTCTGTTTTTCCTTTTGTTTATTAAAACCTAGGAAATTCCACACAAAAAGTTGCATTAAAAGAACATTATTAAGGTTACAGAGTCAAGCACTTAAAAGTTAAGAAATGCCAGAATTAAAGTTGCTTGTGCAATTTAATTAACCCACCTGTTCCCTTGTGTTTACTTATTGTGATACAGTCTTAAATTACGTAGTCACATACTATTTCTTCCGTGAGATCACTGCCTTGTTCAGTACATCGGATGGACCTGCCTTGGTGCTCACTGAATGAGCAGTTATTCAATATTTTGTTTTCTCCTGACTGTTCAATGCATGGCCTGAAGCCTTATTTACTGCACGCTATTCAAACCATGCTCAGAAAAAATTATTAATTTCTTCAAGAACTTTTCTATGGTGCTCATCACTGTAGAATCTAAGTACAGTAGAACCTCAGCGTTCCAAACACTGGAGTTACTAACTGACTGGTCAGCCACACACCTCACTTGAAACGGGAAGAACGCCATCTGTCAGCAACAGACAAAAAAATAAAGCAAATACAGTACAGAACTGTGTTAAACTACTACAAAAATGAAGGGAAGGTTTTTAAAAAGATTTGATAAGGTAAGGAAACTTTCTGTGCTTGTTTTATTTAAATTAAGGCGGTTAAAAACAGCATTTTTCTTCTGCGTAGTAAAGTTTCAAAGTTGTATTAAGTCAATGTTCAGTTGGAAACTTTTGAAAGAACAACCACAACATTTTTGTTTCAAATATTTTAGAGTTATGAACAACCTCCATTCCTGAGGGGTTGATAACTCTGAGGTTCTATTGTATTTCACAAACTTTAGTTGATTTATTTTCCCAACGCTCCAATGAGGGGAGGTGATCTTATTATTCCCATAGGAAAATTAGGCACAGAAAGATTAAGGTCAAAAGTGCCCACTAATTTTGAGGATGCAGTTTGAGATGCCCAGGCCTGATTTTGCACAGTACATAGCACTATAGCCCTTTATAGGTAGGTGCAGAGCAGAGCTCTGACACTGACAAATTGCAGTTAGTGCTCAAAGCTTCTGCAAATCAGCTTTTCAAAGTCAGGCACCCAGAAACTGAGGAACACACAATTAGCAGACGTCTGTGAGAAGTTAGGTTTAAACTACTTGCCCAGCATCACACAAGAATTCTGTGTCAGAGGCAGGGACAGTATCTAGTTCTCCAGGGGCAGCATTCAACTGCTTTAACCATGAGACCGTCTTTTCTCTTCCCACAGTCCCGCTTCATTCACTGCACATCTGCCAGCTTCTGCAACAAATAAGGTAGGGATTCTACAGAGAACAGCTTCATTAATTACACAACCCTGACTCATTCTCAGAGTAACTTTTGAGTACTTGCCTTTGCAATCCTGATGTCCTTTAAGACAAACAGGTTCATTAAATCCTGAACATTCTGGGTCAGATTCTCTGGTAGTATAAATCAGTGCAACTCCTCTGACTTCAATTGAGCTATTTTACATTTAAGATGACTGTAAAGTACACAGATCAATTGCATCACATTCATCATACACTGAAAGAATTGTTTATCCACCGACAGATCCTACAGTCCTTACCTACATCTAACTTTCACTGAAGTTAAGAGACTGTTTCAATAAATTCTTTGGGACATGGGTCCTAAAACTAGAAGTACACTACAGAAGTGTTTATTGTCAGCAGCTTTTTTAGTTTTATGTATTAAGAGTTGCAACAAAAATAACTCAGAGGCAAATAGTACAGGTTCATCTGATGACTAGTATGTCAAAATGGCTCCAAAAATAGCAATGTCACCGTTGAGTCAGAACGTCTGAGCTTAAAAATCCACATCACTGCCTTTATTCACCCGTTGGCACAAGGATTTTCAATGTGCACTCAGAGGTGATGATTAAACCAAACAGAAAGCAGTAGTGTTTGTACTGTCATCCCACAGTGTGTGTTCTGCTACAGAAGGACAAGAGCAGCTTTAAAATGCATAGCCTGAATAAGATGCTACCCACAAGATGCTAGGAAACAACAGAATTTCCAGACACTTTGGTCTTGCCCTTCGCCTGGATAGTTCCATCTAAGTTTTGCAACTACCCTAGACAGCTCAAGCCCTGTGGCAGAGCTGGGGTTCCAAGAATTTTGCGTCATTGGAACCTTCTTCAGGGGGACTTTCCACCACCAGGAACCAGCATCCTGGGTTTTCATTGACAGAAATCAACAGACCCAGAAGTCCACAGTGCCCTAAAGCTGGAGCATGGTCTACACTTACTTCCGTGATTCAGCAGCAGTCAACGGGAGTTACGCTAAGTATTCAAAAAACTTGCCTAACTCCCATCGACTTCTGTGCTTCTCTTCTGCGCGTCGTCTTCACTGCATTGCATCAACAGGAACTGTGCTACACCACTTGTGGGGATGGATTAATAACGTCAACTTCTGGATTGACTGAGCGGGTCTTCACTGACCACTCAGTCGATGCAGATAAGTCGATCTGACAGCTGTGACTTTGCTGCCGTCAGTATAGACATAGCCTAAGATTCATATCCACTGCTCTCTCTGCAATGAAGTACCTCTTTAGGCAGTATGGACTACATTGTTACAGAAGAACGAAGCTTTACAGTGTCTGTCCATCTCTGAAAGATGTCCATGTGCAAGTTTAAGATCCGATGGCAGGTTCAGAAAGGGAAAAAATACTGCGTAAGGTAACTGCCCATCATTCCTTTTCTGAGCCAGTTTATACGGCCAAGGCTGTGTGCCTGTTACTACAAAGGACAGAAGAGCTGATCCAACTCTCTCCACAACTACTGAATTAGCAAAGCTTATCTTATCTCTTAGTAATGCATTTTGAGAATGGAAAAAGCTGCAAAATGAGAACGTAGAAAAAAGAAAAGTTCTGTTTTCTTAAGTTCTTTTAGGGTACCTGATGGTCTAGGATTCCAAATACATTAAACTAAAGCCCCTGTTAGTGTGGCAGCTCTACTTTTCTTATCAGTGCTGCAGTTTGTTCCACTGCTCATCGGCACAACTCTTTCATTAAGCTACTTGCAAACTACTGTCTCACACAAACAAGGACAAGTGACATTATAGTCTGCGAGACAAAGTTCTGCATAAAGGCCTGGAGTGAAGGCAGCTGCTGAAGACTGGACATGGGTCACAAGAAAAACGTGCAGTTGTCACATAAAATTGTTCTGCAACCCAGCCCAGCATGGAACCCACATCTGAAACCAACCACAACTTCCGCAAATAATTACTACCTAGAAGAACTCTGAACTCAGACAGACATAACTGGAGCCAGTAGAAGGTGTGCTACTGATGTTACTTTTAACTGGATGCTAACACTTTGCTAAACAAACATGTCTCCATATAAATTAAGTCGTCAAAAGGAGTGGATTTATTTTCCTGAACAATAAACTCTCTGAATTAATGAAAATATATTCCAGATGCTTTGAAAGGATAAGTTACTAACTGAAAAGACAGTGTAATGTTTGTGTTTAAATAACATGGTGGTGTTTAACGACATTCAGTTTGGTATAAAAATATTTCAGTCAGTGTAAATAAGCAAGTTCTCAACCCTAAGACCTAACAACAATTGAGGCAAAATCCTAATGCGGTCCTAATAGCACACATAGTACATTTAAAATTAATAGTAATTACAACACCAAAGAAACTATCTTTATTCTTCAGAATAAACTATATATAAAGTAGTTATAGTTTTTATATATAAATACCTAATATATTTTAATTATATATAATTAAATCCATAATTTCTAAACAGAATTAGTCAAATCACAAAACTGATACTGAAACCAGCATAAATAAAATCCATTAACAAGCCAAGCACCTAATACAGATTGCTCATTCAAGTAATGTTATTTATTAGTCCTAAAGATCATTTTAGTCCCAAAAATTCCACACTTATTTCCTATGCTCTTTACTATCATGATTGAAAATGATTGATATCAGACACAAAGAATCATAAAACCTAAGAGTTTACACTAAAAGAATTAATCACACAGAGTATCACGTTTACCAAATAAATTCCACCTCCCTCATTTTGTGTCATCATTATGCATTGTTTACCCTATTTGAGCCTTGACCACTTGAGAGGTATGTCCCCAACAATAAATCATATTCTCCCACAAGGCACACTAACCAGGAAATTAAGTTCTTAGCATTGGTGATATTTCCTGAGCAATGTACTTTGTCACTGCAGATTAAAGAGGGGAACATTCCTAATTCCTAGTCCCTTCATGAATAAAACGAATTGCTCTCCATCCTCAAAAAGTACACAGAAGTTGACTCTCTCAAGAGCTGAATGTGAAAGGGTAAGGAACTCGTTTAGAGAGACCATGGAGTGAATTGAGAGAGATGATAGACACACATTATCTAAAACAACTATTCTTCTTAAACGCATATCAGAGTAGCCACTGATGTCAGTGAATATCCATCTCACCACACAATAAGGGCCTAACTTTTTGTATTCCTGTGTATCATGTGTTGTATTCCTGTATATCATGTGTCTGGACCCAGGAAATAAAGACCAGTCTCTTGCAAGCTCTAATATGTTTTATACTCCCATTACACGGCATCAGAAGTAAACTGCTGAACAAATGAAACTACCTGAATCCCTCAGGCTGGAATGTGACCTGGCAGTCATTGTGTAAAGCACTGTGTGGGCTTCAGAAAAGCCATTACGTTACATTTGTCAAATATCTATAAGCAGATTTTTATAACAGACATCCATCCACTATATAAATAAGCAAAAGCAAGGAGCTTTAGACAGAAGAGTCTGAAATAAATCTGACTCAAATACTGTTTTATCAAACAACTGAAAATATCAAGCAAAAAAACACAAATGATTCATTCTAACAATTTACTGACAGTAATTCTAGATGATGGTCTAACAGAAAAAGTCTAGGCATAAGCCAAACCAAACCAAACTTCATCTCATAGGTAATGCTTGAAAACAACACCATACAGTTTCACAAGTTGTAGGGCAAATGAAATGATCTCCAAATATGTTCTTGAAATCTCATGATTTTTAAAACAGCCTCATGCTTTTTGGGGCTCACCTCAGGATTTTTGACTACTTGGAGTCAGCAATGCTGAGAGAGGTGTTGTTTATTTGTCACACTTCTATTACAAAACGGAATACATACACAGGACCAACACTGGAGATGTAAAATTACAAGACTCCCGTTAAACTTACTGGAGAATTTTACAGGGGTTAATTCCATAATGTATAAGAAACAGAGAAAAAAGAACTCATAATACATTAGGAACAGAGAATACAGAAAACTGCACAAAAACAAAAATATAAAATGAAGTTCTTCAAAATATTTTAATGTATGTAAGAAAATAAACCAATATTTAAAATGTCTGACTTCTCTGTTTTAAAAAACTCTATTTTTAAAATAAACTCAGACAACATTTATTTGTTCTGGCCCTAAAAGAAAGTCTTGAACCCAAAATATTTTTACTTCAGCACCTGTTTTTAAAGGGAGCTCTCCTCAGATTTGTGCCAGTTGACAAAACCCACAGCAGGTAACAAGTCCAATGAATGTAACTATTTAGCAGGCTCGCTACCTGCTCTGATAGGTACACTTTACAAAATAGTTCATTTTTAGCTACCAGGTTTTCAGACAACTGGTGTGAAAAAGTCCCCTAATTATATGGTGCATAAGAAAGTAGCTTGAACTTTTTTCACCTGTAGCAGAGTAGGTTTAGATATTGTCCCTCCAGCAGCATTTCTTCCACTTTCAGAACTCACTGGAGCGTGGGAAATAAACATACGAACTAAGCTTAACAGCCAGAGAGGAATGACAATCAATCTCTGATTCTCTTGGGGAAAATTGGAGAGTAACGAAACCTAAAATGCAGGAACATGTTTTCCTGATATCTTTTCACATCTTGATGCTTACAAGAGGATTTTATTTCTGATAATACTGACCAAACTGGTGGTGCTGGATTGGTAAATTGGCAGCAAGTCTCTGAATCTCCAAGGAGGCAGGTGTTGTCTACAATTTTCAAATGCACCTAAGTGATTCAGAAGCGTAAGTCCCCATTTCAAAAGTGACCCACCTGCTGCATTTTACCTATTTTATTATTATAAACTCTTTTGGGATGGTAACTCTCTTGTGCCTGTGCAAACTCCAGCACAATGCGGCTGCAAACTTTATAGGAAGCTCTGGTCACTGTTACAATTATAAATATTAAATAATAATGCAATCCTCCTCAGTGTCCTAGAGATCAGTACACTCAGGTCACAGAGTTAAGTTTATAGGACTATCATATGTGGAAAAGTATTTCCTAAAGCTGCAAACTGGTTATTTGGCAACACTAAAGGCAAACAGACTCAGTAGAAATACTGTTATAAATATATAATTGGGTGGTGCCTGGTTAAAAATAATCTTCTGCTAAAAAGGAATGTTATGGTCAAAACTTACCTTACATGACCAAATAACTGACCATTAGCCAAGTCTCCAGTGTCAAAACAAACACAGCCCACCCCTCCATGTGAGCTTGAATGCAGGACATTTATTCCACCACCATGACAACTCTTAAAAGTATAGGTGACAAGTATCTAAAAAAGTAACAAATACCAATATGATTATATAGTCACATAATTTTTTTTAAACAGACACTCTGGTATTCCAGGGTGAGTTTTGCTTTAAAAATGGATGAGACATTATAGCCCTGCAGTACTAACTTAACCATGCATCCATTAATTACAAGTCTGCAAAAGAAGGAACACATTCAGCAACTGAAAAAAATCTTATTTACTTTACAATTAGCTAGGTAAATAAGTCCTTCCCCAGGATAATTTATATACATACAGACCAGCCACTTGGGAAGAGTGTATTTTAAATTAGAAGGTGTAATATGCTCTAAGTGGGAGAAGCAGTGCTAAAAAGTACTTCAAGTCTTTAACTTATCCATGGCTATTTCATGCTATCTGCATTGCTTCAGCATTCCCTCAAGTTGTGGCCAGTAATGTGCTGCCAATATTTTAACAAGAAACTTCCACAATTTCTTCCCCTTCCCTTATGGTAAGCTCTATCCCAACTTACAGACAGGAAGAACGAGTGACTGAAGAATCTAGAAATTTGTTTTTAGAAAGCGCTTCAACACTTTGTGACAAAAAGAGCCCTTGACTGAAAAGATCTATATTTTGTTAGTTAAAAAATACTGAATATATTGACAGTCTAGTGCAAGGGTAATGAATAGGTGGACCGTGGGCCAAATCTGGACTGCCAGATGCTTTTGAATGGACCCTGAAATCTTTTTATTTACTTATTATCATGACTTATTATTTTTCTATTATTTTCTCTGGGATCTGGACCGTGATTATACCTCAACAAAGAAATTTGGACCTTAATTAAAAAGTAATTGACGACTTTGGGTCTAAAGTAACCTTCAACCTGTAATGTAAAATTTTAAGAAGGGAGATGAGATGAAGACCTTACCCAAGGGGTCATACAATAACCTACCCCAAAGAAAAAAAATATTTATTTTTAACAGATGCCTGACATTTGAGGAAATCTGAACATTCCAACAGCAAATAATTTGTGCTTTTCTGCATAGGTACTTCTATTGACTTCATCATCATATTATCCAAGTACCTGAAGTATTCATGTGTGATAAAGGATTACATTTATCCATGGGGCTGAGATAATTTAGTATCCAGAAAGGCTCATAAAATGCACCACAAACTGGGAAATCAACCAACTCCTTTAATTTCATAGCGAACTTTTAACAATTTTCTTGGAAGCTGCCAAGAATCTCCTCCACCACCTCACTGATTTCAGTCTTTTGTAAGACTATTTTCACTGAAGCTAGTGCTGCATTCTGTACAAATGCCTCTTGAATAATCACAGCCCATCACAGGTTTTCAGCATTTGTGTTTTAAATGATGAGTGCTTACTAGAGACTACAGTGGAGACTTCAAAGGTGAAGTTTGGTGTTGAACTGCAATACTATCAAAACAATAGCTGTATCTATTCAAGCACATTTCACAGACCAAAAGCAAAACATTTGTGACTATTCCATGAATTTAAGTGAGCATGTCACCTCTAAATTTCTCTGATTTTTAGACACTGATTTTTTATTTTTTTGGGGTGGGGGGACGGGGACACCGTGTTTTGCAAGAAACAGACTTAGTCCTACGGCACCTTAAAGACTAACAAATTTATTTGGGCATAAGCTTTCATGGGCAGAAACCCACCTCGTCGGATGCAGCCAACGAATGCCCACAAAAGCTTAAGCCCAAATAAATTTATTAGTCTAAGGTGCCACAGGACTCTCGCTGATTTATTTCAATATATGTTACATTAAAATTCATAAAATAACTCAAAAGGTAGAATTCTTGTAACTTTCTGAAAGTTTACTCTGGGCTATATTTTTGCCCCATAGAAAAGGGTTTTCTCAACAAGGCTTAGAAAACTTTTCTTAAACTATCCCTACACTGACTGTACAGTAAAATTATCTGGTCAAAAAGAGCGTTCAAACTACAAAGATGTAGATGTTTCAATAATCAGATTAAGAATTGAACATGAACCTTCAGATAAAGAAATTCAGACCTAAGGATGAAATTCTTTTTCTGAGAGTAAATGTTGTTGGGGTTACACAGTACGGATTCAAGCCCACACTGTTGAGTTTAGCTAATACACATTCAAGATCATACTCTAAGAGCTTGTCTACACAGGGAAACAGCCCAGAAAAGCTATTGCAAAATTGCTTTTGGGTGTGAAAACTCTTATCCCACACTAAGGCTCATTTTGTTCAGTTTACATTTTGGAAGTGGATTAAGCTAAACGTCACAAAGGCACTCAATGTGGAATAAATGTCCACATGGGGAGTTACTGAGTAATGGTTATGAGCTTTAAAATCACAACCTAGCTTATTGCACAATAGCTTCCCTTGAGAAGACAAGCACCGAATCATAACGCTAAACCATAATCTGGTCTTCCATATGTGTACAGAATGAAAGTTTTACATTTCTTCCCTGCAATCAGCCAGTGGTGCAAATACTGCAAGTGATGCAGCAGAAGTCTAACACACATAGAAACTGTGTCCTCGTGGAATCATATTCAAGCTAACGGGTACGGGGTCCCTCCACACAGAGCAACTTGCAGGATCAAGATCGAAGCCACGCCATTTTTCTAGCTATGGCTCTGATCCTGTCAACACTTACACATGGGCGTAGGGTTATTTAGGGAGAGAGGATTCCACAAAAGTAATTTCTTTAGATAAAACATGCGCAGTTAGTTACAAATAATGCTATTTATTGAGGAATCAAAGGTCATGTAACTATAACAACGTATATATACCCAGTTAAAAAGAAACTGCAGTTCTCCAATAATTACTCCTCGTACCAGGGAAATTAAAATTTTATTCTTACTTACAATGGGGTATATTATATTGCAGTAAAATTATTTACTTTTCAAACTTGTCAGTTGCCATTTTAAATACTTTTTTGTTAATGAAAAGGCATCTGTATTTGAATGCAAATTTTCAAATACATATTAAGTGTATTTAAGTGGCCAGTCCCCCCACAGGTGTGTTTATTTAATGTGCTGTTACTGTATATAGACATACAGAAGTGTGTGCATATATATGGAAGCCCACATTGCACATGTATGCTTATGGCTAAATCCTGGCATGATAGTGCACCCAGAGAAAGCCCACAGCAGTAGGGGGAACATGAGGAAGGAGAAAACCACAAACCCATCTCAACTTCCCACCACCACAAAACACAAAATCAAATCTTAAACCAAACAACCCAAGAAGCAGCATTCCAGGGTGTAGTCTGGTATAAATCTGAAATCAACAGATTTGGGTGTATATGCCTCCTGACCTGACAATTGTCCATTAGGCATTGGTCTAGAATTTAGTACGGAAAGTAAAAATTTTTTGTATGTACAAGACTGCTGAAAGATGTTCCTGACTATTTCTTAACCCAATATTGTCAAACTGGCAACATTTTCCATTGAGCACAATCTACTTATTACAGCAGAAATTTTAAAACAAAACTATTTGGGGAATTACCTGAACAAACAAAAGTTTTCCATTTTTGCTCATTTTTAACACCAGAAAAATAAATTCTTTATGGTTGTACTTTGGGTATATAACTCAAACAATAGCTGAATGGATTCTCATTGGAATTGACATGGACACTAACTTCTAAAATAAGCAGAATAAGAAACTTAATGGTCAACTTCAGTCCAAACTTTAGTTTTTTCTTAAAATTATAAGCAACTTAAAATAGGGGCTCACAAGGGAAGTGTGCCTCGGTTATGTAAGTCTTCTCTAAAAATCACCAACCTAATTATACACACAAGCTTAATATGGAATACAAGAATAGGTCTGAAGGACATATTCCAGAGTGGAGTTTCCTTATGAGCCTGGAACAGAACATTATCTGATGGTGACTGTAAAGAAGAATGGAAAAGGAGAATACCGCACAATACTACATAAGATAACTTACTGCACCAATCATGACCTTTATTTACAGCAGCAGTATATGTTCAAAACAGGATGTCAGACTCAAGGGTCTACTGGCTTTGTTTTTTTCCCCTCAGTATGATAAATTATGTTTATCCCCCCTGGACTGAAAGTCACCTGGGCAGAGAATAATAAATTAAACAGAATTCACACAATGGGTGAATTTCAGTGCAGTGTAAACCATGTAGCTGTGCTGTGGCCTTCTCAGAGACACTTCACCAAATCTTTGGGATGGTAGCTGCAGCCCTTCTGTGCCCACCTGGCATGAGATCCCTGTTCACTGAATCTGTTCATTATTAGTATTAATACTACAACAGAAGCATAGAACGGAAGATAATTAACATCATATCAAAAGCATAGAACGCTCGTCTATGCCAGAATGGAGAAGGTGCTAATGGAGAAGATGGCACAGCGGGGATGACCTGCTGTGCAGCCACTCCTCCTGTACCCTTCCCCAATGAAAGGCTCTCAGAGAGCTTCCACTCTCTCCACAAAGGGATGAAGTTAAAGAAATAAGGGATGTTTAGCTCCAGTTAGCAGTAGAGCAGTTCCTTTTATTTGTATTTGTTTTTCAATAACCTCCACAGTTTTAGAGGCTACATTCCATAGAAATATAAATGTTGCCTGGCATACCCATGAATCAAGCCTTGAATCCATGACTCTACTGAGTACTTTGCATTAACATGAAGATGAATCAACATTGTAATATATATATAATGCAAAAAACTGATCATTTATAAATGTAGAGAGTTTTTAGAACTGTCCATAGTTCAGTTTCACTGAGAAGGTTTTTAAAAAGCAGTATGCATGCTATATTTAGCTTTGTAGGTTCACACTAAATTCAGGCGGTCATTTTCTTAATCTCTGTATTATTTCTGCTTTTATGCCATGTTTTAGAACCAGGACAATGAATTATTCAGGAACTGAAACTTACTGCCTGATATCCGGTACTGATTAATGATGACGGGGGGGCTGAAGTATTGTGAGACTATTTGTCATTGTTTACCAAATTGACAAGTCATAACATGCAGAAATAGTCAATATGGTGAAAATTTATTTCAATGGACTCTTAGCATGGCCAGGGCAAATCAACATACTGAATAAACAGAAAGATTTGCTTAGTATGGAATAAACTGCAACCGTTAGACCCAATACAGTATATTAATGGTGGTTTAAATATAGTAAGAGAAAGCCATTAAATAGAACTATAAACATTATGTTGAACCAGAAACAAGTTTTCTGCATATAGAAAAATTTTGAAAAAGTAAATGTAAGCTTGTTTGACATTTGTCTGATTTTCCATGTGCAATAAAGTCAGTTATTTCAATACATTAATAAGACTGAATGTAACAGAAAAAGAGAGATATTATATTGTATAACTTGAGTATCTTTATGAACTAATAAGTAATTGCATATAAATAGCACCAATATGTAAACTACTTATTTGATGCATTATCTCTCTAGCACAACATAACAGAAACACCCCTGTAGATAGATTCTCACTAACAATACACTTGCAGATAACTCTCTCACTAATTTTCTTCTTCAATTTCATTTGTATGCAGGAGCACAATAAGTGGTTCAGATGACTCCAGAAAGTACAAATCCCTAATTAACACTGAAGGGACATATTTAAGCCCCTTACATCTCATACTGGTGGGCAGTTACTGACTCATGTAGTAACCCCATTGAAGTCAATGGAGGTAACTCCTGAAAGTAAACTACTTGCCAAAGATAGTAAGAACATCACAATCTGGCCCTACGAAACTACATTTCCTTACAAATGTATGCAGAAAATCCATTTTAAAAAGCAACACATCATCTACCCCACTTACAAGTTTTAGCTTTTTCCAATGCTACCTTTCTCAATCCTGAAAACAAAAGGGATATAAAATAATTTAAGATACTGTTCAGGATGATGAGTATAGTTTCACCAGAGTATACAGTATAGTAAGAAAAACTCCAATCTGCTTTTGTATGCCTACTCCAGATAACTCCCTCCCCATAATTAGTGCTTATGACTTTTAGGGAGGAGCTTAAACACAGTGCAACTTCACTTAACAAGGGAACAAACAGTATAAATACCTCAGGAGGATACTTGAAATAACAGCTTCTGTTCTGCACACCTGTGGCAGAAGAGCACCTCAGTAAACTACTGAAAGACTAACTGCAGCACTACTACATATCTGGAACTCCACAATATCCCGGTATGCTATGGTTTCATTTGGCTTCCAATTTAACTTGTACATAGACTTGGCAGAATTTTATTTTAATTTTTTCTCTTAATTTTGACAGATAATACCGATGTTTATTTTAAAGATTTTTTTCTATTTGCGTTGATTTACATTTTCATAGTTGCAGGATATTATGGAGGGTGTAAGATATTGAGGGGTGAGAAAATAATTTAATGGCAGATGTTGAGATTCAAAAAATTAAAGCTTTGTAACTATTAAAACAAAAGTTTTCAACATCACATATCAAAACGTACAAAGCAAATGTCCTTAAATCAAACTCTGATATGTTTTCAAGCAGCATTTTTTCTTATCTTGCCTATCTGTAAATTTTTCATCATCAATGGAAATACGTTTTCATCTGTTTGTGTATGTATGGCAAAATCAACATACACCAATGAAAATCTAATCTTTCTAAGCCTCATTATACAGGAGAGAAGTTTCCTAGGGTTCTTTAAGGGCAAGGGACAGTACCCCTGCTGCCACAAGGGGAATTACTTCCAAAGGCTAAGGGTGAAATCTTGGCCACAATGGAGGCAATGAGCATTTCATTATTGAGTTCAATGGTGCTAGGATTTTACCCTTTATCGATATAGTGTTAATTAGAAGGAGGTGATGCTGCCATGCTGCAATGTGTAAGAGACAGACTTTTCCCAATTCTAGAGGATTTCCAGGTATACTGCTCCCAAACCTATGAAAGCCTCAAGAGGCTGACGTGCCCATCGCATTATAGAACATAACAGCAAAACAGTCATTTTTTTCTAAAAAGAGTTTAAATTAGTACAGATTTTAATATGCTAATTATATTAAATGAAAAATTAAAGAACAGTTACTGGAAGATGATGGGACAGTCTGATCTGGTAAGATCACAAATTTTATATATCTATACTTTAAAAAACTTATTTAAAGCACTTCAACACTTTCTCTGACTAAAATATGTATACTTGAAAAAATCCACTAGAAATGCACAGAGCTGAGAGCAGTTTTGTATAAAGCAGTACTCAACATGTAATGTTACCTATTTTAAATACAACTTATTGGTTCATTGCTGGGAAATCTGAATTGACCAATTTATTTTTAAAAAAAACTCATTTGCATACATATTTTTTCTTTTTAATGCAGAACAGATTGAGGAACATGCAGGTACAAATATCCTTTCTTCTGCTGCTTTCTCTGAACATTGTCCATGGTGGTGATGGGTTTTTTTCTGAACGATACCAAAAACAAGCCAGCATGAAGGGACCACATTTCCTACCATTTAACGTAAAAAGCCAAGGTAAGTTAAATATCTTTTAAAAAATATTATAAACAGTTATTCCTAACATGTGCTCATTACAGTAAACATGATTTCTCTTGTTGTTTGATTGTTGTTGTTCACAGTCACTAACAACTGTTTAGGTTTATTGACCAAGGTTAGCACTGCAGACAGAAATGGGACAAATTTTGACAGTAATGTCAACAGAGAGAGAATATGCTACTCTCTTGGCTGAGAGGAAGAGGGAAACTCCCAGTTTATAGTGCAACTAAATAAGAAGAGGAAGAGGAGCACGCAAGCAGTAGTGATTTTGAATTTTGTCATTACCATTTGAAATACCCTTTCAATTTGAAATATGAAGTATACATATTGTATATAAAGCCATGCTAATATCATCAAGGCTCTTGACCTGGAAAATGTCTCTCAAAAAGCAATCTAACCAGGTATCAATAAAAAGTAGCTGGAAATTTTACTAGTAAGTCAGCTGGCTGTAATATTCAGATAAAAATGTAGATGCCCAATCATATTTTGCTGTTACATTAGTTTCCTTACTTAAAATTCAACTATGGTAAAAGTTTGTAATGCTAAGTATTAATCCAGTACCTATGAACCAAATTTATAAATCCAGAGTAACTTCACTGAAAAAAATCTGAGTTACAGTGATAGAAGTGAGATAAGAAAATAATTCTATAACAGAACTGTTACAGAATAATACAAATATTTATTAAAAGAGATTGAACACTTGAAATATAAATGGTATTATGAAGAAGCTTCTGAAACATGCTGAATTATACTTGCTCTATAAAAATATTTCTTTTGAAGTGAAAAAAGTCATCTTTCTGAACTCATTTCAGACATACTGTGAGGGGATTATTGTAAGCATTTCCCTCTCTCCTGTGCATAAAGTATGTGATTATAGATTATATATATGAAAACCATTATAAAAGGAGGGATTTCATATGCCATTTCTAAACGGTTAATTAGCACTGAATGCTTATTTCAGCTTAACAAGCAAAACAACTTTCTTCAGTTATCTCTATCTCCTAATGCTCTCCAAATCATTGACAAATTTCACCTCAGCTAACTAGGTATAAAGCATAACTGGTTTTCATAAATCATAATGTCTGAAAAAATGAAATGACTGCACTGAATACCAATAATACATCTGGGTGTGCTACTGTTTCTATAGGTCTATGTTTTACATAAAATAGCAAGTTCAGTTAATACAGCCAGGAGACATGAAGACCCAGTACTTTTTAAATAACCTATGCCAACATGTTGTGTGCCCAACTGCATATGCAACATACAACTAGTTTTGAAGACTAAGACTAAAATGAGCATGATATTTAAACACAATGGGTCATCTGAATCCAATAAATCAAGTTTTATAATTGATTCTACATATTACACCCTCGTATATTCTCCTCAGTGGAAATTTTTGCTAAAAATTACTGATAAAAAATAGCTTACTTACATCAACATGACCATTTACGACCCAGTCTTGATTAGAGTCCTCAACTCAAACCTTATTGCTTTCAATGCACGTTGAGGATACTACACACCTCCTGTCAAAGCACTGGTTATCTTGCTGGATCTGACCCTTAATTCAATTCTGCTGCCAGAAAATGCCCCAAAAGACAGAAGTGGTCATTCCTTTTCTGTCCTATGGTATCAAAGGGGACATTCAGAGTAGTTTTTATCTTTGTTATAGCTCACCTACATTTAGCTGTGTACTTGCGCAGGAACATGGCAGTTGCAAATAGAGCTGTTTTGAGATCAGGAAAGTAAAACCTGATCCTAAATCCTGACTCCTACCAGTAAAAAGATTGTTTTAAGAGTCTGTGTCTTTGGCATGAGTGCTGACTAGTGTCCTGTCTGCTATTGTGCCCTCAGTCTAAGCATTGACTTGGTTTTGGTATTTTTCCTGGAGGTTTTACAAATTTTATTTTATTTTTTTAAATGTTCATTTTAAAAATAATTTAAAAGCAAAACACACAAAGGTGTTTGCCTCATGACCAAAAAAAATGTAGCTCATTGACTTTTAAATTCTTGTAATGAATAGACAGCTGGTGATTTAACTTTCATTAACAGACCCACCCACTGTGCTATGTTTACAGTCCAGATTTTCACTGACTTCTCATAGGGTTTTCCCTGGAATTTATTTACCAAATAATAATGTCCCTGAAGAAAATAAAATAAACAATCTATCATTCAATTTGCTGTTTGTTTCATGAACAGAGAGTCTTGCTAGTTACCCTTGTTGGGAACTTTACAGAACATGAGATACGCTTCCATTTTAACTCATCCTAGTAGCTGTCCAGTAGCTGAACCTCTCTAGCCTGCACTCTTTAGAGTCTCCTTTGTAAAAGCAAGACTGATAAAAGACAGGATGAGACCATCTTCTTCACTACCTCAAGTGAAGGGCACTCATTCTAACAGATCTGTCATGATGGGCAGAGAGAGCTGCCTCTATAACCCATGGAGTCAAGGATCCATGGGATTTGGTTAGGGGATGGAGTTAGTGTAGGAAGAGTCCCAGGACAAAAAGGGGTGGAACAAGGGATCAGCAACTGTGCATGGCATCTTCTGCTACTCACTCTACAGATTTTTGTATGAAAATGCTTCTTGAAATAGGATTTTAGGCAGCCCTTTGGAATATATTTCCCCATCTTCTCTACCTGCAAAATTGAATTATTCCTGTCCATGTTTTCACATCACTATGCAGAGAGTCAACCTCAGAATTTTGAGGAGAACCTAAAACATGGTTCTTTATGAAACACCCCCAAGTTTACCTATTAATTTACATTAGAAACTATTGGAAAAGGTAGGGGGTGGGAAAAGACTGGGCAGAAGTTTAGGTCCTCCCAATTTCTAGGAGACAAAAGCAGGCAGAATGCTTCTTCCTTTCCTTCCTAGCACTCCGTAAATCTTAATTTATATTTCCAAGTCTTATTTTTTTAAAATCCACAGCTGGGGCTCTCCTTCACTAGGCCTAAAGGTCAGTGAAGGCTGTTAAGTGGTTGGCATGAGTCCTTATCTGGTCACTGATGACAAATTACTATTTTTCTCCATAATTTTATTTTAGTAGTTGATTCTCGTAACGATGGGTGGGATTCTGAAAAAGCACTCAGTGTTGGCATAACTCTGGTCCCACTCAAGTCAATGGAAGTTTCACTATAGACTTCAACAGAAGCAGAGTTATGCCATGTTATATGTTCTTTTCCAAATCCCAGCTATAACAACTTCCCAGCCAGAGAACATATTTTTCTCCACTTGTGTGTGTGTAGCACTATCATTTGCTAAATATATTATGATACTATTTACAGTACTTTAGTGCACTGCTTTGAAGTCTGCAAAATTCCTGGTAGAGGACAACCACACAACTAATTCTGAAAAAAAAACCTCAATTTTGCTGGTTGTGCTAACTCCGCACACAGAACTCGATATGTAAACAAAGTCTGGCTAGACTCAAAGCACATAAGCCACTTTGTATGTTAGAAAATACATGCCAAGAAATAAATAAATAAATAAAAAGTAGCCAACCATCATTTCAGTTATCCTGGTTAAAAAGCCCTTCCTTTCCACAATCTTCTCACCTGTCCTGCTCTACCATGGTTTAATATACCCTCTCTATGCAAAACAGAAGGACTGGGATTTTTAAACAGACATATTATCTTGGAAATTAGATTTAAGACGAGGGCCTGGCTTGGCAATGTTACATGGTCCAAACACAAAATGCAAAGAGATGGCAATACATTACATACAAACAAGCGTAAATGAGTGAAATAACTGCACATGCAGTTTCCTTCTAGGTTCTTCATGGGATAGGATTTTCTCTATCCTTCTAAAATCTCTGGTGTAAAGAAATATCAACCTTGTTAGGTCCACAAATATACCTCCTTTAATCATTTCACCGCCATTTGCTACTACATTTTGTGATGTGTTAGCATTTCATTGGCAAGTCTACACAAGAGCCAAATGTTGCCATTTTTCAACCAGCTGTACTCAATATTGCACTGGTGATGTACTAAGTGTGTAGAGCATCACTGGAAATGTGTTTTGGTCACCATTCAAAAGTCAACAATTGCCAACAGATGCCATACAGTCTCCCAGCTTTTCTCCTGTACTATACTTGGAGTAGGAGAAGTGAGATACCTGTCTGCTATCATCATTTTTTTTTTAAATACTCTGTTCTTAGGTGACACCAATTGGCTAAGGAAGGTGAATCCCACGCCTGTTGCTAGACGATGTACTTAACCAATTTAGATACATGTGTACCATTCCTAAGAATTTGTATAGAACTTACTGATCTGAACTTGTTACTGGGAATGGCAAAGCTCCCAAGTAAACTATTGCCTAACATGGCCCTCTGGGGGAGTGGGTGATGGAAAAATCATATATTCTGATTCACATCCGCAAACCAAGTAACACTGCACTAAGGGATGTGAAGAACCAGCTCCCAGTGTTAAATGAAGACAAGAGTCTACTGAATCTAACTTACACAACTAAAAGAAAATTAGAACAGAACTAAAGTGATTTCATGGTATGAAAGCCTGGCTCAGTAAACAGAGTACTGACCCTGTAGGGAAATTAAATTCACTTGGCTCTTAATCTAGAGTATACATTTCACCAGGTGGGCCTGAACTGAGCTTCCTTAATTTACAGTGTCATTTGGAGAACAGTCACATAGTCCACTTCGCCAAACTGCCCTCTTTATATACCTTCTTTACTCTTTTTGGATTCTAAAACATTTAAAAGAAGAATTCCCGTAGTTAGTGGGGAGGCTTACTTCTAATTTTTCCCCTATGGCTTACACAACAATAATTTCAACACCATATATATCACTTTAAGAAAATTTCAGTTATTTGTATAAAAACTTCGTTTGAAATATTTTCACTTCAACAGCAATATTTTTAACTCTGTAAGTTGCCGTGCCACAGGTATTCTGCTCTGATACTCTAGGCAACTGAATAAAACTCCCATACTACCCCGTTTCCCCAAAAATAAGACCTACCCCGAAAATAAGCCCTAGAATGATTTTTTAGGATTTTTGGAGTATGCTTGAAATACAAGCCCTACTCCAAAAATAAGCCCTAGTTACAGTTTACAAGCAGTGCACAAGTAAAGGTCCCCATACACTTTGTTGTTCATGGAAAAAAATAAGACATCCCCTGAAAATAAGCCCTAACCCATCTTTCAGAGCAAAAAATAATATAAGACCCTGTCTTATTTTTGGAGAAACACGGTAACAACAGTTTCTATTTTATTCTTTGGCCTCAGTTTTTCCATCGTTTGGTTATGAATAATTTGCATAATTCTAAAAGGTCCTGAGGGAATTACTATGCAAATTCTGTGTCCCAGAAGCCACTGTTAGAAGCTGTAGTCATAACAAGGTTTGTGCACTGAACACATGAAAGGAAGACAGCAGGAGATATGAGTTTTAAAGTATGGGAGGAAAGAAGCAAAAGAACAACCACCTGGGTGTCCCTTGCAGTTACACTGCTTACAGAGGAGATGAGATGCAGAAATCAAAGACTCTGAAGTTCCAAATTAAGCTTCTGATGTTCAATCTTACTCTGCTTGCTCTGTTTTAGAGAATTTAAGACACATTCAAGCTGCCAGTTTGTTATGCTCTAGAACGAAAATCTGAAATGGCTACAATTATAGGGCCCCCAAACCAAAAGTAATATAACCACTTAGAATATCAATAAGCACTATATCCTTAAATTTCTATAGTTACTTAAAAAAAATTCCCATAGGTTTTTACTTAATTTACTACTCATGAAGGGTGGGAGGTTGACACCCTCATTCACAGAACATGGGCAGCAGCAGGGTGAGCTTCCCCCTTTCTTTCCCACCAATGTACCCCAAACCTTACTCTTGAAGGATGATCTTTATAGGTGAAAAGCTAATTCACTCTCCATATCCCCTCTGCAGAGGCTACTGCTTAACAAGCCGAGTGTGTTTTCAAATGTGGACATGTCCACAAGAAACTAGGCTGTATCCACAATCATCATATAGGCCGCTGACCAGCCAACCATTGGTTAGGAATCTGGCCTAAATTAGTACGAATGACCCGTAACTGAAAGGCGCTGTATCTAATCTCTCAAGACACTCACCTATTTTAAGAGTAAAAAATAAAATAGAGAAACGACAAGAGAACTAACTAACTAAGACTGTGATATGAACAGGCTCGGAAAAATTCTTATTTCTCAGTTGTATAAGAAATACTTTTGGGATAATTAGAAAAATGTTGCCAGGTGGACTCCTGCAATTTTTCAGAACAGTCTGCTGCGATGTAAAAAAGAAAGGCCACATTTTACATTACATTTGTATTACACGTTCTTTCCTAACACAGGATTTAATTACTCTAATGGAACTCATGGGTAGTACTTTTGATGTGCCGACTTTCTGTTAACTAAGTCAGTATGGTGCATCCACTGGTCCCGGCAGTGTTTAACCCGTGATTGAAAAAAGCTGTAAAAGTCTAAAAAATAACCACATGCTTAACTTACGTTATAGGGTTCTTATTCTTGTAGGGCTCGAGTCTTCCTGATTTTCCCATGCCATGTAGTTCTTCTTAGAACTGCTTCTTCAGTTATACTTTAAGCAGCTCCAAAACACAAAGCTATCACTATACCCTACTGGGATATCATAGTTTAGTAGTAATCAATCCTGTGAGCATCAGGTGCATTCTACAGCTGCCCTGTGCAGTTAAGAGGTACACTCCACTTTGCTGTCACAGTCACAGGCTACATAGTACCTCATCCCATTGGAGACACCAAACTTTTCAGTTTACAAATTACCTGGTGTAAGCAGTAAAGAGATTGCTTTCTATTTGTAGGATTTAAGACAGGAGCCTTATTTTAATAAAGTTAATGGATGACAAGGTGGTAGTGTGGGCAAACTAAGATGATCTTTTCAGAGCTACACTGTAATTATGTAGAAGAAATTGCACTTTTATATTTGGCAGCTAAAAGCCATTTTCTTGGCAGCCCACGAAAGCAAATCCCAGTGGATACCAAAATACTGTACATGGACCAGATTTTTTTTCTCCCTACATGACTCTTACAAATAAGTACAGCCATATATTTTTAGAGAAGAAAAACCAAATTATTTATCCATACTTTCTGGTTAAGAAAGTGTTATGCAGGAGGTCTAAAGGATCAACATAATTAGCAAGTGGATGGCAAGGAAGCCTTGGTGAAACTCTAATTTGGAAATGAAAAAGTATCTACCACTAATTAGGAGTCACATTGAATACATCAAGCAGCTGGCAAAACAGTTACACTAGAGGTATACAACATCCAGTGATGCAAGTGATTCATGTTACTACATAACTTCTAAGGACTATGTATTCTATCCTGATTAAAGAAGGAGCCTTCACACGTAGAAGGGCAACACTTTGTCAAGATAAAAGCCAACAAAAATTAAATTTCTGGCTTTAGCGTCAAGTGAAGGGATGAAAGAAAATAGGCAAAAACCTGTTGTATGCACTTGAAATATCATTAGGAAGAGTGAAGAGTCTGAGAACAATTTTTGGAAGTTGCTAAGCAGCTCTAGCAAGGTGCTGATAACTTTGCAGAACCAGGGCTTCTTATCCTTTTCTCAGTCCACAACTACCGTTATGCAGATGCATATTGTATGAATGAGATCTGTCATACGTTTGTTGATGTCACTCATGATTACATCACAGATGTACAGTTGGGCAACATCAACAATAAAGCCCCACCAGCCAATCACAATTCAACTGTAACGTTACGAGTAAACGTTAAAAGCTCTGCAGGTACAGCTATGTGACTTTCATTTATGTCAAAGGAAATTGCTGGCAAAATTCTTGGGAAAAATTACACCCTTTAGTTGTAATATAAATAGGGTAACTATCTGATTATTCATTCACTAGCAACATCCTGTTATATATAGTTCTTCCACAAGTCATATTTTGCCATCTAAATTTCTTAGATGTCCCAGTTCCTCACTGGAATGATGGATTTTTAAAGCAAACTAAGCAGTGCTGAATGCCTTCACTTTGCATTACTAAATAAGAGGAAACGTTTATACACAAACTAGCACAAAATATCTTCTATACGGTCAAGTGCTTTCCTCTCCCATTTCCCATTCCATCTTGTTTCTTGGCACAAAGTTTTAAACTACATATTAACTTCTCTAGTCTTTTCACTGACACTGGATACTATTCATCCCAGACAAACTTATAATGTGTGCCATCTGTGCAGCAGTTTATTCTAGGAGGCTGCAATATTACAGCATCATACACGTTGCAAGTAAAGTTTACACAAAAACACACTTCAGAGGCTGAAATTTAAAAATTGTATTTGATTTATAGCTATAGTGCAATCACAATCGTCAAACAGAAAATATTTTGATTCACAATAGAACTCAGACTTCTTACCATCCAATAGCATTTTCTAACTCAAACATGAAAGTTCTCACCAAGGTTAAGTCCTTTTTCCCCTCAGTGGACTTTACTATTTTATTTGCACATCTTTTTTAAATATTCATAACTTTTGCTGTGCAGGAGGATTCTGAATCTACAGCTCCAACAGCTGATGAGCATGGCATATTCATACAAACTGTGGGGTTTCACATTGCAGTATCCTCCTGACATTTATATTTCTAGTCTTATAGATATTCCACCAAAATCAGCATCCAAACCATAGGATTCTGCAAGTTCCCAAGTAAAAGTACCTTGGAGAGTCAACACTTAAGCACACAGCTCTTTATTTCTGTATTTATATCTGACACATGGTTGAGTGGCTCCATCTGCTGCTTTATTTTTAAACACCAAACCATTTTCTGTATAAAGCAAAATACTTAAGAACTAAAAAACAGAAAAGCCATGCTATGTTATGAACAGTGCAGTGAAATTAACGTTTGCAGGGTTGTTGTAGCTGTATTGGTCCAGTATATTAGAGAGACAAGGTGGATGAAGTAATATCTTATTGTTTGAAGACCAGAAGAGGAGGTTTGGGAAAGATTTCTGTCAGGATGTGGTCCCCATCGAGTAAGGGTTGTAACTGTTTATGGATACCCCATATGGGTTTCAGTGAGGGACGGCAGGTAGCAACAAGGGGTGTGTGGTTGAAGGGGTGTTTTTCTTCTTCAAGCTACCCCCCGAATCTCACCATGCTCATCATCACAAGCAAGTTCCCCACAGACCAGGGCGCACCAACTCAAGCAAGTACCAGAACAAGATACAAAACGTGCAGACATCTCCACTGCTATGGTGATCACCACCCTCTGCAACACACCTATCTAGATCCACTGGTCCTACACGTGCCTGTCACAACATGTGGTGTACCTCATCCAGTGCACTAAAGGCCCCCATAACAACTATGTGGCACAAACCAGACAGTCACTGTGCTCTTGGATGAATTCACAGCAAAGCGATAAAAGAACAAACACATCACATCACGCTGGGCGAACACTTCACTCAAAATGATCACTCCGCATCTGACCTCTCAGTCCTCATCTTCAAAGCAAACCTGCCCAACACCTTCAAAGATAAGCCTGGGAGCTTAAATTCACAACTTTGCTAGACACTAAAAATCATGAACTCAATAAAGACCCTGGATTTATGGCTTTTTACAACAATTTGCAACCCACCAATCTCCCTTTTTTGACTGAAGAGGTGTGACCATGTCAATTCACTTAAATGATCTCTTGGAATATGTGTTAATGGCTTATGCTAAACAATCTGTTCCACCTGTGACACTCTGGGTATGTGGACACTGCAATTAAACACCCAAAGCTGGCCCAGGTCAGCTGACTTGAGATTGCAAGGGGGGAGCGGGGCACGAAACAACTGTCAGGCTCAAGCATTTAATTACAGTGCACAGTGCTTAATTTGTGCAGGGCTTGGCTCCCGGCACCTCTACGCTTGGCAAATCCATAGCCCTGGCAGCTCTGGGCTTGCCTGTGTTCTATGAATGTTAAAAAATTGCTTGAGCCCCAGCATATATTTCATTACAAATTATTAAGTGCTGACAGTGTGCATACCTTTAGAGTGCCTTTCCCAGACCTGAAGGAGAACTCTGTGTAGCTCGAAAGCTTGTCTCTCTCACCGACAAAAGTTGATCCCGTAAAAGATATTACCTCACCCACATTGTGTCTCTAGTGAAATTTAATGACTATCATTTGCCCAATAGTATATAAAGTGAAAGTGATCACTGCAAATAAACTTGCTTAAGCTGTTATCTTGAGACATTTAGTTACTAAGAAACAAAACCATGAGTCAGCCTTATAGGGGCAGAGAAGGAGGGAAAGGCTGAAATTTCAATAATTAGATGCAGCATGAAGGAGGAGTTTTAGTAAAATAATTGATACAACAGCGGTTAAGGCATTAGGAAGCTTCTTTGGTTTTGCACATTTTCAAATATGAGGATTCAACAGACACCACTAACTCATTAGAAATTTTTCTGTTATGTTATCATGACCTAATACTACAAATTTCAAATCAATGCCTTTGACATTAAATTTCTGTAGACTGTTTTAGGAAAAGATTGTCTATGGTTTGAATAAAAATCAAGAACAGTATAGAAATAGGTTCACTACTTATTTCTCATCTGAGTTTGACTTACATTAAGAGAACTCAAATTAGATTTTAAATAAGAATTGCCCAAAAGAAAGACAGTGATTTTATTAAAATATATATTTGCAATATTGTAGAAATCAAAATATTCTCCCCTCCTAGCTCTACCTGATTTTGTTAATTGAAAACTATCAAAATCTTTAAAGAAAGGGAACATTTTTCCATATGATATGAAGATCCTTGCAAAAAGCAAACTCGGCCTTCATATGTCATTTATATCTTCTTAACACTGTTGGTTCCCATTCATTCTACCACCACACTGTTTTTTGTACAACACAGAGACTCAACCAACAATGTACCTTTCTACTCTCCTAAAGACTTCACAATCTACTTGCATAGCTCCATTCAAATCCTAGTGAAACCCATCCAATACTTCTTTTTAAAAAGATCTCCAGAAGTATTGTTGCAGCTGATATCACGGGTAATAGTACTTTCTGTAACGTATTTACTTTCCATTTCTTCAAGTTGTGTGCTCAGCAGGTTTAGGTATCTTCTTCCATCTCTCTAAATCATTAAGGGCCTGATTCAAAGCCCAGTGAAATTGATAAAGGGTCTGTCCATTGACTTCAATGTGCTTTATATTTTAAACTCATTATAGATTTCATCACTTGCCTGAACTATTAATTCTTAAGGTCAGAAGATCACTGTAAAGGATCTACTGAAGGAAAACTCTTCTCTTAACACAGAGATGAGTCATGAAAAGTTTTCAGTTGGCTTCAGACACGTGGCACAGGATACAGACAGTTAGCTGCACACTTTTCAGCAAGCTACCACAGGAAAGAAAGTTATTTGACATGAAACAGACTAGTAACAATGTCTGTTTAAACAGTTCTCATTCAATAGGATATAGAAATGAC
The DNA here is from genome assembly GCA_007922155.1 of Mesoclemmys tuberculata. Taxonomy (NCBI): domain Eukaryota; kingdom Metazoa; phylum Chordata; order Testudines; family Chelidae; genus Mesoclemmys; species Mesoclemmys tuberculata. Next base: position 48,965,241 of record ML675604.1, read on the forward strand.
CTCTCTGCCAGAAATCCGAGCTCACAATTCTTATCAGTGTTGTCAAACAGCCAGCCCACACATTCAATCCAGATTACTCAATATTTTTATAGCAATCGTGTGACATTCAAATTCTGCAGAATCTAAGCTTTCATTTAAAACAATGAATTAATACATTCTTAACCCACCCAGCTGGGGGAGAGAACCTTCCAAATGTAAATCAATGTGAAAGTCTTCATAAAAGTCTGCAAATAGATAGGCTGAAACAAAGAGTCAGCAGTGAACTCCCACATGCCTTCCCCTGATTCACCTCACTGCAGTTTTAGCAGTCATGCCTAATGAGCGAGCACTCCAGAGCGGGAAGGAACAATATATTAACTATTTAAATGCTGATCATTTTAGTGATAATTGGGGGAGGGGGAGAGAAGGGAATGTTATGTAAATATTTAACCACATTCAACCACTTCCATGCATCAGGTATTTTTATGCTTCTATCATCAATGGGTCAATTGAAGCACAGAGACATTCAGTGACTGGTCCAAGTTCACATCAAGACGTCAGTTCTGGAGGGGACAGAATCCTCTGTTCTAAACCCTGGAACCTGCAGTAATTCAAAGACTCTGATCTTTCTAGACCTTATAAGAATTAGTTTTAATTTTTATTTTCTTTCCTCTTTCTAAGAGAAAGACAAAATACTGACCAACTGTGAACCCTCTACCACAGCACTAATGATTTTACTGTGTGTCTTAGGTTTACAGGGAAGGGGAGAACAAGGACCTCCCGGTCCACCAGGTCCTGCCGGCCCAAGAGGACAACCAGGCCCAGCAGGGCCACCCGGCTATGGAAGTCCAGGTCCTCAAGGCCCCCCAGGCCCCCCAGGATTTTCTGCTGTTGGCAAGCCAGGCGTACCAGGTTTACCAGGAAAACCAGGGGACAGAGGATTAAACGGTGAAAAAGGAGATATTGGACCTGCTGGTCTCCCAGGACCAAGAGGGCCACCAGGGTCTCCTGGAATCCCTGGTCCTGCTGGAATCTCTGTTGCTGGAAAGACAGGGGAACAAGGGCCACCAGGAGTACAAGGGCCACAGGGTGTCCCTGGAGAAAAGGGTGAACCAGGTATTCCTGGTATGAATGGGCTAAAGGGAGAAAATGGATTTGGAGTTCCAGGCCGCCCAGGTGACAGAGGGCTTCCAGGCCCCCAGGGGCCCTCAGGGGCCCCTGGACTTGCTGGGATAGGGAAGCCTGGTGAAAATGGGTTTCCAGGTCAGCCAGGTGTGAAAGGTGATCGGGGTTTACCAGGTGCCCCAGGACCAGCCGGCATCCCAGGCTCCCAAGGTCTTCCTGGGGAACCTGGAACTGTGGGAATCGGAAAGCCTGGAGCAAATGGGTCACCAGGATTGCCAGGGATTCCTGGAGCAAAAGGTCTGCCTGGACCCCCAGGCATGCCTGGATCCCCAGGTCTTCCAGGATTTGGAAAGCCAGGTTTGCCGGGGATGAAAGGACACAGAGGACCTGAAGGCCTTACTGGTGTTCCGGGAATCAAAGGGGATCAAGGCCCAGCTGGAGTGCCAGGAGAACCAGGGCCATTTGGACCCCCTGGAAATATGGGTCCTCAAGGACTTAGAGGAATACCAGGTGAAAACGGCCTGCCTGGGCCAAAAGGGGACGCAGGACCTGCAGGTCTTGCAGGATACCCAGGAGCTAAAGGTGACAGAGGCCTACCAGGATTAGAGGGGAAACCAGGATATCCAGGGGAGCAGGGTCTTGCTGGTCCTAAAGGACTTCCAGGTTTACCAGGTCCAAAAGGGGACACTGGTCCTGCAGGGCCAGCTGGCCTACCTGGCCCAATGGGTGCACCAGGACTTAAAGGAGCACCAGGATTTAATGGTGAGCCCGGCTCAAGAGGCCTTTCTGGAATACCTGGTATAAGAGGTCCAATTGGGCCACCAGGCATTCCAGGTTTTCCAGGCACTAAAGGGGAACCTGGAGCACCAGGATTACCAGGTCCAGCTGGCATTGCTACAAAAGGTTTAAATGGACCCATGGGGCCACCTGGGCTCCCAGGCCCAAGAGGCAACAATGGAGAGCCTGGGTTACCAGGCCCTCCAGGTCCACCTGGTCCTCCTGGACAAGCAATACTCCCACAGATGCCAGATGATTATATCAAAGCAGGCGAGGGTCAAGGCCTCTCAGGAATGCCTCTTATGAAAGCAGGAGTAAACCAAGGTCTAACTGGAATGCCAGTGTCAGCGTTCTCTGTTATTCTCTCCAATGCCTACCCAGGGGCCACTGTCCCCATCAAATTTGATAAAATCTTGTACAACAGACAGCAACACTATGATCCCAGAACAGGAATCTTCACATGTAGGCTCCCAGGACTTTACTATTTTTCTTACCATGTACATGTAAAAGGAACAAACGTTTGGGTGGCACTATACAAAAATGGTTCACCAATCATGTACACTTTTGATGAGTACAAAAAAGGATACCTTGACCAAGCTTCAGGAAGCGCTGTCATTGATCTCATGGAAAACGATCAAGTCTGGCTGCAGTTGCCCAATGCAGAATCTAATGGCTTGTATTCCTCTAATTATGTGCACTCCTCTTTCTCAGGATTCTTGTTTGCTCATATGTGATAGTAGCCCACATTAGCTGTCCAACTATGGTCTCCTTCAGACAATTGTAATTGGGCTGTGATCTGACATCTATGACTGGTCATTCAAATTATTTGCAACAAAGGGAAGGTGCACATGATAGGTTAGGGGAGTTTATTTCAAAAGGGAAACTAAAGTAACTTTGTGTGCTTTTAGATATTTGCCAGAGATTTATTTGCAAAATCTATGTAGTAGAAGCAAGTCCACTGTGCCACTGAATACAACATTAAATATCATAATATATGATGCAGCGCTTCTGTTTTACATTTTCTTAATCGGTATTTCTAAATTGATTTTATATTGTAAGTGTGCTCTTAAGCCTTTATAAAGTCCAGATTACTACATATTTAACTCACTGAAATAATTAAATTTTAAACTCATCCCTCAGAAATTTAGTGCATTCATAACACTGTTCAAGCAATTTTTTTTAGAAAAAGGGAATGCTAATTTACTTTGTGAGGGTTCTATAACCAGAGACTTGTTTATGAAATTTCACCAACTTTTAAAAAAAAGATGTTTCCAAAGATTTTAGGCATAACAAAGGACTTTATGTCTTACTAAGGTACTGATTTAACTGGAGGATTCTCTTAAAACTAGTTCATCAAATAGTCTGAGAAATGGGAAACTCGTTTATTTGGCTTTCTAGAAAAGGGCTGTTGCCCATTTAAGGGTTCTCTTCAACAAGGAGGTGAAGGGGAAAGTTTACAGGGATGGACAGGAAGAGGAGATGGTCTTTGGAAGCAAGTTTTTTGTACTATAGTAACTAAATTAAAATGTCTGTTTTGTATAAGGGTGATCCTCTGGAAGATTTATTTTAAAAAAAAACCCTGTCTGAAGAGCCACGCATTTAAGGCTAAAGATGAATATACAGATTGTGCATCTAGAAATCTATGCAATGCAATGATTTTTTTAGAAATGTGATTTTATAATCTGCAGCAACACATTAATGCACTATTTTGAAAGCAAATGTTAAATTAAGGTGCTATAGACTAACTAATGTTCTGGGTAAATGTTACAGTAATGCACAACTGTTTTCATCAGTAAATTCAGAAACTGACAGTATATATCTACAGCAAAACAGACATTTATGCATATACTGATAAAGCTGTTTTAAATTTGAAGTATATCAGCTAAAATCATTGGGGCATTCTCTTAGCCACACAGTTTTTCATGCACAGTAAGTTTACTTCTTTAAAAAGCATATATTTTAATTAGGTTTATTAGTTCTCAGTTAACGAAAGTTGGGAATGTGTATTATTCAACAACATATCTGACACGTTCCTAGCACAGCAAATTTAATAAGCCAACAGATCACTTTCATATTTACTGTTCATACATATATTTAATGTTTCATTAATTGGTTGGATATAGCATACTAATATACGATACTCAGCACTGAAGTTAGTGGTACATAGATGAGCAAATCAATTAACTTAATATTTTTTAATTAAATTTTTATTTTTATTTTGGTTGAATGCACAAAATATCCATTTAACAATTTAATCAGGATTTTGTTCAAATAAGATGCACCAGACCATGCATGCTTTCAGAGAAGAGTATGCATCAGAGGCTTGTCATATAAACCGGAAAACTTGATTTTATTGTTTATGTTAAGCTGAAAATTGATTTTACATTGATGCTTAAATCAGTCATTTTCTCAGTCAGTGGAAAAATCCATGTTTTACCATTTTTGATTACGCTATTTCTTTATGAAACCAAAATCAATGACTGTATTAAGTGGAAACCAGCATTATTTTTTCTTTCCTAAACACTTCTATTTTGTTTTCCAAATTTGATAAAACTTTGGTACTAATAAAAAAGTGAAGTTCATCTTTAAATTGGTCTTTTATTAAGTCAATATGTATTATTTTAGAAATTGTAATAAATTATTATGCAACAGCTTTGCAAAATTCTAGTAATTCTTTTGTCTACAATGAACAATCCTTTCTGGGAGAGTAAAATAAGATTTATGCTACGGCAGCCAAATAGATTCAGTGACTGGGTCGGTAAATTTTCATGATCGTTTTTGCAAGGCTGAATGGTAACAGAATAGGCACTAAACACAATACCCAAACACCACATAAATTCTCCTTCTTGAGCCAAAGTGAAGATTCTAGGCACTTCAGCCTGTTTAATCATCAGCCTAGGCTCTCTCTCCTATATCCCAATATAATTCAGGAATAAATTTCCATTAGGATTACCAATTTTTTGTACAACAAATGACTTCAATATGCAGTCATTTGCGAGAGATCATTAATCTGTTTGACAGCCCAAAGCATCTTTCCAGTATCTCAAGATGGTATTCCTTGCTGCCAATACATTCAAGTTATTTGGCATTTCCAGCTGGGTAGTGGATATGGGAAACTTTCCATTGGCAAGTACTACTGATCTGAAAACGTTTCCACAATTACTTTACATGGAAGACAGTCCAAAACATGTGCTGAAATTAAGCACTGACAGTGTGCCTACCTTTAGAGTACCTTTTCCAGAGCTGAAGAAGAGCTCTGTGTAGCTCGAAAGCTTGTCCCTCTCATCGACAGAAGTTGGTCCAGTAAAAGCTATTACCTCACCCACATTGTCTCTCTAGTGAAATTAATTACTATCATTTGCCCAACAGTATATAAAGTGAAAGGTGATCACCACAAATAAACTTGCTTAAGATGTAACTAAATTGCATAGCATGTCTCGAGATAGCTAAGAAACAAAATCTAATTAGGTTTTTTTTTTTTGGGTGGAGGGGAAGAGTATTAGGTAGTACTGAGAGTACATTTTATGAAATATTAATCTTCATCAATGTTAGAACAGACAATCATAAGAGACTAATAACTTCTCACTTTTTCATTCAACATTTAGGCTTGCTTCATAGGAGTTTAGACAAACAGTAAAAGTTAAATACCTGAGGTCTTTGACACTAACTTATTAATTATCTTATCACCTAATCAGATCAGAGACTATCTAGCCACGAGTATAAGAAGATTTAAAAAACCCTCAAAACATTGAATGGATAGAGATGGATTTTGGTGGTAAATAAACCCATATATGTTCTCAAACACTAAGCCACATCTCTACCAAGAAAATACTGAAGTAACATAAGTAGTTCACTGTTAAATTAGAACAAAATAAATGACGTTTTTAATGTATAATTTAATTTTACACAATCCTTTAAAAAAAATTTACATTAAACCAAAATATTGTCACTTAACAATATGTACCCATTCAACAGACCCAAGAAATTTAGTTTTATCAGATATAGTCTTATACATGTTAATAAAAAGTCAGCAGAAAGACTTTATCAACCTCATTTCACAGCTCAAGCTGCCTACTATGGAAAAACATACTTTCCAATTCCCAATAAACATGAACCACAGTGTTATAGCATTTGTAATTAATAATAAAAATCATCTCCCCCCCCCATTAAAAAATTTAATAAAATGATCTTTCAGAGAAACAGCATCACTATACAAGTATACAAGTAATTCTTGTATACAAAGTAATTCTAGGCAAAATTAGAGGGGCAGGTATGTGCAATGTTCAATCAATAATGTAACTCGATTGGCTGAATACTCCCTTAATATTCTGTAATTATTTTTTGGTCTTGCTAAAAATAATAGTTAATGCAGGAATATCTCTGTACACAGTGTTCACGCATAAATTACAGCCACTCTTTCACTCCAACTCTTCCAATCATGACAGTTAATTATTTTCTTCTGTAAAGTTACAGTAATTCATTTAGATAGCACCCCACAAGTGTTATGAAATCCATCAAAATGCTTAAACTGAAGGCAGGTAGAGGATGTTCAAAGTAACCATTTCAGAATAAACATGTATAGAATACATTTATATTTCAATGAGGATCAATTTGAGTAATGCCAACTTATAAGTTCCTGCTTCAGTAAATATATAATTAGGCTTGGATGGATTCAATTTTTATTGGTAAGTGTCAGGAAACATTGATTTCCCCAAACAGACACAAACCTACAAAAAAATATTTCCATTGATGATCATCAAAATGTACAGACAGGCAAAGGAAGTAAAATGCTGCTTGAGAAAGTACAAACTGATTGAATACTATTTACTTTGTATATTCTTACATGTGACGTTGACAATTTGTGATTTAATGGTTATAAAGTTTTAACTTTTGAATTTCAGTATCTACTGTCATTAAATAATTATCTGATATCCCATAGTTTCCTGCAACTATGAACATTTAAGTAGATATAAATAAAAAATGCTTAAAACCCATAGTTTTGTGCAACTGTGAAAATATCAAAACTTTTAAAAAATTCTTAAAAATAAATGTTGGTATTATCTCTTGAAATTATTGAAAACATACAAATTGAATTCTGCCAAACCTACATTTTTTCAGCCTACTATAGTAAGCATGTCTTAAATTAAACTCACCTACCTTTAAAAGCTGAGGTTTTATAGTTATGCTGTATAGCAGCAATCACATCCTTCCAAAAGTTGTATTTTGGTTGTCTGCCGTGCTGTACAAGTAAAAATAAATAAATAAAACCCCAGTGAGCGTGTTAAGTATCAGTTATTCTGAGTTTTTATATGAGAAAATAAAGTGAATATCAGTAATAAAGAACGATGATTATTTAAAGCAAAGTTTTATGGCCTGGGACACAAGAGATCAAGGTTCAGCACATAGATAACACACCGCCTGTGGCAGAGCTAAGACAAGATATTTAGGCCTTGTCTACACTAGCACTTGTCAGCAAAACTTTTGTCATTCAGGGGTGTGAATAAAACACCCCTCTGAGCGAGGTAAGTTTTGCCAGCACAAGCGTAAGTGTAAGTTTTGCCAGCGTAAGCTTGTGGACAGCGCCATGTCAATGGGAGACGCCCTCCTGCCGACACAGCTACCGCTGCTTGCTTAGGTGGCTTTATTATGTCGGCGGGAGAGCTCTCTCCCATCAAGATAAGTTGGCTTCACAAGCACTCTTATAGTGACACAGCTGTAATTGTAGACTAACCAACAATTGTAGACCACTCAGCACCACCCTTATCTAACTGAGGTCTGGCCTACACGACAGGCCTGTATCGTACAACTACATCGCACAGGGGTGTGAAACATCCACCCTTGAGCAAAGTAGTTATGCTGATTAACATAGCTACCACTTCTCAGGCAGGTGGATTAATATGTCGACAGAAGTCTTCATTAAAACGCTACAGCAGCACAGGTACATCCATGCAGCTGCGACAACACAGTTTTAAGAGCAGACTTGCCCTTAGGAGCCTGAGTTATTTTGAGAAGTGGTCTACGCACCTAGGAGTCAATGAAACTAAGTCTGTTAGGCATCACAACTCTGAGCAGTGCAATGCTTAAATGCCTTTAAAAAATCTGGGCCTTAACCTCCCAATGCATCTGTTCCTAATCCACTACCCAAGGATGCTTCCCTCCCTCACAAGATATTGGAAGGGAAAAGAAAAGAAACCAAAAAAAAAAAAAAACAAATTACGAAATGTTTGCAACGTGCTTGGAAACAGGATGAAGAGGGCCATATAAGTATTTAGAACAACAACTGTGTAAGACTGAGAGCAACTATTTTGCCAGGTTACCATTATTCGGGAGGCAGAAGTAATCCTAACATCCTGGGACTCTTGCTATAATTATGTTTACGTGTGTGGGAACATTCTGCTTGTAACATCTTGCACTTCTGTTCGCACTGCACTTCTGTTCACATTTTGCCTGTAATATCTCACAGTTCAGTCTGCTGTTTAGAAATATTTTGAGGCCTTGTTACACAAGCAACTGTCTGGCCAATATCTAAGAACATTTAGTGTGAATGTGCTTTGTTATTCTATGTTAGTGGAATAATCCATACTGATGATTAATTCCACTTCAGCAGTTTTAAGATTGTGATAACTTTTACTCTCCTCTTTTTCTGAAAGTATATATTATTTAGTTGGAATGTAGTTTTAATTGGAAGTTGTAATTTTTGTTTTGAGTTGGTTTTTCTTTGAGGTAGATGTTAGTTAGCGTGACTGAGGAAAGAATGGTGTGAGAGTGTAATAAAGTAAAAAGGCGGTAACTCTAAGTCTCCCTGATAACAAAAGGGAGTAAAGCAAGCCTTTGCTGTAACAACTTTTATGATCCAAGTGGCCGAAGAATGCGGATCAAATTAACCCCAGGTCCAGAGGAGTCCACCTCAAGGACAGAACAAGGAAAAGTGTAAACAGAAACGAGAAGATAAACAGATGTCACGCTTGCAACATTGTGGGTGATTGATAATCACACCAAGATGAGGATGCAGCATGACGCAGCAAGATCCAGCGACTCAAATGGGAACTGACCACTATAAAGATGAGGTGAAAAGATGAGGACTTTGGGTTTGTTCTGCAAACATCCAGGAGCATCGGATTTGCAATCAACAGAGCCCAGCTCCATCCGTGTGTTCAGAACACTTGGCTCGAGAACTCATAGGCTGGTCATTATATTCCGCCTGCAGAACATGTGTGGGGGGGAGAGGGGAGTGCTTTTTGAAACTTCTGTATTCACAATAAATGCGACATATTGCCTTCTCCCCGAATAAGATCCTGCTGGTTTTTATTTTTCTAAGAGTAACAACTGTGGATAGCTTATTGGATTACTGATGTGTGAAATTCAGTTTTTGAAAATGTACATTTTGTCTTTAAGTGGCAGGTTGATGTGGTTTACCTCTAGCTAGTCATTTCCATGGCAATTTTAGTGGATTGATGGGTGCCCCCTATTCTGCCATTAAAACTGGCAAAAAGTCTGGCTAAGCACAAATGCTTTACATCGCACTCTGAAGCCTGTTAAACCCTGGCTCTGGCAAAATGATGGAGGAAAGCAATTCTACATGCAGGAGCCCTCAGTGAAGCACACACTCTCTCCATTCCTAGAAGGATCTGGCCGAGGAACTGACAGCAGAAGTGTCGCTGCTGATCTCAATGGCTATGTCAGGAGACAGGGAAATGGCTTCTTTCCCTAAGTACCTGAATCCCAAAGCATTTGGGATTGTAATTAGTCTCTTGTATTACACCCAGAAGCAAACAAGCAGACAGTGCACACCACAGAGCAAAGGTGTTCCCATGCTTCTAATGGCCAGTCACAGAAGGTAAGCGGCAGCAGCACACAGGTAATACAGTCTGAAATAGACTTGATTTGCTAGCTTAAAAAATTAGAACTAACTTTTTATAGGTAATGTTATTGTAATGAAATTGCGTAGCACTGTTTGAACCTCACAATCCCTGGGTTAGTAGAACTTTTGATGCAATGGTTAACATGATTCCATGGGATCGCCCTTGAGATTGATACCTGCCACCCAAAATTTGTACTCCGATGGGAATAAAGACCTATTCATTAACGCTCCAGGCTGTATAGAGCTAGGAAAAGGAAAAAAATACGATACGACAGCTGTAAGACAAATTTAACATCTACTACTCCAAACATGGATTTGCATGAGTGCCTTATATATGGTCTGCTGCTCAATCTCGGGGGATGAAGGAATTTCTTTTTTTGCTTTGACAGGCAGTGAGTAGCAACCTATTAGGGTATTCCTGGACCTCATGCATGAGGTTGTATACCAGCAGCTGAGCAGTGCTGCCGTAGAGTGTTCATTATGCTATAGTGGCTTTGTATTCTAAGGATTGGGAAGTTTCAGCGTTGTCGTTTTTTAATTTGAATGTTATTGACTTTTTTAGAAAGTTGACCTGATGATGCACAACATGAAAACATCAGACCGTAGTCAAGTAACAATTACAAATTCTCAATAACCACCACCAACTCAATTAAACAGAGGTTCCCTGGAATACAGAAAACACATAATGAGAAGAAGAATATTCCAGTAGTTAGGGCACTAGCCTGTGAATGCAATATCTGGGTTCAATCACCCGGTCTGCCACAGACTGCCTGTGTGACCTAGGGCAAGTCATTTATTCACTGTGCTTCAGGACCTCCCCACTTCACAGGGATGTTGTGAGGGTAACTGCATTAAAGATTATGAGGTGCTCAGATACTATGACAGACAGCCTGATAACAAGTACTTGTGCTTTAAATAGAGCTAAAGCTCAGAAGAGATTAAATATCGCAGTGTCATTAACCAGCACACAGACTTAAACTGTTGCAATAGAGGGAAATCTCAGTACTCTGCTATTGAAAGAATCTGTTCTTTACTGAAAGCCCTTCCACAAATTTCAACCCCCATGCAGTCTTCATGGCAAATGAAATCTGAAGGCACTTCATTCAGGAAGAATTTAAGATATAGTATCTTATACTCTTGTCTGAATAAAAAGCTCTAGATATTCATGTGACTGCACTAGAGATACTGTCATCTAGAATTTAACCAGTGGTTATATTTAGCACCTGAACACTTTAAAAAATTATTCCCTATCTAGAGGTATATTGCCAGCTAGACACATAACTCTACATGCTACCAGTATGTGCATTGAAAGTTTTCCATTTGAAGTTTTAATTTTCTGAACCCACTTAACGATCCACCTTCATTAACAAGTCACTTGTTTCCAATTCGTTTTGAGAATACCATTCTGAGTCTAAGAAAGACTAAGGCAGACAAGCACTTAACTATTCTCATACAGTATTTGCACCCTTTGGTGGAGACAGTATACTTTGACCACACCATTTATCCTGATTGTATGTAAGCCCTGTACTAAAACAATGTAGAACTGGAATGGAAAACTCCAACCCAACTTGTATTTCACTTCTTAGCCTAACTGTCAAGACAATGCATTACCCAAAACAGTACTTTGTGCATTTAGAACTGGGAGGGGAGAGAGAGATGATGAGCAGAGAAAGGCAAAAAATAAAAAACGGGTTGCAATATTTTTCTTTTCTATTAATTGGGCTGGATATTATATAATTCTTACCTGGTCTAAACAGTCCACAATCCTTGCACAAAGAAGGGCTCCTGGCAAGTCAAAGTAATTATCATAGAAATAATATTTAGCTGCAAAAGAAAGAAAAAAGGTTGTTTTAAACTATGCTGTATATTTTAATGGTGGGGGAAGGGGGGGAGGCTGTGTTTAAATGGTTAATTTTCAAGTTCCTGTTGTGTTTTTACTGGGAACGGATATTGGCTACTGGTAAATCTATCATCACGTAACATTTTTGAGAGACTCTTTTTCTGGCCATTATTCTACTAGTGAGAAAATTGCTACTCTACAGCAAATTATTTAAATTTTAAAAATAAATATTAAGGCCCATGATGAGATCCCACCAGCACAGGCAAAGACAGAGATCTAAAAATATTGATGGGTCCAGCTGGGGGAAGATTCCTGCAGTGTAGAACCAAGGCAGAGAGTCACAACGCTGCCTTTTGTCAACAGCCTCAAGTCCTGATGGGGAGCGGGAGGGGTGCGTTGGGCATAGTGTTGCAGGACACAGCACTTCGGAGATGTCAGGTACCACTGTGGCCCATAGGTCAGCCTGCTGTAACCAGACAGCCTTTTGGATTAAAGTATCCTGGGGACCCCTCCAGCTCTCAGAGCAGCCCAGAATATACAAGATGTAAAAGTGGCTTGAAGACATATTCCTGGGACCAAGAGTTGTGGGCTGTGCCACATAGAGGAGCAGCACAGAATCTCACCCCAGGACTCCACTCCTGCAGACACAGGACTATCCAACCTGGGTAGTTCTCTGTATATTTCAGTGGAACCACTCACGAGTAAAGCTATGGATGTGCTAACGGCCTTCATCCTGCAAACCCTCATATTTTGACGACTTCAGCATTTTAAAATCCTTATCCATTTTGTGTGAAAAATCAATGCTCCCGAAGGAGACCAAGTTGATTTTATTTTTTAGTTAATAAAAAATGCTTCCAAGCATCAAAGCTCTGTGTACATTATAGATGACTGTAAAGACCGAAGTCCCTTACTTAGTCACAGAACAGGAGGAGCCGTGAAATTGACAAGAAAGCCGGGCAGCTAGAGCTCAGCTGCTCCCACTCCCCAGGGGTGAGAAGCCCACAGCAGCCAGATCCCGCTCCTGGCAGGGAATGGACTGGGAGAACAGCTCACGGAGAACCCAGGAGCCTGAGGGGCAGCTGGGCTAGCAGCAGCAATTGCTGCGGTGGCTGTAAATCGATGTAATATAGGTTGACTTACATGTCTAGCACAGACATGCCCTCAGGGCACTTCTCCAGGGAATACCATACCTAACCCAAAGCAAAGCTTTACAATGAAAACTAGACAAAGACCAACTTTTCACATGGGGCAAACAGCAGTCAGTCTTAACAGCTTCTGTTCATTGCTGACAAGGACTCTGTATGAGCCTGAAAATTAAAGATGAAAAGCTACTTTATCCCTTTACCAATCCACAACACACCCAGTCCCCTACATTTTCCTAATTTAAAAGTCTTTTAAGTGTTTAAAGGAAAAACTGCATAACAGCAGCAAGAACTGCAGTACCTAAAACAGTTTCCAAGCTCATGAAATCTAAGGTAAAGAAATGTGTGTTTACCTGAGCGGGAGACCATTCCACTGAATGTTTTAAAGTGTTTCCATTCCCTCCTTCCGTAGGTTTCCAAGATCTCCTCAGGAGTCATGCTCTTTGTACCGTGGCTTGCCCTAATTGATTAATTGTGTTAAAGGTTAAAATATTTAAATCATTCAAATTTCTTACAGTGCACAAAAGCGAGTAATAAATAATCAAACAAACACTGAGCTGGGCCATGTGACTGATCCCTTTCCCATTTCCTCTCCATTCAGTAATTTACTCTTGGGGGAAAAGGGAGATGTCTTTCTCGAATGAAGGCTTGATCCTCTCATGACCCAAGAGATACAGAATTTCTCTGATAAATCAATAGTGCTTTGCTGGAAATAAGATCACCAATTCTAACCTTTCGTCTAGGGAAATGTTCTTTAATGGTACACATCATCTTCCTCTGGTCTGACTAAAAGGAATAAGATCTGGGAAATTTTATATTTTTCTGCCATCAGCATCAGTATCTTTTGCAGCAAGTAGTATGCCCCTCAAAACCAGTACCACAACGACTAGTCTTACCCTTGTAAGGCTTCTCATCTGCACTGAATACTCCTGTAGGCCCTTGGTCCAAAGGGCCATATTTTCTATTAATTTCAAACACAGAAGATATCCACATATAATGGTTCCAGTCAAATTATTCTCAGGAATGCCAAGAACCTATATTTGTGTGTCCAATTAACATATGTGAAAAAAATATGTAATTTCTTCCTTCTGCAGCATGTGAGCATTTTTTTTTCTGGACAGAACAGTGTGCTTTGCCATTGTGGACACTGATCCAGTTATGAGCTCTGCACAGAAAGGTCCCTATACCCACGAAAAGTTCAGTGCAGGAATACTGCTTCTTTACAGTCCGCTTCTGATCATCATACAGTTGTATGTAAATCATTTGTTCTGATTATCAGCTTATGAAGAACCTCATTTTTCCCCCTAGAAAAACTCAGGTGCACTCAGAAAAAAAAAAAAAAAAAAAAAAACACGCTTCTCCATTGTAATCTCAAACATTCCTACATCTTTAGGCATATTTTCTCCCCATAGTGCTAGAAGAAGCAGGCGCCCACATGACAGTCTTTTTAAAAATTTCTTTGTCTTGACTTTTACTCATGGTGCTAAAATCACTGCTTAAATTCCTCCCTTCTCTTGTTTAGCATACACTCCTCAGGTCCTGAACTATTTAGGCAAAATGGAGTGAGGTATATATCAATCATGAATGGTGTGGAGAAAGAACAGGGAAGTGATATTTATCCCTTCACAACACAAGAACTAGGGGGTCACCCAATGAAATTAGTAGGCAGCAGCTTTAAAAAAAACTAACAAAAAGAAGTACTTTGCACAGCACACAATCAACCTGTGGAACTCATTGCTAGGGGATGTTGTAAAGGCCAAAAATATATCTGGGTTCAAAAAAGAATTAGATAATTCCTTGGAGGATAGGTCCATCAATGGTATTGGCCAAGACGATCAGGGACAACTCCATGCTTCGAGTGTCCCTAAACCTCCAATTGCTAGAAGCTGGGATTTGAGATGGGATGGATCACTCAAATTTGATCATTCTGCTGATTCCCTCTGAAGCATCTTGCACTGGCCACTGTCAGAAGATAGGATACTGGGCTAGACGACCATTGATCTGACCCAATATGGACATTTTTATGCTCTTATAGTATCCGTCTTCAACTCTGAATTACCTGAATTTTGTTAGTGTGCGCGCGCGTGCTGGAGCAACCAACTAGGGGCTGTGCTGCTCTTGACCTGCTGCTCACAAACAGGGAAGATTTGGTAGGGGAAGTAGAAGTGGGTGACAACCTAGGCAGCCGTGACCATGAGATGGTTGAGCTCAGGATCCTGACAAAAGGAAGGAAGGAAGGAAGAACAGCAGGATAAAGACCATGGACTTCAGAAAGGCAGATTTTGACTCCCTCAGGGAGCTGATGGGCAGGATCCCCTGGGAGGCTAATATGAAGGGGAAAGGAATCCAAGACGGCTGGCTGTATTTTAAAGAAACCTTATTGAGGGCACAGGAACAAACCATCCCGACGTGTAGAAAGAATGGCAAGTGTGGTAGGCGACCAGCTTGGCTTAACAAAGAAGTCATTGGTGAGCTTAAACACAAAAAAGAAGCTTACAAGAAGTGGAAGCTTGGTCAGATGACTAGGGAGGATTATAAAAATACTGCTCAAACATGCAGGAATGAAATCAGGAAAGCCAAAGCACAATTGGAGTTGCAGCTAGCAAGGGATGTGAAGGGGAACAAGCAGGGTTTCTATAGGTATGTTAGCAACAAGAGGAAGATTAAGGAAAGTGTGGGCCCCTTACAGAATGGGGGAGGCAACCTAGTGACAGAGGATGTGGAGAAAGCTGAGGTACTCAGTGCCTTTTTTGCCTCTGTCTTCACAGACAAGGTCAGCTCCCAGACTACTGCACTGGGCGGCACAGAATGGGGAGGAGGTGAACATCCTGCAGTGCTGAAGGAACAGGTCCAGGACTATTTAGAAAGATTGGACATACACAAGTCCATGGGGCCAGATGCAATGCACCCAAGGGTGCAAAGGGAATTAGCTGACGTGATTTCAAAGCCATTGGCTATTATCTTTGAAAGCTCGTGGGAACAGGGGGAGGTCCCAGATGTATGGAAAAAGGCAAATCTAGTGCCCATCTTCAAGAAAGTGAGGAAAGAGGATCCAGGGAACTACAGGCCGGTCAGCCTCACCTAAATTCCTGGCAAAATCATGGAGCAGGTCCTCAAGGAATCCATTTTAAGGCACTTAAAAGAGAAGAAGGTGATCAGGAGCAGTCAACATGGATTCACCAAGGGAAAGTCATGCCTGACCAACCTGATTGCTTTCTATGAAGAGGTGACTGGTTCTGTGGATGAGGGGAAAGCGGTGGACGTGATATACCTTGACTTTAGCAAAGCTTTTGATATGGTCTCCCACAGTATTCTGATCAGCAAGTTAAAGTATGGGTTGGATGAATGGACTACAAAATAGATAGAGAATTAGCTAGAGCAAAGGGCTCAATGAGCAGTGATCAATGGCTCCATGTCTAGCTGGCAGCCGATCACAAGTGGAGTGCCCCAGGGGTCGGTTTTGTTCAATATCTTCATTAATGATCTGGAAGAGGGGGTAGATTGCACCCTCAGCAAGTGTGCAGATGACACTAAGCTAGGGGGAGTGGTAGATACCCAGGAAGGGAGTGATAGGATACAGAAGGACCTAAACAAATTGGAGGATTGGGCCAAAAGAAATCTGATGAGGTTCAACAAGGAAAAATGCAGAATCCTGCACTTAGGACGGAAGAATCCCATGCACAGCTACAGACTGGGGACTGATGAGCTAGGCAGCAGTTCTGCAGAAAAGGATCTGGGGGTTACTGTGGATAAGAAGCTGGATATGAGTCAGCAGTGTGCCTGGTTGCCAAGAAGGCTAATGGCATATTGGGCTGCATTAGTAAGAGTATTGCCAGCAGATTGCAGGGAGTGAATATTCCCCTCTATTCGGCATTGGTGAGGCCACATTTGGAGTAGTGTGTCCAGTTTTGGGCCCCCCACTACAAAAAGGATGTGGACAAGTTGAAGAGAGTCCAGTGGAGGGCAACAAAAATGATTAGGGGGCTGGAGCACAAGACTTATGAGGAGAGACTGAAAGAACTAGGCCTATTTAGTCTGCAGAAGAGAAGAATGAGAGAGGATTTGATAGCAGCCTTTAACTACCTGAAAGGGGGTTCCAGGGAGGATAGAGCTAGGCTGTTTTCAGTGGTGGCAGATGACAGAACAAGGAGCAATGGTCTCAAGTTACAGTGGGGGAGGTCTAGGTTGGACATTACGAAAAAGTTTTTCACTAGGAGAGTGGTGAAGCATTGGAATGGGTTACCTAGGGAGGTGGTGGCATCTCCATCTTTAGAGGTTTTTAAGCTGAGGCTTGACAAAACCCTCCGAGGGATGATTTAGCTGAGGATAGTCCTGCTTTGAGCAGGGGGTTGGACTAGTTGACCTCCTGAGGTCCCTTCCAACTCTAATATTCTATGATTCTATGTGAGTAGAGAGCTTACCATTAAATAAGATACCTTGTGTGTAGATATTCACACTCCGTTCTCAAATTTGCAATTAAAGTTATTTTTTGGTATTTTCCACTGTTTACATAAATTATAAGCAGACGTGGCAGAAATTTTGCAAATTTCAGAAGTTTAAATTTGGAAAGCAGTAGAATTTTGCAATATTTTCATTTTTTGCCACCTCAATTTACAAACTGTCCTATGCCTTGCATCACTAATCTTGACAAATGGCTTTATCCACCAGCTACCTAATGTTATTGTTTTTTAGGCCCCACTCCTACAAAGAAATAAGCATGCACTTCTCTTTGCGCACTGCAATTAGTCTTATGGAAGTGAATGACAATATTTCCCATGCAAAAAGTTAAGTATAGAATCAGGGCCTAGGAATAAAGTAGCTTGAAACAGCTAGTGAACAAAGCAAAATTAGTTTCAAAACTGTACCGATTCTAGAAGTCCAGTGTGGAAAAACAAGTACTATGTCAATTTCTACAGACAGCAGCAAGTAACATATCATGAAAATCATGAAGGAAAAGTACCAGACATTAAGCAGCTATTAAGAAAGAGAGAACTGTCCAAATGAGCAACTAAAAGCAACATGTATTGTGCCATTATTTATAAAAGGGACAGGTCACCAAAAAGTTGCATATATACATTTAAAATAGATTGTGCACAAAGTTACACACATTGCACTTAGCTTCTAATATAGAAAATAAATACATATGGTTATTAGCGTTCTAAATATTTAATAGCTGTCCTAATTAACAGATGCTGGCATTTAAAAAAAAGACGATCTGTCTAGCAATAAAATTAATCAGTATTACCTCAAAATTGTTCCATCTCCAGCAAGCTTAAGGAAGTTTCCATCTTCCAGATCCAATGCCAAGCCTTTACAGCTAAAATTCATTTTATTTAAAAGAAATAAGAAAAGTAGTCATTAGATGAGAGAAAATTATGCCAGACTGATACATGCTTGATTATCAGACTTATCAGACTATCCAAATGAAATGCAGTTATATGAGATGCAACTTTGCTACCCAAAAGAAGAGAGGCCCTGGTCTTCCAAATCCTTCCATATTTAAGTAATTTTATATATGCAAGTAAACATATGGGGTGAAATCCTAGCCACACTGAAGTCAATAGCAACACTCCCACTGACCTGACTGAGGCCAGGATTATTCCAAGTTCAGTAGATTTATTATAAGTGTATTAATGTGAGTAAAGTGTTTGAGGATCAGGGCCTAAATTCCTACAGCCAGTTTCATATATCAAGGAAAACCAATTGGTTAATATTAGGTAGTAACTTGGGATCACTACTAGCTACATTGGACAAATTAAGTCATATCAACCCAAACATTAATTGTTGTTTAATACAAAGGAGAAACTGCAGTGCAACCTCATTTATTTGAAACATTTCAGACATACTTGGATAAGTTGGGGGAGGGGGTTGCATAATTAAGGAAAGAAACTGAGTAATGATTTACATTGCTTGGAGAAGGAAGGAATGGGAAACATACCCATAATTCCAGTGAGAAGGGACAGTTAACTGCAGTCACACAGAATGAGCTCTGAGATTTTTAGAGCTTAACAGATAGAATGATGTTATAAAAGGTTGTGGTTTTTTTTGTTTTTTTTTTTTAAAAAAGTAGTCACATTTTCAAGCTTTATTATCCAAAACCCCACACAATGATGGAATGATCCAGGTGAGGGCAGCAACGAGTTCTGGGCCTTAAGTATATAATGTATGTTAGAACTATGCAAGGTAATAACCACTCCATGAGGTTGATCCCTGTAACTACACAAAGCCCCACTGACCTCATTTGCACTCCATGAAGGTGCAGGGATCAGCCTGCACCGATCAGATTACATAATTGAGGCCACAGCACGTGGTCCTACCAGATATCTTTATGCCTCAGATGACTTCTAAGGCATGAGAGGTACCAGTTTAGTATAACTACACTGCTGGAAGAGTATATGTTGGAATTGTACTGGGAGCTCAACAAACACAGCCCTCTTTTTTACACGATATTTGTATATTCATATTGTGATGTTTCAGTATATGAAAGTAATTTGGGAGTCCTCTCTTTAGCTTCTGGAATGAAAATCCTATTCCAAATACAGTTGTTCCACTCCAATTGCTAACCCTGTAGATGAATAAACCAACTAAACAGAATTTTAGCTGAAATAGGATTGTATTAAAAAAAAAAATTACATTGAAGACATCATCAAGGCTTTTAGGCCTAAAATTAACTTACTGTATTAGCTATTGTTCTGATTCACCAATATGTGCATCCATATTACACTATCATCTTCAGAACAGGAATGGGTTTGAAACGGCAAATATAATGCTCAGAGAACAAGGTTTTTATAGAAGTCAATATCTTGCCTGTTCATAAACGAAAAATATTACAGCAGAAGGAATTTATGACATGCTCATGTCATGACATTGACAAAACAACTCATGCCGAGGGTTCCAGCATGCAAGACCCTGAGAAAGTCACTTATCCTCATTTTATAGTGAGGTGAAACTGAATTGCATAGAGGTTAAGGATATTAACCAACCTTTATAAAATATTCTGGGATCTGTGAATGCCAATCTATATGTAAGAGCTAGGAATTTATTAGAGCTGATTGGAGAACCTCAACATTTTCCAGAGGAAGGAATACTAATTAAAAAAAAGTTGACAAAAGCAAATTTCAACCAGCTCTGCCATTTATTATTTGGAAGTCTGTTTCAATATCGTTTTATTTTTTAGAAAACTGTGATTTAAGAATTTAGGATAGGTTCTTTGATGGGTCTCACAATCATGATAATCAATCAGAAAAGTTATTTTTCCAGCCTCACAAAAACTGTGGCAGCAAGATGTTTTCTAAAAAGTACTTACCAAAAATCCCAGCTTTCTGGAGTTACCATCAGCAATTCTTTATCATAACCCTTCTCGTTTACCAGGTAGCGGGCAAAACTATCATATATAAGCTGCAAATGAGAAAAAAGGAAAAGAAAAGAAAAAGCTTTATCATCTCAAGTAAGAGACTTACCTCACCCACACAAGCAGCCCAATAAGTAAAATGGACAGTAAATGTAGGAAGAGCACAACTTATTGGGTATGTCTACACTGCAATGGAAGACCCATGGCTGGCCTGTGCCAGCTGACTCAGGCTCAAGGGGTTTAGGCCAATGGGCTGTTTAAGTGCAGTGTAGATGCTCCCACCTCACAGGGTCTTGGAGCTGGAGCTCTAGGTTGAGCCCAAACAGCTACACTGCGGTTAAACAGCCCCTTAGCCCAGTCACCTGGCATGGACCAGCCACGGGTTTTTAATTGCAGAGTAGACATACCTTACACGTCACCCTCTCAGTTCCTCCCAGCCCTTTCTTCGGGCTGGAGTGTGATTCAGTCAGGCTTTCGCAGATCCCCAGTTTCTCGTCTGGTTGTGACTCAATGCTCCCCTGCCATTTTGCTGTTCAGGCTGTCCACCTCCTTCTTAATCTTCCTGGAGGACACCTAACAAGAGGTGGAAAGGGATGGAGTGGGGAGTTTATTGTGTTAAGGAAGTAGCTACCTTCTTCTGGTAGTCAGCTGCTCCCTTTAATGCCCGTTTCCTTACAGGGGGCATGTAATGGAACAGGAGCCGGCTAGACCCAGACCCCACTACCTTTCAAGGGGACAGACCACCCTGGTACAGCACACCTTTTCCACCAAGCTCACATACCGCACTTTGGATACCTCTGGGCTAAAGAGAAGGTTGAGGGAGTACCTGATAGCAGTTTTTAGATCTATTAAGAGGATGGTGATCAATTGTCTTTCATGTCCACAAAGGGAAGGACAAAAAGTAATGGGCTTAGTTTGCAGCAAGGAAGATTTAGGTTAGATATCAGGAAAAGCTTTCTAACTATACAGAATAGTTAAGTATTGGAATAAATTACAAAGCAAGATTGAGGAATCCCCCTCACTAGAGAATTTTAAGAACAGGTTAGACCAGGGGTCGGCAACCCGTGGCTCCGGAGCCGCATGGGGCTCTTCAGCCGCGGTAAGCTATGTTTTGCGGCTCCAAACTATTGGCTCTTTTGATATTAAAGGTTGCCGACCCCTGGGTTAGACAAACACCAGTTTGGAATGGTCTATGTATATTTAATCCTGCCTGAGTGGGGGAAGAATGAACTTCATGGCCTTACAAGGTTCCTTCCAGATCTATATTTCTAGGAGCCTAGAAAATTTTAAGACTGATGCATATAGCTGTATTAGCGCCTGTGATACCCCTAGTGCCAAAGTCTAGAACCACGGCCAACTATTTTGTCAGAAGCAATAACTGCTTGAAGGACTGCATATTTCTAAATCAGAATGTAATGAACAGTAGCTAGCATCCTGGCTTACCAGTAACAGGAGTCACCACAAATGTTAATTACTGAAACTCATCCTGAAACATTTTGTAGTTGAAATAGGAAACAATGCAGACATTATAGGTGGAAGGAAGAGAAATAAGGAAAGGGGACTGGGCGTATGCAAGCCTTGCAGAACATCTAGGACGTAAACCTGCAACCAGCTGATATTTACTGGAGAAACAAGAGTCGTGAAACAACATGGGAACACATCAAGGTGACCCATGTGGGGCATAAGTTAGAAGCCAAGAGGTGGCCATCCTAGATTAAGGCCTCAGCTATGCTACAGAGTTAGGTTGATGTAATGACCTCCGGCTGTTAGCCACAGGCCTCCAGCAGGGAGCCTGGCTAGGCTGACAGGCCTGGAGAGGAAATATGAAATAGCAGCAGCTACGAAATTGACAAGAATGTTAATTTCACTGCTGGTAGGCTTCCTGCTGTGAAGCTGAGCCCCAGGGCTGGCTAACCACTCCTGCAGTCAGCCCAAGTGGAGAGGTAGACAGGGTGCAGGGGAGGGACTCCAGCTGTGACCCCTGTATGACTGCCAGTGCCCCACAATGCCCCACTTCAGTCGGTGGAAATGCTCCTGGTGAGGACTCACACCATGGGAGAAGGAAGGTAGTTTGGGCACCAACAACTGATTGCAGTGGCTGTAGGTCAGCCTAACTTGTCGACCTAATTCTGTAGTGTAGACAAGCCCTGAGTTTTGCAACAAGTGTTTCTGGCACATATCACTCACTCTTAAAACATTTTTGTGAGTTGAGGCAATGTGAAACATGAAAATAAATAGCTCCTCCCACCCACCCCTCCCAGTAAGCCAGAATTGCTTTTGAAGCTAAAATCTAAAAGATGAGGCATGCTTAGACGCTAAACATTTTATTTTAAGCCCTAAGAATTCACCATAAATAAGCAGATAAGTCAGTCCTATATTTTAAAGATGTGAAGCACTCATAACTCTCACTTCCTTCAAAAGGAGCTACCATTGCATTCAACATATAGAAAAATCCAGCCCTATAAGTATATATTGTTCAGATCTGTTACAGCTGTAACAGCTAAAACATCCACATTGATGAGGCAGAAGACCCTAAGACTGAGGGCTTGTCTACACTTGAAATGCTGCAACTGTGCTGCTGTAGCACTTCAATGTAGAAGTTATCTACACTGGGAAGAGTTCTCCTGTTGCTATAGGTAATCCATCTCCCCAAGAGGCAGAAAAATTCTTCTGTTAACCTACCACTGTCTACACCAGAGGTTAGGTTGAATGAACTATTTTGCTTGGGGTGTGGATTTTTCACACCCCTCAGCGACATAGATGGGTCAACCTAACTTTTTAGGATAGGCCTGATTCCATTCTCTTTGCCTGGGCAAAAAAAATTCATTGAATTAGAACAAGACAGGGCCCAAGATTGGTAGTTCTGTTTTAAGCTTTCAAAATGGTATAAACAACATATATACAGCAAATCTAATCTAAACAAGGTCCCAGAGCACAGTTTGCCTATGGATGGGTCACTACTACGTCTTCAGAACATATCCCTTCACCTTACCAGTAGATGGTCTAATTTCACCTAAGAGACCAAGGAGACTCCTGTAGCACTTTAAAGACTAACTAGTTTCTGCAGGCATAAGCTTTCGTGGGCGGCAACCCGCTTCCTCAGATGCACGTGGCTTGCAGCCCAGGAAAGCTTACCCCTGCGGAAACGGCTTAGTCTTTCAAGGCGAAGGGGACTCCCCTTGGTTTCGCTCTGTGCAGGCTAACGGGGCGCCCCCGAACAACCTCTCCTCGCTGGTCACACGCTGAAACGAAAACAGCGGATCACTTCCGCGTCCGACCCCTGCGCCCGCTCCCCCGAGTACCCGCGGCGCGAGCGAGGGGCGCTGGGAAGAGCGAACGGGCGGGCCGCGCGCCCGGCCCCCGACTGAGGAGAGGCGGCCGCCAGTTCCCGGGGCGCCGCCGGGCCGGCTGAGGGACGCCCCGCCCCGCCCCGCCCCGCCCCGGCGGGCTCGGCGCTGTCTGGAGTGCGCCGGGCCCCGCACTGCTCTTGCCCGGGCCGGGGGCCGACGGGTCCCAGGCACGTTCCCCGGCCGCGGGGGCCGGGCCGGGCGGGCTTGCCGCGGCCAGGGCAGCGGAGCGCGGCGGGCTCGCTCGGCCGCCCGGCCCGGCCCTCACTCACCCGGGCGCTCTGCGGCAGGCGGTAGCGGCACAGCGTGTGGTCCAGGTCGAAGCCGATGGCCTCGCACTCGGCCAGGGAGAAGGGCCGGCTCATCGCTGCGCGGCCGGCCGCGGCGCCCGACCTGCTGCGGGGACAGGAGGCGGCGGCTTCCTGCGGGCCTCGCTCGCTGCTGCCGCCGGGCGGGCCCCAATAGCGCCCGCTGCGCCTTGCCCCGCCCCGCCCTCTGCTCCGGGGCGCGCACCTGCTCCCGCCACGCAGGTGTGAACCCGCCCGCTCGCCCCTGCCGCTCAGGCGCAGCTTGAGAGGGACGGCGGGGCTCGTGGGGTCTTCGCAAAGGGGTGTCAGGCGCCCATTGGAGATTGGAGACCGCTTGGCATGAAGGCGAGGAACACTAGCCGCCTGGCCCGCCCTTCTCCCGCACTGGGCGGGGGGTTTAGTCTCCTCCATCCCTGGCCAGGGTCTTCTTGCCCCCAGGTGTTGGGAGGTACTCCTCACCCCAAACCCACGGTTCCGGAACACAGACTGAATAGGGCTGCGAAGGCCTGTGATTTTTGGCGTGAGTCTTGCAGCATTCAGTGGTTGGTTGGTTTTTGTTTTTTTCCTTAAAGCTCCAGCTGCTGGAGTCATGGCTTTAGATGAAAATCTTAGCTTTATTTTATTTTAATTTTTTAAAAAAAAGCAAGCTTCTAGTGCTTACAGTTGCAGACAAAGGCTCAAAAGTGGCATCTAAATGCAATCTCAAACATTCAGAAACCAGAAGGCAAATACAGTGAGCCCAAGCTTTATTCATTTTTAAAAATCTCATGATTTTTTAAGTCAAGATTAAATTATCTCCTAGGATAAATCATGCATATGAAGCTAGCTCTATACACTGAACAGATAAATCTTTGTTCCTATAACTTAGCAGTGAATAAGTACATATTTCATCAAGACTGCAAAACTACACTTTCCCTACAAATACAAGACAAAAACACAGAGGTGGAGGATAGTAAAATAGGCCATGGAGACTTGATCAGCAGGATGCTGAATATATACAGGCTGACCAGCAACTGATATCAGAACAGACTCTCAAAACAGCACCCTATCCAAAGAACCAAGTGCCAATCATCACAAGAAAGACTATCAACATAGGAAAGACTCACACATGCTCCAACAACATACTTCCCACAGGGTATACACAAGACTTTGTACAATAACAAAGCATGAAAGAAGAGAGAAAGTGTATGTGGAGGAAGAAGGAAAGCCTGAAAATTGCACAGTTTTGACTCTCTTTTTATACTTCAACACTGAACCCAGTCCTGATTTTCTGAGGCCTGACTAGCGATTTTTTTAGTGCTTGAGGATGGCAATACTTTATACATATGCTCTCCATTCATCTTGGTAACATTTCTTTGCTTATGACCAGAAGATTTCAAAAATCAGAGCAAGGGTTATTGCTTTGGATGGGAAAAGAAATACAAAAAAAGTGTTTGAATCAATGTTTAATACTCTGTAGAAATAATAGAAACGGTCATTCTTTTTTTGCTTGTTCAGGGTTATTCATACAGTATGTTCATTTAGGATCATGGCACCCTGGGTTTTTCTAATCCTATTAGTAATTGACATTGGCGTGCTTAAGTGCTGGCAAAAACAATGAAAAATGAGTTTAAAAAACAAAAGTTAATATTTTAAGTACCACAGAATAATCAGAATTTCTACAGCCTTGATCCTGCAAAGAGTTATGGACATGCTTCACTTTATGTATATGTAACTTAATAAAGCTGGTTGGAAAAACTGACATAACCACTTTCTATGTGGGAATACAGTTCCATCAAAATCAAAACCCTTCACAAAATCATGTTGATTTCACTGAAATTTTGTTTTGGAGAAAAAACAGTAAAAAATTCAGACAAAGTTGAAACCTTCCATTTGAACATTTTTGGAATGAAACATTTTGATTTTTTATTTTGAAATGACTTTTTAAAAATATTTTGTATTATATATAAACAAAGGTTTGTTCTGATTTGGAATAAAGCCAGATTGCAAACTCTCTAAATCATCTGTGAAATGGAATTTCCATCCTCCTTATAGCTCTAAGTGTTATGCATGTGAGGGATGGTTTGCGAAAACTCCAGATGAAGAGTTCTGAATGGCCAGAAAATATGTTGTTTTTAAGTGAAGATATTGCAAAGCCATGCACAGGAAAAAGAATAATTTTGGTTCCTTTTGTGTTCTGCTGTTAAGCAAAGACATTTTGAAATAAGGACAATAGGATACAATGTAAAGGTATATTAAAATATACTGGTATGAAAATTTACCAGCCCAGATGCAAGCTTAGCTTGACCTTTACCACAATGATTGAGGATAAGGACAAAGTGTAGGTTATAATTTATTTGCAAATCAAAAAATGTTACCTGGCCTAAGCAAGTGAGTGAGAAGAACTTTGCACATTAGCACTACATCAGAGTTTTGGTTTGGTTTTTGTAAGCCCTGACTAACATGCTGACTTTAAAAACAATTTCAACACTAATATAAGCTTGTAAATCCTAGCTATTTTGGACTGCATGGACTAGAGAGTTTGAGGAAACTATATCTAGTGTTCAGGAAGAGGAAACTCTTGGAGGCCCAGTGCAATTTGAGTTGCTTAGATAATGGAGTGGAAGAGTCTTTTCATGGAGGTACACAATATTACCTTAGAATACATTATACCTCCCTCCATCAAGGGATTTCAACATGCTTCAGAAACATTAATATACCTAGCCTTCAACCACCTTGCGAAGTAGGTAAGTATTATTAACCCCAGTTAACAAGTGGAAAACGAGTAAAGAGAAATAAAGTAGTTTGCTCAAGGTCACACAGGAAATGTGACAAGTGTCAAGATAGAGTTCGACTGTCTCAGTCTTATGACTTAACCACAATACCATCCTTCCTTGCAAAGTAGATTACCAAAGGTAGTGTCAAATCCCATCATTGCAATCAATGGGAAAACACCATTGACTTTGTGGGCCCAAGATTTCACCCTCAGTACCTGTTTCATCCCAAACCTCATCATACAACTGCTGCTCACGTCAGGGCTTGTCTACACTGGAAGTTATATTAGTGTAATTGCACAAGTACAGCTAAACCACTATAGTTATACTGGTATTAATCCCTGTGTAGACACTCATTTCAGAATAAGAATAGCATTTTTCAGGTTATATTAAACTGCTTCCAGTGTTGTACAAATTATACCAATTTAAATTCATAACTTACCTCATACCAGTGTAACTCCCCTGTGTACACAAATCCAGAGTAAAACCTTACCAAGAAGCAGGTTCATCACACTGCAATATTGGAACAATTGCATATCAAAAATATATATTCCTTGATATCTGTAGGTCTCGTGAGTTGTATGACTATAGAAAGGGTAAATACATGCACTTGCAGAATATAAAACAAAGCACTTGAGTCTTTTATTTCATTAGATTTTTAAAAGTTGGTTATTGTTAAGGTTGGTTATTGTTAAGGTTACAATTCTATCATGGAGGTCATGGATTCTGTGACTTTCTGGGACCTCCGGGACTTCTTCTGGGGCAAGTCTGGAGCAGCTGTCAACCCCAAGGCTACTAGAGCAGCAGCTGCTGGAACAGCTGATCAGCATCAGCCTCAGGGCCACCGAACAGCTGATCGGCAGCCAGACCCAGGGCTGTGGCACAGCAACTGTCGGAACAGCTGATCAGCAGCCATCTCTGGAGCTGCCCAACAGCTGATTGGTGACTAGCTCTGGGCTGCCAAATACCTGACCTGTGGCCAGCCCCAGGCCCACTGGAGCAGAGGCCAGGGTTGGGTCAGTCCCCCTGGGTCTGGAGCAGCAACGGTCAGCCCCTACTGCAGGAATGCTCTGTTTGTCTCCCATCCCCGGGGAATTTTTAGTAAAAGTTAGGGACAGGTCATGGACTTCTGGGAATTTTTGTTTATGGCCCGTGACCTGTCCCTGACTTTTACTAAAAATACACATGACAGGATCTTAACCTTAGTTGTTGTGATAGTTAAGAACAAAAGGAAAAAATGAATTCAATGAGTTAAAACTTCAGGTACTTGGAACTGTGAATTAATTAGAAACAAGGAAAATGTATCTCTAGGGTTTGGTCTAGGTGGTGGAAGTCCATTTTCAGTAATGCAAGAGGTAAAAAAAAAAGTCGGCTGCAGAATATTCACCTGGGTTATCAGAATTCACATCATTAACCTGGTAATAGGCAACCCTCAAAGCAATTCCTTAGTCTTAGCCAACAACTCAGAACTTCCCTTTCCCCAAAATGTATTTCTCCTTATGTTAGGACTTGAAATTGCACCTCACCACGTGATCTGTTCTTCTCAGATGGGTCCTGAGTTTGTACAGGACTCAAATGGGAAATGGGAAATTTTTGCCAGACAGGTTCCCTTTTATTTGTGACCTCTCTATATGAAATTAAATTAATTTGTTTATATAAAAATGTTAGCTATAGGAACAATGTTCCCTCAGTGTAACTTCTGGCCTTAGGCCTCAATCGCATAACGAGTTCTACACAGCTGCAAAGGTCCATCCACATGTAGCTCCTTGAGGGATCAGGGCCCTAATTTGTTAGACTGCAGTTCTCTCTTTGATTATAGGTAGTAATTACTCTTCTGAGCGTGTGACGTAAGCCATTGGCTAATACGATTAAACTCATATGGCACTTATCCTGTCAGAGAAAAGTCTCAGCCTATCAATCCATATGGTACAGAATGCTTTTTATAGCACAGCATAGCTCTCCCAGAAAGATTTGCTTGTCCTTTCCTTTACAGAGTAAGTTCCAATAATTTTATATTAAAACCTGTAATTCCAGATGAATGAATATACTTTCAGCTCCTTAGACTTTACAATTTGTGCTATATGTAAGTGGAAAGGTAATTTCCCCTATATTCGCAATAAGTTCTTGCATTTAACATATGATCTCAATGTCATTATAATTTGACCATTTAAAGTTTATTCATTCTGTGAACAAAGGATAAATATCCCTTGATCTTTAGGAGTCCTTTATTTAAAACTCCATCTTTGCCCAGTAAATTTAGTCTAGGACTTTTAAAGGAGCCTAAGGTACTTAGGCATCCATTTCAATGGAATCAAAGTGAATGGAATGTGAAGTCACACGGGACTACCCATGTGAGTACTTACAGCATGTGTGTAAGTGTTTGCAAGTTTTGAGCATGTGTTCATTAATACTTATAAAGAAATTTGAAATTCTTGGTAGGAAGGCTTTTTTTTAAGATGTAAAGTATTATTTCTATTTTATTTCTCATTGTACTGACACTCCTCTCCCCCACTGCCTACTTTCAGCACAGCTCATGGTCTCCTATTATATATTATTCATTTCAAAGCACATAAAATTGTACTAGGAACCCAATACAGAAAATAAAAGAAGTGTAAACAAGAGTGTCAACAGTAGTTGAGAAACTGGGGCTGTATAAAAATGTCTAAAATGTCATCGCAGCACCCACACGTTAATGTTAGACCTCTGTATAACTCTACCAAATTTAAAAACAAATGCTTTTCTTTGTCCTTAAGGTGGCAGCATCATTCTATAATGAAACACCATTGTGCCAAAATTCTTTAATGCCCTTAATTTTCCCTGACGAATTTTACTCCTTCCCTCCCCCTCTCAATTTTTAGTTTAATCTTTTTTGTGTAAATACCAGAAGTGTGTGTGTGTGAGGGGGGGAAACTAACATATGACAAATATCAACAGATTAATTCCCTGGTCCTGCAATTGGAACCATATCGACAAAACTCACATAAATGTGGAGCTGCACTAAAATCAGTGAGGGGCCGCACAGGCACCAGGGTCTGCCTCCAAGTATTTGACTGTAAGATGGAGGTTTGAAGTCAGTGGGATTACTCGTGTTTAAAGTTAAGGAAGACTGCAGGACCGGGTTCTACATTTGTAAAGTATAACTATATATATATTTCTATATATGTAAGTAGGCTATGGGTTTTTTTTCTCCAAGATGCATTGTGATAATTTGGAAGGATAGCTCTTACAACACAAACTCCTTTCAAGGGTATCATGCTAGTGAGGTTGCTTAGATGGGAATTGTCAATAAGTTTGCTGTGAAAAATAGTAATTTGCCTTCATAGCTTCTTTCAGTCAATTCTGACATTATTTAAAAAATAGATGAGTATAATTATTCTTTATATTTTACCAACTAGATAAAGAGAGGTCCAGAGAGCATACTGACTACAAAATTGGGGCCTAAAATGTTGTTATATTATGTGGTTTTAAAAGCTTTTATTATGTTAGTTGAGTGCAGGGGCAACACTCTGTTCTTTTTCACTATTTTTCTTTACTATGACTCAACGTTCAAATATATTTAATTTTTAAAATAGGCTGGCTTATGTAGGACCATACGTTGTAAGAGCTGTGAACTCTTACAACATCAGTCACATTAGCAATAGAATGACCATGTTTGAGTTCTTTTTCTTCCCCTAAGTCGTGTAAAATGACTGAAGGCCACAATATGTAAGAAACATAATTCTGAAGAATTGAGTGTATCAGCTTGTTTTAAAAGCTAAAAGCCAATACTAACAATACAAATGCAAGGATTGCTGGTATTTCATCTGACTTTAGGATTGGAAGTTCTTGGAGATATAGGAAAGCTTTGGGATACCATACTTTATCATCTTTGTTACCTCTTTGGGGTACCACAACCTAACTCAAAAACAGTTAGACCTGAGAAGAGCTTTGTGTAGCTCAAATTTTGTATCTTTCACCAACAAAAGTTGTTCTAATAAAAGATACTCTAACACCTCATCTTTCTAATAACCTAACTCACACTGCTTTCCTTCAGATTAAAGGATAATTAATTGTTTTGCAGTTTAATTAATAGCAAAACTCCTCATGGCTGACCCTTTTCCAGTAGGGTTTTTTATATCTTGAAACTTTCTCTAAAGGTACAGATAAAGATTTATTTTTCTTTGGGAGCACGTTAGGCAGAGTGCACACTGGATGCATGGACTATGCATATATGATTTATGTGGCGAATACCAAGTAACTGTGCTTGTTATAACAAAAATGTTCTTTACAAGATATGTCATTGTCTTGTATTTATTCCTTTTGTTATATGGCTCTTTGTATATTAATAAAGAAAGCTGTGCGGCCAGTGCATAGGACTGGGAGACAGGAACACCTGAATTCCAATCCCAGATTGCACACTAATTTATTGTGTGACCTCATCCAAGTCACTTAATATCTATGCCTCAATTTCGCCATTGGTAAAATTGGAAAAATAATGATTCCATATCTCGCAAAGGTTTTGTGAGGATTATTGTGAGGATACTTGGAGACGTATGTGCTAAGTATTATTTGATTTATTAATTTATTAATATTTATTAACCAAATATTTCTTATTTGATTTATTAATCAAATAAGGCCATTTTTATGTATTTCAGGTTCACTGTGTGGAACAGATCTACAGCAGGACAATGGGATGATGCATTGAGCATACATATGCTTGCATGATATTTACACATTTGCAATTGTAATTCAGTGACCCGATCCCATAAACTTTACACAAGTAAGTTTACTCATTAATGGCATGTGTAAAGTGTTTGCAGGATCAAACCCAAGCTTTGCACCTTTGCATTGGCAGTGGTGGATAGAGCAAGTAGCTTTTGGAAAATAGCCTCATTTTGATTTTCTGTTTAAGAAGTTTTTGTTCTGTGTTTGTCCAGCACCTAGCACAATGGGGTTCTAGTTCATCACTGAGGCTCCGAGGTACAATATAAGCAATGAAATAATCACAACAAAAATAACATCATACAAATGTTTATATGTATGTTCAAATTTGCTTTCACCCAATATTCCTTTTAAAGATTTAAAATGTGCATTTAATTCTGAAAATTCTTAGATTACAGAGGAAGAAAGTAAAAGCACTAGTGAGAACTCTGGAAAATAATACTTTAAAAGATGAGGCTTCAAGCGGGAAATTGTGGTGATGAAACCCTTAAAAATCTTTACATTTTGTATGTTCTACAAAAGAAAGTTAATTGAATTTGTGTTTTTGCAGGGAAATACCTTAAGGTTTGCTTTCTTCTGCAGGAACTTAATTTAATTTTGATTTGTTTTCATTACCCCGGAGCATTAATTCTTGTTTAGATTATTGTGTTGATTTTTTCTTTTAGTTTAGCCTCAAAGAGGGAGCTTTTAAGTGTTTAATTATTCAACCCGGAGAATATCTTTAAAATTATGCTTCTGAGCAATTTCTATTATAGCATCGTATAGTCTAGTCCTGAGAGATTCCATTTTGAAAAAAGCGCGTCTTTCTTATATCTGCTAGCCTGGCATGCTGTTGTGCCTGGAATGAAGTTAAGCACGTTTATGTGTAAATGCTTTTGGGACTAGGGCCATAGACTATAAGCTCTTTGCAGCAGGGACTTCTTTCTATTATATATTTGCACAGTACCTAGCACAATGGGGCTTCTATTTTAACTTGCTCTTCTGTGTGCTACTGTTATATTTATACTGAATAAAAATAATCTGCCTTGACTAAGTTCTTTATTTTCATCATTATTCCTTTGGGGCTTCTTTTAATTATGTTTTCTTCAGTTCTGCAAATGCAAAAGACTTCTTATGGCTTTCGGTCCTGGAAAGAACTTTTAATATCATCTCTTCATTCATCTTCACCCACACCCCAAAGAGTAGTAATGGTCTATTTGTAAGTCTGGGAGGATCATGGGAGCTATCTTGATTATATTTATGAACATGATATGTCCATGTTTATTTGCTGTTGTGGTTGGGGTTATGTGATCACAAGGGATAAATTCCACCAGGCTGGCAGGCACATAGAGAGAAAAAGCAAAATAATACTTTTAATCACCACCCTTTCACCAGTAATTCAAAGACAAAGCAGAGATCCTACACCTTGAAAGGCCAACCCCAACCCCCCAGGACAAAAACCAGTTTGGACCAGGTTCAGAGTGCGGAGCAGACAAAGGAAGTTGGTAATGGATAGTAGTGCAATCTGGGCTCTGAGCAGCAGGCAGCAGTTGTAGGGGGCAGTCTGTATGAAATAGGCCCTAATGGTGAGGGGATAAGAGGTGCATGAGCTAAGCGGAACCTACTGAAACTGAGAAGGAAATGCTACATTGAGATACGTTTAGGCTTTTGTTACTTTAACCCTCATCTCTTTGCTTGTAATGGTCCTATGGATAAATAAATCATTTACTAATCATCGAACAGGCTGTTTCCTGTCCCTGCATTTACAGCTGGTCACAGCTTCTGGAGAGAATACCATAGTAGGGGCCAAACCCAGTTGGAGCTACAGGAGCGAAATACAGTGGATAAATAGGGGACACAGTAGCTTGCTGATCCTGGCTAGAAGTGGGGTGAGCCCTAGGGTTCTACTCTGAGGGAAGTGCAGGTGAAGGCATGTCGTTTGAAAGACGCGCCCATGGAGAGACTGAAAGAGTTCAGAGGCAAATCATAAACTCATAGTGGGAATGTTACCAGAAGTCCTGAGGGTGGGTTGAGACCAAAACCTCAAACCCTCCAGTTTGTCCGAAAGCCTACAGCATCTATCAACTGCTCATCCAGAGAATCCAGACGAGATTTAAGATTGAATAGGAAAGGGTTTATTTACAAAGGATAATAGAACCAACAATACTTAAGTACTTAGGCTTGAAGCCTAGTCCCACCTAATAACCATGGGCTAACAAATACTGGGGTTACACGCACGGACAGGGACCAACACCAGAGGAACCATGATGATGAATGAGGACAGAATCAGAGATGAGGAACACACACACACACCAGGAACAGGAACCAGGATTCAAATGGACATCTACGAACTCCAATTATCAGGTAAGTATAACTTCTTTCTTCAATCTTCACTCCGATGACAGGAACAATAAACAGGATGTGTGCACAGCCTGTCACTTTGACAGACAGAATGAGTACTTGGGTGAGCAGGATATAATCTACTTTCCCACCATTTTGCAAACCACCCCCCCCAACTAGTGCGGCACACAACAGCACAAATTTTGTGCATGGTATGCTAGACTTCTGCACCCGGCATGTTGAATGCTGCACATGGTACCATTATGGTACAGAAGTTCGCTCAGAGGTCAACTTAAATTCTGACAACCAAACAACAGTAAGCCAATCTTTACAGCTTTTTGACTAGACAGGCTTCTCAGAGAGGTTTCAGGTTACAGTTCCCCTCCTCGATGGGGATGGTGCAACGTCCTATCATCCCATCGCACTTTGGGGAAAATGCTATGCAGCCTTCTGGGCATTGAGTGCTAGCAAGAGTTGAGCTGGGCTCATGTCAATCTGGTGTCCGTTAACCGGACCCTTGCCATTATTGAACTTCAGTGCTCCAAGAATAAACAATAGTGCTGCACTGTGATGTTGGTCATTCTTTTCTTTACCCAAACTACCAATGATACAAAAGATACAATAAGAATCAATTGCACAACAAACATAATTACTAACGGACGTATCATATACTGCTGGTAGGCAACTGTGGAGACTCCTGGATAGAGTAGGTTTTTCCACAATTATGAGTGATCTCCTGTTTCACCCTTCTTAACACTTACTCTATTTTCTGGACTGAGTGATGAATAGTGAGGGTGATATCTTGACTTTTGTTTGCCAACTCTTCCAATCTCAAAGCAAAATCAGGGTGATGCAGAATCTGTTTCAATACTGTTAAATTCGCACTTAAATGTCCTGGCTGTATTTCCTGATACAACATATAATGTCTATACACATCTTCAGTTTTTACACAGGGCAGTTCAAAGTTGATATCACAATCCCTTATACTGTATACCTTGCATACACATAAGTTCTCACCCATATTAGTCACTACATTGTTAATTACCCATTAACAACCAACATATGACACATAGTTCTAATATACATACAAGATGCATTAACAATTACAATTGCCGACCTAGATACATTGACATTCAGCAACTGATACTGACATTTGCAATCATTAGGATTAAAACATGCATGCTCTGTCTTTATAAATTCTGACTAGCAAGTATATCCTAACTTTGGTTCCCTGATACAAGCACTTATATCCACCACCTTCCACTAGCCCTATATTTCATGGACACATCGTGGAAAATCTGTGAGCCATAAGAGTGATCAATCGGTGTTTAGACCTAGAGAAATCACAGGATAAAGCCAAGCTTGGGTCACCTTTGTTATGGTTAAGACAAATATTTTTACTTTATCATCGATGGGGTCAACTGTGAAATTAACAAAATGCCACCAGGGTTGGTGCGCCTGTTCAAATGGATTGCTCATCTCATGAACAATTATCTCCCTTAACTCAGGAGACCTCATTCCTTCCATACCCATTCTAATAATTAATTGAGCAGTTGACTGTGCCCAATTTTGTGCCTGATATAGGCTAAGGCAACTGAAAGATTCCTCTGTAAGGTGTCCAAAGCACCTATTATGTGCAAGTTGTCCTGTAAGTGTAGTCTAAACCACTCAAGTAAGATCCCAGTTACCTTTATCTGAAAGCCTGCCAATTGTGTCAATGAGGAGGTTAAGGACTGTGATAGGGAATACAAATCCCTTCCCAGGAGTCCTAGCTTGGATGCTATTACTTCTTGGTATATTACATTTAACCCCTAGCCCAGATCCAATACCTCCTAATACTGTTCCCAAAGTATCTTGTTTTGTTCAAAGTGACCTCTCCTGGATCATTAGAGACCTTAGACAATTTTTCCATCCCCTTCTCAAGGTCCTAGTATATGGTTCACTAGGGGTTCTATTTTGTGGACATCTATTCGAAGGCCTACTTTAAGATGTTTCAAAGAATATTCAGGGTTGATAATGATTCAGGGTTTTCGCTTTAAGCTGTTCACCGACAACCACTGGGCCCATATAACTTATCTTTGGTTGGCCAGCTATAGTTCTTCTTTGAGTGCTTGTTCATATCCATTCCATTGTAGGTGTGCGCGTGCCTTCATGCACAATTATTCCCTTTAGCAGTACCCGTGGGTCCAGCTTCAGTGCCACCTGGAACTCCACACACATACTGCAGTATATGAGGTGCTACCGGCCCTATGCCTCCTCAGTTCCTTCTTGCCACCTGTGACGGTTGCTGGAACTGCTTCGGCTTGCATTGCAAGTTTTCAATCTCTTTTGTTCTCCATTAATCGTTTGCTGTTCGTCTTAGGCAGATTAGACCTTAAGTGTTGTTAATAGTGGTAGTTAGTCACTTAGGATAGTCCCAGCTAGGCCTTTGCCACGAGTGGGGCATGCCTCGGTCACAGGGATTCAAACTGTGTGCCTCCTGTGGGAAGGCCTTCCCAGTCAGCGAACCCCATGATAGTTGCCTAAAGTGCCTGGGGGAAGCTCATTGTAAGGACAAATGCAAAATTTCTAAGGCATTAAGACTCGGACCCAAAAAGACAGAGAGATCTGGTTGAAAGCCTTACTAATAGAGGCAGCAATCAGACCAGCCTCCGAATGAACACGTTCTGCATTGGTACCAAGCGTGGCACATATCAAGGAAGCAAAAGCAGTGCAGAGCAGGGATGCTCTCCTGCACCGTCTATCCTTGGCATAGTTTCAGCAGGCTATGCCCTCAAGTTTGCTTCTGCCATTCCCAACAGCCCTCCCTCCCCGTCCCTCTTCAGGGACCCCTCTCATGAGCAACTCATCCTGCAAGAGATAGAGACCCTTCTCAGTCTGGGGGCCATAGAAGGGGTTCCACTGGACATGAGGGGAAAGGGGTTTTCCTCAAGGTACTTCCTCATCCCCAAAGCAAAAGGGGGTCTAAGACCTATACTAGATCTGTATCGTTTCAACAAATAGCTCAAAAGGCTATAATTTCGTATGGTCTCCCTTGCCTCCATCATCCCCTCCCCGGATCCAGATCAGGGGCAAATCCAGAGCCCAGGTCCATAGCAGTGTAGATCTGACATGCGCCACCTGTTGCTGGCTGGGCCTGCTAATAAACAAGCAGAAGTCCACATTAACTCCGGTGCAGCGGATAGAGTTCATTGGGGTGGTCCTGGACACATCTCAAGCCAGAGCTTTACTACTCCAGCAATGCTTCGAGGTGATGTCTGCCATCATTGCTCACCTGCACCTCTGCCCAATGACAACAGCCAGGCACTATCTGCAGTTGTTGGGCCACCTGGCGGCCTGCACTTACGTGGCGAGGTTGGCTTGCCTAAGACTCAGACCACTTCAGTGGCTGGCTTCGGTTTATGTCCCGAGAAGACATTCCCTGGACTGGGTGGTCACAGTTCCCCCCCCAATCCTGGCCCCACTAGACTTGTGGTGAAGCCCATGGGCAGTGTTCAGGGGTGTGCTGTTCGAAGAGCTAGTCCCTTGGTCACTCGTATTGGACACCTCGGACTTAGGATGGGGGTCCCATATCAGCGCCAACCTTGGCACACAAGGGGTCTGGTCGAAGGAGGAGAGGAGCATGCACATCAACATGAGAGTGTTATGGTATATTCTACTAACATTCTTATAAGACTAATACCTATTTTGAACAAAACTAAAATACAATGCCGATGGCCTAGGCCAGAGTTCACACTGGGTTTACCAGCATCAAGAAAATTGGTTGATACATGAATTAGGGGTTAAGGATGAAATCGTTCTCTAACTTAAGTCCATGAGACTTTTGCCACTGATTACAATGGAGGTCAGATTTGGCTTTATGAATCAAAAAGTAATTTTAAGATATTTTAATTTTGTGTAACATGTAGAAGTTTATCATATAAATATTACTATGTATTAAGCCTCAGGTCCTATTCATGCTCCAGAAGATGGGTAATTCTATTACAGTTTCTAAAACAGGTGGCTTGGACTACAATGAGGTTTTAGCCAGTTATGTGACACCCTAGTGTACACACAATTTACACTAGTGCAAAGTGATTTGCAACAGTACAGTCTACCTCAGACGAAGAATAAGAAAAGAATGAATATTTGGTTTCTTCCTAGTTGGTAATGAGAGGCAAGGGTTATTTTCCTCACCTATTTTGAAGTTGCTTTTAATAATTTGTAGGAAATCTTCTTAAATACAATATCTCAAAATTTTCAAATTGTCATTTAGCCTATTTATTAGTTCCTTGTGAGATTCTGCCTTCCCTATGCCCAAAAGTCATGTGGAGATACTTATTTTCCAGTCTGTGGAAAAATGCTGTTTTCATGCACAGCTAAAACTACTGTTATTTTTCTTCATGCAATATTTCTTCCTCTACTTCCATCCCATTCTCAGTTTTATCTGTCACCCTTTGGAAGGCCATGTCTCTCTTAAATCAAATTCCAAATGGTGAAGATAAAGATACCGGACCAAATTAGTCTCTTGTGTAACTTCATAGAAGTGAATGGAGTTATGGTTGAATTTAACTCATCATTGCTTCTCCGGTCTCAACCTCCACCCACCACAGATATACATATTTTTAATAAAAGCAGCATAGCAGACTCAGGCCTGGAGAATGCTTACAAAAAATAATGGCAGAGTGATGTTCACTCAAGATTGTCTCACCACCCACTCGTCAGATCTACACCACCTGGAGATGGATTTGATTAAAAGAATTTTTCATGCCTTAAAAAACAATAATACCGATGATATTGCTCTGTTCAGTCTGGCAGCTTTGCAGCTGCTCAATTTCTGTCATTGAGAATACAGAGTTTAATACTGTATACAATATATCAACGAGAATAGCGTACCATAAAATGAAAAACAGGGCCCAATCCTGATCCCATTGAAGACAGCAGCAAACTCACATTAAATTTAGTCAGAATCGGATTTGATCCAAGCTGAAAAAATAGGTGGAGAAAGAATCACATACATTTGCTCATTCCTTGCTGGAACCTAATTTCTCTGTGTTAATATGCTGCCAGACATATTTAGACCCCAATACAGCAAAGCCTTTTAAGCACATGCTTAAATCCAACCCTAGTCAGCACAGCACTTAACTACTGAATCATGGATTAAGGATACAAGATTTTTCTTGTTGAAAATTTATGCAACAGTTTTGACGTTAGAAAATATTAAATCAGATATTACATTTTGATGGGGTTATCATTTCAGACTATCAGACAAAAGCAGATTTGCCGTGAGAACAATTTACCAGTAAGGACAAATCTACTTTGCTTTTCCAGGGTAAAATTACATGTGTAATTTAGTATGGCAATTTGCAAATTACAGGAACAAAGTGCAAGTGCTGGTTAAAGGGATAATAAAACAGCACAAACTCAAAGTGCTGATAATGTATTCCATTCTGAAGTGCAGACAAAAGTTAATATTACTGGAGAGACAATTGTAAAGAAAAAATGAGACTGCACTACTTTCTATTTATTATTTCCAAAAAAAAGAGCCAACATTGTTTAATAGATTAAAAGGTCTAAAGCAATAATTCAGACACAAGATTGAGACAGTATAAATTTTCTGATCTTTTCCCTTCCTTTAAAGAGCAAGCTGCTTGAATATTTTATTTGACTAAAGCCCTTCTCACACACTTAAAAATTCTCTTTGACTTCCACTATCCTAATGTATCACTGAGCTTTTCAGAGAGAGGCATATTGCATCAGGATATTTAAATGACTATTATGTTTATTATAACTGCAGAAGTGGTGGTGTTGATTGCTTGAGAGGAGATTGACCAATATAAATAGAGAAAAGTGGTATTATTAGTAATTGTGTAGTAGTTTCACACTTTATTCAATGATAATAACTCACAAGACTATTAATTTTTAATATCAGAAAGTTTCCATCCCAGATCACCAGATTACGTGAAATGGAAAAAAATTCTTATCTTTGATTCCAGAAGAAGTTTATTTCCTTTGTGATCTCATCCTCATTAATAAGATAAAACACATCCTTTGATGAGTTCCCATTCTGGCTGATTCGTATTCCTAAACATGCAGAAATATTAGCCGATATTCTTTTGGAATATTGATTTCCCCCCATACAGAGTTGCAGTGCAGACTATGGTGTTCTTCTCGGGCAGGCATGGAAAACTTGTATTTGAACACCACATAACACAGCAACCAGAGCTCACTCCCTTGTTCCTGTAGTCTAGAGTCCATTTGCTAAAATGGAGTATGACCTGTTGCCTCAGCAACCACTCCCTTTATGCTTACATAAAAGGAATAGGTGTTCAATGCACACACTACGTTAAGTTCAATAAATATGCCAAAGTAGTAATAAGAATTCCTTAGTTAAACTTCAGTGATAATCAGTTCAAAGGACACAAGAGATTCAGAAATTTGAGTAACTTAATAGCTTGAATCAATCAAGGAAGAAGGTAAAGTAAATACACAAATTAGTCAGACCCACACATTTAAAAGATTAAAAACTACAGTCTTATCTGTGCACCAAAATGTAATACGAACCAGATTCTGATAGCTGTACTCATGCAAAATAGTACTTTATTCTCGGAGTTGTCTCACTGAAATCAATATTTTAGTCTAGATATGTACCAGGGTTAAAATATTAAAGCCTAATGTGGTTCCAATATGATTTTTTCCCCCTGTCCACTCAGGGAACAAAAAACAAGTTTGTTTCACAACTGTGTTTAAACAAGGTTGTTTTGTAATAGGCCTAGAGAATGCTAGTTTAATTAGAATTTGGTTTAATGGAATTAGGGGAAATGGAAATTAGCTTTTCATCAGAGAAAAGGTTTGTTACAACAGAAAGCCTTCTTTGTAAGGTGAGTATTGTAGCACAATACTGGATGTACATTAAAAGAAACTTTGAAGTTTTGCCATCTTCTGAATTACATTGATAATGTAATTTTTTAACATAGCAAATGGAAATCTGCTTTAACACTAATTGAGAATAACATGCCCTGAAAAGTTAATGGACACATTTTTCTGTAGGGTAGTTTATTTTTCTAACATCTAACTTTATAAGATTTTGTTTGACACATTGTCCAGGATCATTTTTTTGTTTCCAGGTAGTTCATTTTTCAAATAACTATCCTGTAATATTAACCTCTCCTTTTAATACTAATAAAGTCCAGTTTACTAAATTTTAGCCTCTATATTGAAAACAGCCTCTCTCTGGCCATAACAAATGCATTATCCTTTCTAGCCAATGTTGGTGATAAGTTTGTGGGTGAGAGGATCCCAGAAAAGAATAAATGCTTTTTACTGAAGTTTGTGTCCTTTCCAGTGCAGGAACTAGGACTACTGGTAATAAAGCACAGCAATATACCCAACTATTAAGTCCTCTGTAGTCAGTCTACAACCAATAGCTTATTTATTTGGATGGTTTCAGATATTGAGGTCATCTGGTTTAACTAAATAAGAGAGCGGACCAAGGAACAGTACTGGTTAGTACACAGTTTTTGGGAGGCGAGGGGAGAAAGGTGTGAGACACAAGGCAAAGCAAATAAACTAAAACAAGAAATGTGCACAGAGTTCAGTCTATTGGAATACATATAATGAAGAGCCACCTAGTCTTTCATAATATATTCAGTAGTTCATAAATGAAAACTAAGTGCTTTTTCTAGTTTATGCCCAATATGAGCATGCAAGATATTAAAATAGAACTTAATTTACTTTGTGTTTTGCCTTTGCAGTAAACAATGATATACTTCTTCATAGACAGAGTGTTCATTCATTTTTTCATATTGTAACAGAGTGGGGGGGGGGGAGGAACAGATGTACTCCGCCCTCGTGGGTCTTGCGCTCTTCCGGCCCGGCCGGTGGGGCAGCTGGGGGAAGGTT
Source organism: Mesoclemmys tuberculata (assembly GCA_007922155.1). Classification (NCBI taxonomy): domain Eukaryota; kingdom Metazoa; phylum Chordata; order Testudines; family Chelidae; genus Mesoclemmys; species Mesoclemmys tuberculata. The sequence goes on from ML675604.1 coordinate 49,006,625, forward strand.
TAGGGAGGGGATGGGGCCCGCTCTGCCCCTGAGTACTGCTACCTTCCCTTGGGGTAGTATGTGGACCACTTCCTGCTACCCCAGCTGGTGGCCTGCCTCCAGTGCTGTGGCAGGAACTGTGGCAGCTCCCAAGCTTCTGCAGACTGCAGGCTGCTAGGCTGCAGTTTCCTAGCTCCAGGCTGCCAGCACCAAGCTGCAGGCTTTTAAACTGCAAGCTCCAAACTCTCAACTCCAAAACTGTAACCTGTAAACTCTTAACTCCACACCTCCTCACTCCAAACTCCACAACCCACACTGCCTACCTGCCCCTGCAGGCTTTTAAGTGTTTGGGGGCGGGGCTCCTTAATTGGCCCCAGGTGTCCTAATTGCCTAAACTGCCCCAGGTGGTCTAATTAGTTATGCAGCCCCAGGTGGCCTAATTGCCTAATCAGCCCCAGCTGAATAACCCAGGGAATAGGGCTTTTTTGAGCCTGGGGCTAATATACATGCCTTCTAGTACTTTTTCATAGCCGTCCGGCCTGACTCCGTCACAATATGCAGTATTAAATTTCATAGATCTGTACAAAGCCATTAAAAATGAAGATTGGAGTTTTTAGAAATGTTGAACACCAATAATTCCAGTTGAAATCAATGGCATGTGGGTGTTTTTAGGGTAATACCTTAGATTCCTCCACCTGGCCTTGCAGCATACCTCTCCCACAGAAATTCCTACAAGAGAAGGGCATGTTCAAGGTAAAGTGTGCAGTGTAAGGTGATGAGTCATTCCTGTGCTAGGCTCCAGCCAATCCTCAAGCCAGGAACTGGTCTAGTAATTCTTAGGCCAGATATATAAGCTCCACAGAAGGAACAGCAGCTCAGGGTGCTCAATGTCATTCCAAGACTTGGAACTTTCTCCTGTTTGAAGTAGCAACAGACTCCCTGAACCTTAGCATGCTCCAGCATTGTTCTTGCTCCCACCCTGTTCAAGACCACCTCCACCCTTGCTCCAGCCCTGCTCTGGATGCTTGAGTCTGGTTCTGACCACTAGGCTCAATTGCCATGGCTATACCCACTAGACATGACCATACACATCAGGGTTTCTGACATGTAGGAACATCCTTGCAGAATGTCTCCAAATTATTCTATGAGGTAAGCAGGATTTGCCACCTTGTGAAATGATCTCCAGACCCCAGCACTTCCCTGGAACCTCCTGAGAGGCCAGAGTCATCAACAGTCACTCTAGAACCCCACACTGTGCCTCCCTGGGAACATGGGTCCAATTTCCTTCCTTGAGAGTGATTACACCTAGACATCTCTCTCCTGACATTCATAGGAAAAGGCAATACAAAATGGAGCTCTGGTACCCTCTCCTAGTTAACTTCATTTGGCTGGTGGGAGTTGATGTGGGTCATGGTATGACATTCTGGGGTTCAATCCAGACCAGCGAGGGGCTGTGTCACCCTTGTCCTACAACCTGGGGTGTGTCTCACTGCTTTGCTGCTGTTGCTTCTACCTGGGCTGCTCACAAACAGCCAAACAGCACGCAGGTTACACCTTGAGAGTTTGTGTGCAGCTGGCAGGCCACCAGCCATACAATCACACTTTGACGTCTCCTCTCTTGCAAAGCCACAGAAGAGCTGACCTCTGGCTGACTCAGAAGCAGCAGGTCAGAGTCCTCTTTCCTAGACAGGGCATCTGCCACCATGTTTTTTTTTCTCCTTAAATGTACAATTTCCATATCCCTCTACCCAGTGTCTCAAATAAGGAACTCCTGCTGCTCCAGCTTTACATTTAGAAACTTTTATTGTCTGGCCTGCTTCTCTGAGCTTTGATAGTACAATTCCCAAGTGTTTCTTGTGATCAGGCCAAGAATTGTTGAACCCCACTCAATTGATGATATAGGCCTTTGTGAAGTCCTGTAACCCTTTCAACACTTGGTTGACCAGCCTCTGAAAAGTGGCTCCTGCATTAATTAACCTAAATGGTAACATTTTGAACTCATACTGTCATACATCAGCCAAAAAAGCAGATTTTTTCCGTGCATCATCATCTAAAGGAATCTGTCAGTACTCCCTAACTAAGTCAAAAGCAAAACTAAATATCTCAGCTCTTAAGATATCCAGCATATCATCAATTCTAGGCATAGGGTAAGGATCTGGCATTGAGTGTTCTGTAATCAACACAATCCCTTTCAAAGTTGTCTTTCTTAAGGCTAAAGATCAAGAGCTCTCTAATGGAGACTCTTTAATCTTCAGGAGCTTCCAGGCTCAATACACACTTCCTGGGAAAAACGGCATCAGTTGATGGGAGTTACACAAGCTACGCCGAGTAGCTTGTGTAACTCCTGTCAACTTCCTAACTTCCTTTTAGTGCGCTGTCTGCACTGCGCTGCACCGACAGGAAATGCATTCCTGTTCATGCAGCATTGCGTCTTTTGAGGAGGTGTAATTGAATTGACTTCTGGGTCGATTGAGTGGGTCTTCACTGCTGCTCAATCAATCTAGATAGATCGATCTGACGGCAGCAAATTTGCTGCCATCAGTGTGTACATCCCCCTAGGTCCACCGTGCATTGTACTTCTGTTCAAATTTTCTTTTGTATCTTGCCAGTAGCATAGTGAGCTCTGCTGGCAGGTGGCTGTGGTCCTATAGAATAATTTTATGAGTCGGCAACTGTGTCTTCCCTGGCTTGCTAGAAAACGTTTCTTTGTGTTCTTGCAGCACAGAGAACACCTTTTGGCTGGTGTTAGCCTACTGCAGATATTGATGATTTCCAGCAGTAAGTCAGTTTGGCATTATACTATCAACTCAATGAGGCAGTATATCTCAGTTTCCCCTTCTACACAACAGATCATGTTTACCATGACTTCTCTGCTGTGATGAACATTCAGTCTATTAACATGTTCCAGCTGTGGTACAGCATTACCATGAGGCTTTTTAACATATATGTCTTCATTCACTTTTTCTATCACCTCAAAACGTCCCTGAAGAATTTTGTATTTTTTCCACTGGACTTAATACTAACAGCAAATCCTCAGTTTCAAAAGCTTGTTTACAAGTAGGCTGTTCATATCATGCCTATTGTTTGGATTGATTGTTCTTGAGGTTTAGTTTGAACAATACCCATCATGTCTTTTAACTCTTTTCTGAACCTTTGCAAATATTTAGTTACTGGCTCTCCCTCTGCCTCAGTGCCCCTTTCCCAGGAGTCTCTGATGAGATCTAGAGATCCCTTCACTTTCTTTCCATATAGAAGATCAAATCGGGTAGAACTTGGTTGATTCTTGAGGCACGCCCCTATAAGCAAATATGGTGACATTTTGTCCCAGTCTTGAACACTCTTATTTGCATAAATTCCCAGCACAGATATTAGAGTTCCATTGAACCTTTCCACCAGACCATTTGGCTCTGGGTGATATGGGGCAGCTGTTTGTTGTTTTTCCCCACACAACTTCCATAACTTACTGAATGGCTGAGACATGTCAGATAAACTTCTTTTGGGAAGCCTACACTGCTAATAAAAGTTAAAAGGGCTGTTGCCACGGAATCAGTTTCTATGTTAGTCAGAGCAACAGCTTCAGGATATCCAGTGGCAAAATCTACCACCACCATGGAATATTTCTTTCCTCTTTGGGTGGGATGTGGCATAGGACCCATAATGTCCATTGCTACTTGATAAAATGCTTATTGCATCACAGGCAAGGAGTATAGGGGAACTTTCAGGAGACCCGCTGGTCTTTCCTTTTTTTGACATAATTCACAATATCTACAATAATTCACATCATTCTGTATCCCTGGCCAGTAAATATTTTTAACATCTTGTAGATTCTTTGTGTCCCTTTCGCCCCGCCTCCAGCTGATCAGCAAAAGGACAATCGTGTAGTGTAGACTAGCCTGGTAAACACACTTCAGTCATAATTTCAGTTTATGTTTACAAGTTCACACATATGTTACTGCACACATTTTCTCATGATATTATTGACCAGTGAGTTAGTAGTTTTCAAATGATACCTCAAAAGGCATAGTTTGTACAAAGATTACTACAAGAGCGTGTAGGATGTGAAAAATGGGTGCATTCCATCACACGTGAGCAATATTGTATCTTCTAATTATTAACAAATAAAGAAAATAACTCCCTTACCACCACAAACAGAGTGAAAAAAATCTGATTAATTTACATAGGAATATAAGAGTTGCCATACTGGTTCAACCCTATTGGTTCATCTAGTCCAGTATCCTGTCTCTGAGAAGATCTGCTCATTGGAATTTATGTAACATTTCTTTATAATTCTGCCATGACAGATGTAAGAACATAGGAGCTACCATGCTGGATAAGACCAGAAGTCCCAATCCAATACTCAGTGATTCAAAGGAAGATATAATATGTGTTCTCCTTTCCTAGATAATACAACTAATGAGGTGGCCATTTAAAAGTCACCATTATCAACTCTTCCCTCACAATGATGTCTGAGAAAGCACAGAGTTTTCAGCTGGTGATTATTTTATGCCTCTAACAAGTGGGAGAAGTACCGTAAACATCTGTAAAACTACTCTTTATCTTTCTTTAAAGCCCTCTTTAAAACTCTTTGTCATGAGGCCTACAAAAACTTTGATAATGGCAAAGCTGCTGGTGCCCTGAGACTTCAGCCTATCATGCTGATTTATATCATCTCATTGTTTCCTTGTACTCCCTGTCAGTGCCTCTGTATTCACCTGTTGTCTTTGTAAGTTCTTGGGTCAGGATTTCTCTTTTTGTTCTGTATGTGTTTAGTACCTAGCACAACGGGGTTCCAATCCATGCCTGGGGCTACTAGGTGCTCTGATAATAAAAATAATAAATAAAAAACAAACATGAGGATTGATTGCCCTTGTAGATTTTATCTGACGTAGTGACATTGCATGTTATCCTTTACCATGGTATTTAAGATCAAAGTATCATACATTCTTCATTGTTAATTTGACAGTTATATAACTAGATATATTATCTTAGCTGTGGAATCAGAGAGCAATTATATAAGAAAATGCAAATGAACAGAAGATAGGAGGAAACCACTGCAGTCACTAATGTAAATTCTCCAAGACAAAAGGTTTATTAGAAGGAAACTTCATATTATGCCAAATATATTGGGTATGTTCATGGGAAATACCCAGATTTGAGGACAAACTCACATTTCTGACCACAGCCAGTAATTTTGGCAAGGGCACCTCAAACAATATATCAAGAGAATTTTGTAACAAATCTAGAGGATGTTCTAAGAAAAATCATTCTACAACATGTCTTTTGTGAACTCTAAAATTGATTTTGCTTTCTTTATATGTGCACTCAGTTGGTTTGAGAAATTTAATAAATAGCTCATGGGAATTCAATAAACAAGCAGCCACAGTTTCCATGTTTTTGGGGACAAAGGATATTACCTCACCCGCCTTGTCTCTCTCATTTTCTGTCAGTTCATTATTCACCATTTTTAATGGGAATAAATTGCAGCATCAGACATCAGTCATTCTGTGTGGAACAGAGGTAAATGTGAGAAATATGTATGAGTCCTATTACTTCTGGCCCAGGGGCTTCTAAAAGCCGTTTTGCACCTCTACCATTCAGGGGCAATCGGGACTGGGGCGGCTGCACCACTGACTAGGGCTGCTGCAAGCAGTGCCCCTATTCTAATGGTCACCTTGGGGTGCAGGTTTACCTGAGATATGCCATCTCTTATGCCCAATCTGCCTTTTCCCTGTCCAGGAATACCTGTATTCTCTGCAGAAACAACCCAGAGATTCCCTGAAATGGGGTGAAGTTCTATTCTTTGCTAGCACAAAGTGTACAATGTTTAATCTGCACCTCAATGCTTCTTTGTCCCAAATGTGTCCAAATACCATATAGTGCCTCCATATTGTGGTGATGGCTGTTTTATAAATACAGATAAACTGGGAGAATAGCTTTTCTGTTTCCTTGGGGTTGCTATTTGACTAGTATAGTAGCAGTGTTGTGGTAGATGTGTTGTTCCCAGAATATGAGACACAAGTTATTTATTCTGTAAGGCTGGTACAATTTAACAATGTACCATGATTCTGTTTGTGTTCTCTTTTTAAATCAAAGAATGAGGAAGAAATTAAAATCTGTGACTGTTTTACTGTAACTAACATATTTATTTTTCCTTTTGTAGAATGCCAAACCTAGGTCAAGAACTTCAGGGACAGCAAGGGGATTTCTAAAGCCCTGACGTACAACAAGTGTAAGCTTGCATGTGGAAAGCAGCAGCAGCTGGTGTGCTTCCAGGTGCTGACGCTGGAGGGACACAGGTATGCAAGTAGGATTCCCAGTGAGAAGAGAAACCAAAGCAAACCAGGAAGCAAATAAAAGTATTCAGGCAGGCCACGTCTCAGGCTGTGACAACAATAGGCGGGCCAGGTTAGTTATTCATTACCAAGAGCTAGAATGTGCAGAGAGGTTCACTGCAGAGCAGGAGCCTGTATGAGACAAGAAAAGAATAATCAGAAGCAGTAAAACTTGAACAGAGTCAACACTAAGATTTTCTAATTATTTTTACTTTTTTTTTTTTTTTTAAGAAGGGCAAAAAGATCAGTGATTTCCTGTTACTCCCAGATTTTTGCCCAGACATTGTCCTTTTTGGTTTTCCTGATCAGAAGAGGAAGTGAATAATTCCCCCACATGTGCTGTTGCACTTTAATTCTCAGGTATCACTCCTAAGTCTGAAGCTGCCTGCAACGAGCTCACCGTGGGGCTTTGGAGAGAAAAGTTTCCAGGTGCAGCAAAATTTATTTCACTTTGTGCCAAAGGAGGAAAAAAACATCCTGCAAAGAACTAAAAGGATGACAACGCAAAAGTATGTATAAAAGTATTGCCACTTGGAAAAGAAAAGAGAAATAAGGAGGAGAGAAGAAGCCATAAAAGAGACAGAGGAGCAGCATGGGGAACTTTTGCCGAAAGAACTGCACTTGTATGGAGCGGTGTACCCCTTGGCTCTTCCAAGAGAGTGATTGCGGACAGGGGGACAAATCCAAGACGGATGTAGTCATATGCAACCTGGCCATGGTGAGACCTTACTTACAGCCACAACACACCCCTGGGGCCGCATCAAACAAAGTTGAGGAAGAAGGCTCTGGACCTTTGTCTACACTGCATGAGCAGAAGTCCAAGAAGAACCCCAGCTTTGTGGCACTGTTTGATTACCATGGCCGCACTAAGGAGGATCTGAGCTTCCGAGCCGGAGATAAACTCGAGGTGCTGGATGCATCTCAGGAGGGTTGGTGGTATGCTAGGCTCCTCCTGGACAGTGGGTCAACCCGGCCTGGCCAGAAGCTCCAAGGCTACATCCCTGCCAACTATGTAGCTCCCGATCAGAGCATCGAGGCTGAGCCGTAAGTAACACACACATCATATGTGCCAATCATCATTCCTCTTGTCTTAAAACAAAGACCAGATTGTGATACCTTTTCTCACACTGAATGGTACTTTACTCCACAAAAAGTTCAGTGGTGCAAAGTGCTATTTAACATGACTAAGGAGATCCCAGTCAGGTCCCAAATAAATAAAATCAGGCAGCTGTTTGTTTCAGTGTAAATCACTTCCCTTCCCCACACACCTTAATCACCTCCTTACAAGTATGTGGGAATATTGGTAAGTCACAGCTGGTGCAGGCAATTATTATGATTAATTATAAAGCAGTAAAGTATGTTAGGAGCTTTCCAAAGAGTAAGACAAGATTTTTGCCCTGAAAGAGCTTGCAGTTTAAATAAATAATGTCAACCTCACTAAATTACTTAAAAGGCCAGGAAGCAGTAAACATACCCTCATATGTTTTGTTACTAATGATGAGTGAAATTCTGTGATATCTGTGAAATGTTCCAGAGGGGTAGCCGTGTTAGTCTGTATACAGCAAAAACAATGAGAGTCGTGTAGCACTTTAAACACTAACAAATTTCTGCAAGCATAAGCACCTTTATGCACCTCGAATGCACCTTTAAAATGCTACAGGACTTTTTTTTTTTAATTACATCTGTGTTTGTTTGTACCTCATCATTGACACAATGCACGGTGCTGTGTAAACAAATCTCTGCCCTGTAAAGCTCAGAATCTGAGTCAGACTATAGTACGGTAAAAGGATGAATGAGTGGCTGTAGCAAAATAACATACTTTTGTTAAAGTCTGAGGTGGTTTAGCTGTGCACCCAAATGTTGGGATCCTTGTCCAAAATTTATCTGAGCCTGTTAAATCTGTAAAGTTAGATTGGGAATCTAATGGGAGTAGACTATTTCATAAGGAGTCTGATTTGAAGTGGAGTGTGCAGCCACATGTGTGCATTGCAGTTGGGTAAAAGGTTTGCTCAGACAGCTCTGACCACAATCCCAGAATAGATGTATGTTTCTACTAAAATGATCATCAGTGAACTAGCTAGTAACACTGACATTGTTAGGTTCCAGAGGTAACTTTCTAGCTGGATGAGTAGGGATAGTCAACATCTTTTTTTTAGAGCACCCAGAAATATACTTCACTGTTCAGAGGAACAATGTTACAGCTATTAGGCTAAATCCTCATTGCCTCTGAAACATGCTGTCCCAACCACTGGCTGGGGCCAGAGGCGACTGGCATAGAGTTTGCTATGCCAGCTTTATACCAGCTGAGGGTTTTCATGTTTGGAGAATACTCAAGTGATCAGTTAGGGCAGGTTTAGGGTCCCTCATAGTACCCTGGAGACTGTGGTGTCCAGGATCTGGTCCACTGTTGCTGTCTGAATATAATGGATAGTATTTCCTCAGTCATGTTCAAAAGCCTCTCTTCATGACCAGGAAAATGAATCTGCATTATTTTGCACTTATCAACATGGACTTTAATCTGCCCCCCCCCCTTTTTTTAAGCCCAATCACCCAGTTTTGTGAGATCCTTTTGTAACTCTTCACAGTCAATTTTGAATTTAACTATCTTGAGAAATTTTGTATCATCTGCAAACTTTGCCACCACACTGCTTACCCCCTTTTCCATTTCTGAATGTTAAACAGTACAAGTCTCAGTACAGCGCTTTGGGAGACCTCTCTATTTACATCTGTCCACTGTGAAAACTGGCCTTTTATTCCTACACTGTGTTCCCTATCTTTAAAACAGTTATTGATCCATGAAAGGTTCTTCCCTCTTATCCCATGACTGCTTACTTTGTTAGGAGCCTTTGGTGTGAGACCTTGTCAAAGGCTTTCTGAAGTCCAAGTACAATATCAACTGGATCACCCTTGTCTGCAAGCTAGTTGACACCATCAAAAGAATTCTAACAGATTGGTGAGGCATGATTTCCCTCTAAAAAAGCCATATTGACTCTTCCTCAATATATCAGGTTCATCTATGTGTCTGATAATTCTGTTCTTTACTATGGTTTCAACCAATTTGTCTTGTACTGAAGTTAGGCTTTCAAATCTGTATCTCCCAGGATCACTTCTGGAGCCTTTTAAAAAAAATTGGTGTTACATCAGCTATCCACCAGTCATCTGGTATAAAGCAATAAATTACATACCACAATTAGTAGTTCTGCAATGTCATATTTGAGTTCCTTCAGAACTCTTGGGTGAATACCATCCAGTCCTGGTGACTTATTACTGTTTAATTTATCAATTTATACCCAAACTTCCTCTATTGACACCTCAGGCTGAGACAGTTCCTCACATTTGCCACCTAAAAACAATGGCTTAGGTGTGGCAATCTTGCTCACACTGTCTGCGGTGAAGACCCATAAAAAGAATTCATTTATGTTCTCTGCAATGGCCTTGTCTTCCTTAAGTGCTCCTTTAGCACCTCAACTGTTCAATAGTCCCAGTGATTGTTTGGCAGGATTCCTACTTCTGATGTACTTTAAAAAATTTTGCTGTTATGATATGTGTCTTTTAGTAGTTGCTCTCCAGATTCTTTTTTTGGCCTGCCTAATTATACTTTAATACTTGACTTGCCAAAGTTATGCTCTTTTCTTTTTTGCTCAGTGGAATTTAACTTCCAATTTTTTGTAAAGGATGCCTTTTTGCCTCAAACCACCTCTTTTACTCTGATGTTTAGCCAGGGTGGCATTTCTCTGAATTTTTTGTTTGGTGTATACATTTCATTTGAGCAACTGTTATGGGTTTTTAAATAGTTTCCATTCAGGCTGCAGGCATTTCACTCTTGTGATTATTCCTTTTAAATTTCCATTTAACTAGCTTCCTCATTTTTGTGTAGTTCCCCCTTATGAAGTTAAATGCTACTGTGGTGGTTTTCTTTGGTATTTCCCCTCTTATGAAGATGTTAAATTTAATTACATTATGGTCACTATTCCTGAATAATTCTGCTATATTCACCTCTTGGTGAAGCTTAGACTTGAAATTAGATGCAGGTTTCTAACCATCAGAGGAGTGAAGTTCTGGGATAGTCTTCCAAGGGGAGCAGTGGGGGCAAAAATTCTAGCTGGCTTCAAAACTGAGCTTGATAAATTTATGGAGGGGATGGTATGATGGGACAGCCTAGTTTGGCAGTTGACTCATCTCTGACTATTGGTGGTAGATATGCCAATGGCCTGTGAAGGGATGTTAGATGGGTGGGTTCTGAGTTATTACAGAGAATTCTTTCTTGGGTGTCCGGCTGGTGAGTCTTGTCCACATGCTCAGTGTTTAACTGATTGCCATATTTGGGGTCAGGAAGGAATTTTCCCCCAGGGCAGATTGGCAAAGTCTCTGGGTTTTTTTTGCCTTCCTCTGTAGCATGGGGCACGGCTCACTTGCTGGTGGATTCTCTGTACCTTAAAATCTTTAAACCATGATTTCAGGACTTTAATAACTCAGTCATAGGTGAGAGGTTTATTATAGCATTGATTGGTGAAGTTCTGTGGCCTGCATTGTTCAGGAGGTCTGACTAGATTATCATATCAGTTCCTTCCAACCCTAGAGTCGGAGTCTTGGACCAGATCCTGTGCGCTACTTATGATTAAATCAAGAATTGCCTCTCCCCTTGTAAGTTCCAGGAGCAGCTGCTCTAAGAAGCAATCATTAATGGTGCCTAGAAATTTTCTCTCTACATCCCATCCTGAGATGACATGTATCTAGTTAAGACAGGGATAATTGAAAGCCCCAATTATTATTGAATTCTCTGTTTTTGTAGCATCTACTCTGCCTGGCCATTTCACAATCACCATCACCAACCTACACGTCAAATGCTAAATGGATGACTGTAATGTTTCACTAATATCTATTTTTTTTAAACAAATAGTAATTTGGAGACTGACTTTGCCACCTGTATTCATGCTGAGTGGTACCTTACAATGTAGGTGGTCCCCATGAAATCTCATCCTTGGCACACAAGAAGGATGGTCCAGTGGTTAGTGCATTAGTCTTGGACTTAGGAGACTCATGTTTAAGTCCTACCACACAGCCTTCCTGTGCGACTATGTATTTCGTGAAGTGAAATACATTGAAGATTGTACTATACTACACACACACACAAAATACTAAAGTAATGGAGGCCATATAAGTACCAAAGATAGATCTAAAGGCTAGGGCCCTTACATTTTATACCTAGTGACCTCTTTACTGTTTCTGCCTATTGAATGTTAGGGTGTACCTGGTATGTTCAGAGATAGGTGTGTTCTACTAGGGTGTTCCAGGAATGCTTGGTACTAATCAAGTAGTTAAACAAACGCCTTTAAAAACCAATTGCACATGACCTATATACTGCTGGTAGCACAATAAGTTATGTTATCTCACTTCATGAGGAGTTAATTATGTAGCAGTGTAAAAATATTCCACCAAAGCTTTCTCTGTATTAGGCCAAGCCCACGAACACTGCCCAAATAGCAGGAAAAGCGATGGGGAAAGGGCTAAAGTATCCTTTTGAAGCGCCAATATGCTCCTCCTTCACCTGGGGAGGATCCAAACAGTGGCTGATCCTCTGTCCTCAACTCTAAGGAGCTGAGCTCTGCACTGTGAAAGATGTATGTATCCTTACTCCCCACAAATAGTCTCTTTCCTCCTTCTGCAGGAAGGATGCACTAATTCCTTTAGCGGGGGAAACCTCCAGGGCTACGGGGCTGGAATGGTTTTCCATATAATGATTAACCAAACATAGGGATTTATTATGTTAATGTGGGTTAGTGTCAGGGGGTGCTCCACTCACTGCTTGTCTGGAGCTTCCTCCTGGTCACTCTGGGGATTAGCTCTCAAGGTCAATTCCCCCTTCTGCTATTTGCATGCCCTCTGTCTGTTTCTCAGGGCTGCGGCCCCTCTCACTCCAGGCACTGCAGCGTCATCTTTATGGGTCAGCCCTCTGGCCAGGTCACGCAATGTTCCTCCCTTCCAGGGTACAGTCCTTCAATTCTCTGTCACTCCCACAGTGACCCAGGCAGTCTTCCTGTTCACAGCCCCACTAGTCTATGCCATGCCCTCAGTGGCTGGTAGGGGAACCTAGGCCCACCCTCTACTCTGGGTTCCAGTCCAGGGACCCTCAACCCAGCCGTTCTGGGTATCCTTTCCCAGTCCTCACTGCTCCTTCTCTGGACTGCTTCCTAAATCTCTTTGTTCCCCTCCTTTCTTTGGGAGTATAAGCTCCCAAATCATCTTCCCAGGGAATGACTACCCTTTCCCAGTAGCAGCCCCTTTCCTGCTCTCAGATCCCTAGCTTTATAGAAGCTCCACCTGTTTCTGCACAGGTGAATTCCCTTAATTAGGGCTTTCCTCACAGCCTTTAGCCCAATAAGTTAATTGGCTCATCTGGCCTCCATTAACCCTTTCAAGGTGAGTGTGGGGTGGCCACCCCATCACAGGTAGAGAGAGATATTTTGTAAACATTTCTGCTAGGTTCTGTGCCTCTAGCATACAGGTGTGTGTTTCTGGTGCTAAATTTGTTTTCTCTGGGTTGTCATTTGATTTTTATTAAAAACACCTGTTTTTGTAAATAGATATGAAATCCTCCCACGTTCTGTTGGGCTGGAGAGTCGCCAAACAATCAGTGCAAACAAACAGTTTTAAAGGGGGGACACTGGCAACTTGTGTGGCCACCTCTGCAAGGCCACCAGGACAAAGACTATGGACCCATGGATTTGTTTGTGTTTGGGGGCACAGCACAGTGCAATTTTCCCTCCATATCAAAATGGTACAGTATTCTAGCCATCTGATACTCATTAATAGGAGATGAGCAAAAGTCTTCAAACATCAAATTTCAACAAGTGCCAAGAAATTCGAAGCGGTGCCCAATGAAAAGTTGATAAGCTACTCTGAGCCTGTGATCTGACGGGATACAAAGTTTAGAGCATGTGGTTGTTTCCCTTTTTCCCTGCCTCCTCCCACTCAGGCCCTTACAGTTTAGGTTGATACGGGCAATTGTCTGTTTGTTTGATCATTAGGCCATTTCTGATTAGGAGGCTAGATGGCTTTCCAGAGCAGGGATTTGGAAGGCCTGGATTTCACTCTGCTTGAGTGTACGTTGTATTACAAGTCACCAGCTGAAATACTGGGATAAGCCCTTTAGTATGTTAATTCTGTGCACATCACAGTCTATGCTCAAAACAATGATCTAGCCAAGGTTTCATATTTCCAGTGGGAATGTACTGGAGAGAAGTTGCTTCTCTGCTCTACCTGATCAAAGTCTACACCCTGAATATTACTCTTTTTGAGTTCAAGAAATAAGACATTAGATTAAAAAAACAAACAAACCAGCCTAGAGATCTATTTTTTCTTTTTAAAAAGCAGGTTCTACTTTAAGCAGGTTGTCAATTGGGCAGAAGAAAACAGCAATTTTAAGATTAAGCTTTCTAGGTGAAAGAATAGAAAGCAGAACTAAAATATATAAATGTCCCTGACAAAAAGTATGTTCTCTCTCTTTTGTGCTGTGTTGACTGGCTTTCTGCACTGTAAACAGGAACCATGGTAACACAAATTCACCTGCTCTTTTTCATTAGCACCAGTTGTTTTAACTAAACAAGCAAAGGACATGGTGAAAATGATTATGGACAACAAATACTGCCCAGCTGTAGAGTTAGTTTTAATGACCCAAAAAATCAAGCCATGTGAGTGACTGTGCTACAGAGAAACCTTTCTTTGTTTCTTAGAAAAAGGCTGGAGTCTCATTATGTGTCTTCCCCATGCCCCTCTCTCATATAAAGGGTCCATTCACTGTTTATCTAATGTAAGATGTATTATATCCAGTCCATTTATCCCAACATCACTGACACAAAGGAGTGCCATATTAGGGGAAGTCAATCCAAGCACATGCAAAGGAACAGATCTGACAAGATCATTCCAATTTGAAAGCTATTACTGTTGTGTACAAATAACTTCCAAGTATCCCAACATAACAATTACCATTTCAAAGATTTTACCTATACTGGCTTTTCCCAAACTTTTGAAATCTGAGCTTTTGCTGCCCCCCAAATCTGGATAATGAATGCAATCGTGCATCCTTGCACTTAATCCCACCCTGTATTGTTAAAGGTCTACCCAAAACGAGCAGCCCCTTAGAACTGATTTTTTAGATTTGCATAACATGGTACTTTTCCTTTCTTAGATGATATGAGCAGTGAAATAGTTAGCAGTGTTGATATTTAAACTATCATCAATTGAATTAGCACACATTGACGTGAATGGGGTGGATCAAGCGTGGAGCTCTCTTTCAGGCGCCCTGGAAACCCAGGCAGACGTCAGTGCATTGGTTAGACTTGGATCACTTTTTCAAAGTTTTCTACACAACAAAAACAGTGAGAAACTCTTTTAAATGGAAGCTGAGACTTTGCAGAACAATTGAAAAGTTTGTCTGTATTCCCCCACAAAAGCTTCCTTATACTGAAAAATGGGGTAGCGCCAGGACCGGCAATATTGCTAGAGCTGAAATGAATTTTTTTTAGGTGTTCATATTATACCTTATTTTTTTGTATTTCTAATGCCCTACCACTTTTTATTTAAAGTGCCAAATCTATTCTCCATGTTTATCACTGCAGTAAATATTTGTTATGATTATAAAGGCTGAATAACAATTCTAAAATTATAGTCCCTTGTGCCAATGATATACTTTAAATAAATTTGGTAATAAAATCTATATAAATTTAAAGCTGAGATAAAGCTCGATAAATCCATGAAAGAATTAGATGAACTTGAACAATACTCAGATGTTTGGGGGGGGGTTGCCATTGTGCCCTCAATCAACTGAAACGCTGACATTTGGACCACTGTGCATGACTTGGAGTGCTTCATTGTGGTTGAAAATGGGACTGTGGTAGAAAGAGACCCCTAAAAAAGGATACTTTGTAAATGACTTTAAAGTCTGGCAGTTGAGTTAAAGTGTACTTAACTGTACTTTTTTCATAACATAATTTCATTCAGTGAGGACCAAATACTGTTTTACAGCAAATAAATGTGTCACAGTAAAGAAGTGAAAGGGTTAATGCAGCAACTGAAGAACTATCCCAGATTGCTGTTTCCATAGAGGTGGTTTTGGAACAAATTGGTAAATTAAGCAGTTAGTCAGTCACCAGGACCAGATGGTATTCACCAAAGAGTTCTGAACTACTAACTATGGTATGTAACCTATCGCTTAAATCAACCTCTGTACCATATGACTGGAGGATTGCTAATGTAATGCCTATTTTAAAAAAAGAATCCAGAGGTGATCCTGGCAATTTACAGGCCAGTAAGCCTAACATCAGTACAGGGCAAACTGGTGAGGCATAATTTCCCTCTAATTTTGTTCTTTACTATAGTTTCAAGTAATCTGTTGGAATTCCTTGAGACTATCAATAAGCATGTGGACAAGGGTGATCCAGTTGATCTACTGTACTTGGACTTCAGAAAGGCTACGATAAGATACCTCACCAAAGGCTTTTAAGCAAAGTAAGCAATTATGGGATTAGATGTAACGTCCTGTCCTGGATCAATAACTGGTTAAAAGATACGAAACAAAGGGTAGGAATAAATGTTCAATTTTTACACTAGAGAGGTAAATATTGGGGATCCCCAGGAACAAACAACAAACTCCCTGTACAGTAGGTGGAAGGGTGGCTTGGTATGTTTGACTGCAGGTTATTTTCAGCTTCCATAGGAATGGGGTATTGTGTTAGTTAGCTTCAGTTATTATACATTTTGGGTGATATCAGTGACAAATCCTCATGCCAGACATTGAATAGAGCAGCTACTGTGTGCTTCAGCATTCGTCTTTGATGGTATGTCATTTTGTTTCTGGAGGTATGTATATAACAAGGAATAAATACAGTCTGAAAAGATTAACTACAAATGGAAGTGTCATTCTTTTGTTTATTATTTCAAGCCACCTATTCATCCACAGCCTAGAAGGAGGGAAAGACCAAAGGCAGACTGGAACATTGCAAATTGATGTATTCCCACTTGTAGGTACAGGCCAAGATTTTCAAAAAATGTTTGTTTAAATCCTAAATCCATATTTTAGGCAGCTAAGTAAGTGTCCTGATTTTTTCAGAAGTGATGAGCAGCTAGCAGATCCTAAGGACTTAAAAATCTTGCCCAAATAAATTAGGTGCAGATAATGAGCAGGAGTTTGACTGGGATTGCAGCACTTCATGTGTAGATGTCCAGGGTGAGATTAGTTTGCCTGCTCTTTTTCAGGTCACACTCACTTTCATCACCTCACCCGCATAAAACTCTCTCTCAGCCTAGGTATGTGCATTCCCTGGGACTCTAGAAGCTTACCTGTTTTTGGAGGGGGATGGGAAATCGGATATATTCTTTTTTGTCCCTAGTACAGGGGCATAGGATGGATCAAAATATGGCGGACACTAGTCTTACAGATGTCCTTTTATACATTATATGTACTATATATCGTTAGGATACAGAATTAATGTGTGCTAGGAAATCATTTTAATACATAATATTACATTCTTCTAATTGTCTATACACTGCAAAACTGTTCTGGACTTTAACCTGAAAATAGACTAGTAGGAGATGTAATATAATATTAACTGTCATTTCTATTTTGTTGGTAAACAATCTCTTATTCTGGTGTATAAGAACTGGGTGAATGTACTGAAGAGATAGTGTGCTTTACTTGGTATTTATAAATAAGGCAGAAAAGTGTTAGATATCCGCTAACATATGTAAGATACTTTAAGATGGAGAACACAGATTTGAGTAATTACTGAATGGTAATTTACAGTCTTTTATTCAAGAGCCTTTGTTGTATTAGGAGCTAATACAAGGTAAAAAGGTTAAAATTAAAGTGTATTCTACTGCCTGAGGATTTTGTGAAAGAAAATCAGTGTTCAATAGTCAGCATTCAGATTCCAGAATAAACTGCAAAGGACTGGAATAAAAGTTAGCAGAAATTCAGAAGGAAAATTGCAATAAGCTTCTCAGACCTCTCAGTTCTCCATACTGTAAGTGAAAACACTGTATTTTGAATTTTTATAAGATCTTAAACATTTTTCAAAGGAAACAACCAATTTTGGGTAACAATCAACTAAACCCTCTCTCTCATTATTTGTTTAATCTAGTAGAATTACAAAGAGTCTCTCTGTGTTGGTAACATATAGTACACCAATCATGAGCAATGAAAATTGCAAACTTGACTCACTGGCATGACTGTTTTCTATATCCCCACATATGGTTATTCTCAGGACCTGATAGCAGAGTCTTCTTGTGAAGAGAGATCTCATTTATTTCAATGGAAGGTTTGGATGGACAGTAGAATTTAGCCTAGTCATTACTAACATTTAATTATCTGGATTCCTCTGACAGGAATTACCTACCACAAAAGCAGTTGTACTGTATTACTGTTCCTCAAGACACTGCAGCTCCCTATTCTAGCACATTTAAGAAACACTCCAACCCAACTTTTCAAACCTGGTTGTTGAAAAACAGATTCCTAAACCCACAGTCAGGCATCTAAATAGATGTGGCATGATTTTCACAAATGCTTAGAGCTTACAAATCAAAGAGAGCTGCAGGTGTTCAGCACCCTTAGAAGCCTCACTTTGGGCCCATAGGATTGAAAACATTAGCCTGTCTAGCTTTTCTATAAAGTTTTTCATCAGTAGATCTCCAAGTGCTTTACAAAGTCAGTCAGGATCATTACCCCCATTTTATAGATGGGGAAACTGACTCACAGGGAGAGAAGTGACTTGGCATAATTGGGGGAAAGGGGGGGGGCGCCTGCTACAGTCTTCTTCCAAATAAAAGAGCAAAAGGATTTTCTTCTGTTGTACCTTTCCCCACATACTTACAGAACTGGTACCACAGGGTCCTCTACCTCCCAGTAGCTCAAGAGTCACAACCCTTCTTCAGCCTTAAGGCCTACTTATACCATTGTAACCTTCAGCAGTTACTCTAGGAAATATTTCTGTCTCCTACCCCCATTTCCTCTTTTTCAGAGCTGGATCCTTACTTATATCTTCCAGCTGGGAGTCTGAGCCAATCACCAGCTGCTGCTTAGCTAGATCAGCTGGTTCACAACACCTGCCAGCTGAGTTTCTTCTTAGGTCAGGGCTTGCTGCTGCTCCCTGGCTCTGCTAGTTCTTAAAGGGGCAGACTACTTTGCTATACTCCTATAGGAATGCATATTGAATCGTTCCTTACATTACAAGTGGTCCAGTGCAAGTCAATGGGCTCACTCATGGAATAAGATGCTACTCAGTTAAAGGGTATTAGAATCAGGCTCTAAGGCCCAGATCCTCAAAAGTTACTTAGGCTCCTAACTTCCCTTCAAATCAGTGGAAGCTGAGAGCCTAAATGTCTTTGAGGATCTAGGCCTAAATGAGTAGTGGAATTAATAGGACTACTTGTTCAGAAAGGAACTGCACATTATAAATATGGCAAAATCTGGACCACCGTCTGTGGCATAGAATCTTTTTGCAGCTATGAGCAATACCTTTCCATGCCAAAATGAAACAATATCAAAAGTCTGCACAGAAATCAGTCAGTGGTGTATCTGGGTTGAGGGCATATTAGATGTTAAATTCGAGTAGATTATCTGGCTGAATTATCTGTGATATGGTCCTTTGGTTTACAAACCACTGCTCTGTAAACATGTGTATGACACATCGCTCCCGACAAAGTAGTGACTACAAGGCTGTAGTATGATTGTAGGCTTAAGCTGACTGCTCCGAGAGAGGTCCACACAAGACCTTATGACCATTCACATCCCTGATTCTTCATAAACTATTTTTATAAGAATTTGGGAAACTGCCAGATTCAACTTTGTACAAACTCTGATACAAAATTTAAACCACATTCAGATAGCTAAAATAAGCCTCGGGCTTATCAATGCTTACCCTTTAACCAGGGAGAAAAGGGGTGTCTGAAACCACAATCTGTTCTGTGAGGACATCTTCTATCTCCCCTTCTCACTTCTACCTACACTCCCTTCCACCATGAGTAGGTCATAATGGGGAGCTTCAGGGGGGTACATAGGTCAATGAGAGAGAAGTCACAGTGGGTAGAGGAAAGGTATAAGGGTGTCTTGATCGGTATCTAGTACCCAATGGATACTAACAATGGATATCCAGGATCCAAGTGCCCAGGAAAAAGGGATTTGCCATATCCCTAACAATTACACCCCCTCATAATTGTTTAAATAAGAACCTCAATCATGGTATAAAAATGTGAAAGCCTCATGAGAAGAACTGTAGTACATGGCCAAGTGATAACCCCATTCACTATCAAATATGTAATCAGAGGGTCAGACCCTCACTTGATGTAAATTGATACAGCTCTGTTGGTTTTAATGGAGCTATGCCAATTTAGATCTGCTCAAGATCTAGCCCTCAGTGTTCAGGGAGAAAAATAATGAACTATGAAACTACATCATAATTGCTGTTTCCTCACCTTGTAACTAAAATAATCTTCCTTTGGCCAGGAGATCCAGTGGGTGTCAGTGACTAAGAGTCTCTAGGTCCCACACATCAAGCATAGCGATACTTCTTATATGGTATCATAATTAAATTATTCATCAGCAGAAATCTGAGCAACAAGCATGACTCAGAACTTTCCATCCCAAGTGCATTCATTGTGTTTAGCTAAGGTTGAATTATGCTGCTCTCAACAACTATCTGGAAAACTTGTATTTCTAGTTCCATTCAGGCAAAATAGTTTCTGATTATGGGAATTAAGTGATCAGTGGAGATCTCTATGACTTGTTTGTGTACTTTAAATTAACCCTGTTCTCAAGGTTTATTTACATTAAACATTTTCTTTAATGTTCTGAGCTGGTTTTAATGAGTTTCTAAAATGGTGTAGAAGATTGTTCTTGTCTATACTTCTGCTTTAACCATACTCAGAACCAGTTTCTCTCTAACTTTTGCTGACAACTGGTAGCTAGTTGTGCTACAGTAGGCAGAGCTTTGGATGGTGGAGCTAGTAGGTAGTTTAAGTCTACAAATATCTGAAGAGTGTAAACAAGAGGAATAGAGAATTATCTAGGGAAGTTTGAGGGGGTATAGTGATGTGCAGTGAGAGGAAATTAAAAAAGGGAAAGAGTGAATAAGAGGAAAGCTTCCTGCTAATGAAATCAGTGCTATGAAATCATTCCCCCAGGGTGGCTGTGAAATCCCTGCTGAAAGTGGTACTTCCTAGGCACAGGGAAAAGCTTCCCCCAGCAACATAACCTTAGAGCCTTAAAACAGTGGTGATGTCAGATTATGCCTCTTCAGTTTTTACTTTTGATAGTCCTTCCCTTCCTCCTATTGGCTATTAGATTTGACCATCTCCTGCTCCCTCCTTCACAGGCTTTTCATTCCCACTGTCACTGCTTTCCCAACTCCCCCATATACTCCTCTGCAATCTTCCCTCAACCTCTTCTTGCCTGTCTTCTCCGCCACTTCCTAACTCTCTTTCTCAGTGCCACTGTCCATTCCTATCAACTCATTTTTCTCACCTTTCCTCCTTGCCTCCCTCCTGTATGCCCATAGTACATTTAAAATATAGATGTGTGTTGTATATAAACATAAAAATCCATTCCCAAGGCAAGGCATCTCTGTGGAAATGGGCTCCATGTCCATAGGAGTCCAGTCTGAATAAATTCAACTCTTCTCTCACTTCACACAATGGAAGTACACAGGTTCTGCTGCCAGAAGGACATCTGCAGCCCTGAGGTGGCTGTACAGAGAGAGGGGTCTTGGTCTTTACAATATGTTGGAGTGTACGTCATTGTTGCTGCGCCTTATTGTCAGGTCAGGTCTCAAGGGCCAGGTCTCAGGCTACTTCTCACAGACTCCACAAAGAGGGAAGAGGCAATTCAGGTTCACCTGGGACTAATTAATTACTGAATAACTGGAAAGCAGTTAATTGGGTTGGAAAGAACCTGGGCATGGTGAAAGAGTGCAGAAGGGTATTAGGAGAAGAGAGGATCGTTGGAAGAGGAGCAGTCCCAGTCCGCAGGAAATGAAAGACTTTGGGTAGTGGGGAAAACTTGGGGGTGACCAGTGAGGAAAGGCAAGGAGAATGCTCTGAGTGGGAGAATTTCCAGAAGGCAGGGACTATGAATGCTAAGTCTCGGAGAAACCTGGCTCCGATGAAAGATTTCACTAGTCAACAGCAGATACCGTAGATTAGAGGAATTGTATGCTGTCCTGAGGAAGGGTCCTTCTGGTTTGGTCTCCATGGGGGACCTTAACCCAAGAGGAGGGATCCTTTCCTCAGCCAATGCCAAGAGCCCCTAGCTCTAGAAGAGAGTTCTGGGTCATGAATACCTTGCTGGTAAGGGACCTTGGACATAACTAAGGTTGATGGACTCAACCCAATGCTTAATTTGTGCTGGAGCTTGCTGGGGCTGAGCCCTGGCACCTCCAGGATTGGCAGTTCATAGCCCCAGCACCTCTGGGCTCCCAGCCAGCAGCCACTGCTCTCCAGCCACCTAGCTCTGAAGTCTTTTCAATGTTGAGGGAGAGGTCCTGGGCTATAATAGGTCCCTGAGAAGAGATCAAGGGTGGATTGCAAGTCAGTTCTGGTGATCTCAGTTTTAGAATGAAAGTGACTCAGATTGAAAAGATGGCTGTCCATGCAATACTCAGTCCCATTTCCACTGGAAAGGCAGTCTTGAATAAGAATCAAGATTACAGCAAGATAGGTAGAGAAAAGGGTTGAAGCAATAACACAGCTCTGCTTAACACCAGTACGGATGGTGAATGGGTCTGTTTCTAACCCATTCATTCCATCATGAAGTAGCCTGAGATCACGAATGATCCTCAGTGGACAAAGAAACCTAGACAGCACTTTCCATAACGCTTCACGATTGATAGAATCAAAGGCCTTCGTTAGGTCAACAAATGCCATAAACAATGTCTGGTATTGTTCTCCCCACTTCTCTTGGATCCATCATGCAACAAAAATCATGTCAGTGGTGCCCCAAGATGGTCTGAAACCACATTGGGATTACAGAAGGACATCTTCAGCAAGAGGGAAGAGACGATTCAAAAGGATGCGAGCAAAGATCTTCCCGGTAATGGAGAAGAGAGCAATACCTCAGTAATTCCCGCACATTTACTTGTTCCCTTTCTTAAAAATGGTCAGAATATTAGCACTCTTTAAGTCAGGTGGAATTTCCGTATTAACCCAAATTCTGACAAGGAGTTGATGAAGTTTTGAAGACCTCTGAAGACCCCTACAAGGATACCATCTGTGCCTGGCACTTTGTTGTTTCTGGTCTGAGTGATGGCACGCCAAACTTCCTCAGAAGATGGGGGGTCGGCAAGAGGTTCTACTACTGGATGCTGAGGAATGGACTTGATGTTGGCAGCTGAGACTTCAGATTCACAGTTCAATAGTCTTGAAGTGCTCCTTCCAACATTGCTTAAGGACTACACTGGCCTTAAGAAGGTTGGAGTTATCCTGCGATCACAAAGAGGTTATACCTTTTGAACTTGGCCTGTAGATGGTTTTTGTTGCTTGAAAAAAGCTTCTCATATCATACTGATCAGCGAACCTGTGGATCTCCATGGCCTTTGCTTGCCACCACGGATTCTTGATGTCATGCAGCCTCCTTTGAACGACAGCTTCACGATGATGATAGGTCTCTAATTTTTGCTGGTTAGAGGGTTCATTTTGCCAAGTGCGAAATGTACTTCTCTTCTGCTGAATAAGTGCTAGGATTTCCTCATTGTTCTCATCAAACCAATCTGGATGGCGATGAGCAGAATATCTAATGAATTCAGCACATGCCTTGTGAATAATGGTTTTGAATTCCTTTCAATATGTTTAGATGTCATTGATGTTGTCAGGTAGGCCAGAGAGCCTCTCAGTGAGGCGTTGTTGAAGAGTCTCAAGTCTAGTGTGATTTTGAAGTGCCGTGATGTTAAATCTCTTCCAAATTCCTTTCAGTTCTTTATGGTGTTATGGTGCAAGCAGCATGTTCATGATTGATCTGATTAAACGATGGTCTATCCAGCAGACATCTGTATCTCTCATGGCTCATGTAATATAGACATCAGTACAATCATGGCTCTGATGATGACATAGTTAAGAAGGTGGTTAAAATGCGATCAAGAGCGTTGTTATTTTTAACACTGATTAATTATAACATTATATAAAACGATATATAATTAACCAAAGCAAATATGCAGTTTAGCATGGGATCAGAACTAGCCAATCTGCATTTGTCCTTTTTTTAGTTCCTCTTCCTTCATGATAGAAACATTACTCACACTGTAATGTTTGATCAAGCAAACAGGATGCTACTATTTTGAAGCTTTCACCACATGTTTTTATTTATTTTCTTAATCCCTATGAAAAACTTTAAGCATTCCAGGTGCTAACATAATTTGTTGATGACTCTTTCTGATCTTTTCACTGGTAACTGGCAGATAAGGTATTTTTGTTGAATAGGCTAATTACATATAGTATGATAAATTGATTCCTTCTGGAGGCATGCTTATCAATTTATTTAAGAGGAAATTTTCTGTACATTGACACAAAAGAATACACAATCCACTTTCTGATAACTCTCTTGTCATCTTTTAAAACTAAGAACGGGGGGGGGGGGGGGGCGCGAGAGCGGTAGTCTTAGAGAGAGTTGTTTTGTTTGCCAGGAGCTCACTAATGCCAGTTGAAGTTGATGAGCAGTTATCTAATTTTTTTCATCAGGTACATTCTTGTGAAACAACTCAATAAAATTAGCTAAATTTCATTTTTAGCATTTCTGCTGAAATGCTATTTGAATAGGTTTTGAAAATCAGAGGTGTTATGCGTGTCTGGAGTGCTAGACAACTGCTTTTAAATGAGCTGATTTTCACAGCCCATAGTCAGCTGTTCAAGTATTTTCCCTGACATGAGGTGGGCATTGTTTTTGCTCATCTATCTCACAGCAGCAGGCCTGCAATGACTGCCAGTTAGTCACTTCATAAATCAATAAGGAACTGGAATTGCAAAGAATCTGTTCAACATAATTTAGTTAATTAAAATGAATTTATTTCATTTAGTGCAGATAGCATTAATAAATTACAAATCAAGATTAATCATAAAAACATATATCCCCCTGTAATTCAAATGACTCTTGGCATCAATTATTTTCAAAAGGCTATTTAAAGATAGCTCTGGTGAGTCTATTTTATACTAAGGACTGTCTATCAGGCTTAAATTCTAGTAGCACTGAAATCAGTAGAAATTTTGACATTGACTTCCATAATTAGGATTTTACTTCAGACGATTAAATAGTATAGTCTACTAGCATGCATTGTCCTGTTTTTTTCTGCCCCTCCCCCCCATATTCTAATGTTGTTGTTTGTCCTTTGAATTCGAAGATGACCATGACATCACTTATTGGTTTGGTTTCTGTGAACACGTGATCAGGCCAATTTGGGCTTTGAATGTCTGCGGCACACTGAACAAGAGATGCCACTCTGGGTTACTTGATTAACAGTGGAGGTGGTGCTGTTAAGAGACGCATGCTGCTGGCGCTTCTGCTCTGCTTCAGTAGGCCTCCTCTGTTCAGAGGCTGTGTGGCTCCAGTATGGATGAGACTTTGCCAGGTAGAACGATCCTGAGTGAGGTCTTCCCAAAACTCTGGGTCAATACTGAAATGCCTCCAGGATATCTTGAGAGAGTCTTTGAAATACAAGTTATATCAAAATTCCTCTCTGCTTGTTTGCAAAAATAATGTATGCTATGTTATATGCTATATGCTAAGTAGACACAGTGTAACAGCTTTTTCTGGTCATTATTACTGACTGGTAAAATTAATGCTAGATTTTCTTTCCTTGTTTAGATGGTTTTTTGGCCCAGTTGCACGAGCAGATGCAGAGAAACAGCTGTTGTGCCCTGGAAATCAGACTGGAGCCTTCCTAATCCGAGAAAGTGAAAGTCAAAAAGGCGAATTCTCTCTTTCAGGTATCACAAATTTTATCTTGAGAAATATTTTAAGGAGTTTCTTATTCAGCCTGTTTTTTTTTTCTAATTTTCTAGAGTAATAAACTGCATGTATGAGAATGAAATTAAAATCCATAATAATCTCTCGTTCCCAAGAGATACATAAAAGTTGGCAAGAGCCAGTAGGCCTTTACTAGCTTTTATTTTATAGCTCTTTATTAATATGCTCAAAATTCAAATTAACTTTCTGTGTTTATTGCTTTTCATTGTTCCAGTTGCCTTGAAATGGGAACTATTTTCATAATTAAAACCACAAATACATTAGATTTGTACATCAATTTACCTACTGGTTCAAAGAGTGGAAATTAAACAGGGCAGATCTATCCAGGATATGAAAACAGTAGAATCTCTGCTAGACTATATCCTTAGATTTATACTGATCTCTTTGTGGGATGGGTTTGCAAAACTGCACTTCAGAAACACATAATCAAACTTCGGTGAAAAGTTAGTTTTATCTGTGGTGGCAGGTTTAATTTTTTTATTTATTCAAGGACCCTCATTCTGGCTTCAAGAGATGAGATGGGCTTCCTGGTAAAATCTTACCTGAATATAGACTGGTTGCCTAACAAATAGGGAAAAGCATGGATTTACTTACACTAGCCAACCTAACTTCTTTTTGGGCTGAAGAACACTAGTCCTGATAGGTAATATGAACTATTATTGCATGATGGATGTTCTTGAACACCATTCTCCAAACCTGTGATACAAATATAAGCCAAAAGAATAACAGGAGAAGACTGTTGGTGGGGGTATAATGTTGAATACCTGGAGATGTACCGAAAGAAGCTTTCAAAGTCTTTGCTCACAGAGTAGTCTAGTGACTCTTCAGCACTTCCATTGAATTAAGATCATTCTTCCCTCTCAATTACATTAGTCCAGTAAAGCATTTTGGTGTTACTGGAATGGAATGTAGTAGAGATTGCAGTATTTTTTGAAGCATGTGTCAGCATGCTAGGAAAGTGATCCAGTTTGTCATCCACATACATTCTAGCTGTGGTACATCACCTGGAGACAGCTTAGGTGTTAAAACACAATCAAAAAGTATCCCTGTCAAGCCTGACAAAGGCAGCAAAATACTGCAACTCCAGCTAGTATTTCCTAGTGATAGTTTCCATTTCATTGAGCTTGCTCACACACCGAGATCACTGTGAAACCAGAGAAAACTGCACTCCTATGGATCATCCCAGGCTTATGCTTTGGGTTGCTTATAAAGATGTATAATTACACACATATATAATTATATTCATATAATATGTAACCAGTGAATTGTAAGAGAGCCAAAGCCTAGGATCTGAAAACCACCACACTGAAAAAGTTTGGGTCTGCTTCAGAAGTTTGTGGTTCTGACCCATTGCTATTAATTGTGTAATAGTTAAGTACAACAGTACTTCCTACTGAAGACTTCCACAAAGTTGGATCGGACTATTGTGGGGAAGTAGAGGAGTCAGTTTAGACATAGTTTTGAGTTATCTGGAACAAATATATTTGTATTGAGTGGAAACCTTGTGAAACGCCTAATGTTTCAGCTGCGTTTGATTTTGGTTTAGAGTTTAATTTGTACTTGAAGCTCAAAGAAAAACCCAGAGTTCTGACTCTGTGAAGGTCAAAACTGAGTAAAAGATTTTTGCCCAACCCTCTGTACCAGAAGTCTATGAGGTTCACAGTAATATAAGATGGAGCCAAAGATATACGAAGGAGAGATTAATAGGCAAAACGTATTTAGGTCAGTGGGGAAAAAACCTGTCTTTCATTAAAATGAACACATTTCATTTCTAATGTGTCATTGTGGAAAAACTGACATTTTGTAAATGATTTTGAAGGCGAATACGACAGTTGGAACCAAACTTCAATTTTTAATTTTAAAGAGAGATTTTTGTGGACCACAAATAGTTAAACTGAGATCACATCAAACTTTAGATAGCCCATGGAGATCTGTTATCATCCTAACTGCTTGATGTTTATAACATCTTTTTTTATTTTAAAAATACACGTTGCAGAAGGAACTTCTATGTTGATGATTCTAGTATCTGGTGTAAAAAGTATCAATTTTTAAAAGTGCTGGTGCCATTGTAGGGATTGCCGCTTTTTAATTAAAGGCCATAATTTAGATGTGCTCAGCTTAATTGAGAGTCACTGCCAATAACAGCAAGAGGCTTCTCTCTTGTTCTTGAATAATGACATCTGCAAGATTTATTGCATTAAATGACAATACATTTAGGTACCTTCTATACTTATATAGATACATTTAAAATTCAGACATGCCTGTTGCTACAGCCTTCTTTTAAACCTTTGATCACAGAAGGCAAATATACTTATACTCAGTAAATTGCATGGAGGTGTTGAATCTGCGTTTGTTGCTTGCCTTCAGACTTGGGCCATGTGGGCTGCTTGCCCCTCTTTCTAGGGATGAACATGGGACGCCCCCTGACCCTCCCAGTGCTGGGAGTGGAAGCACTCAAGATACATTTGGTAGTCCGTGCCCCACATGTCCTTTCTGTGTTCCCAGAAGAAGGCTGAGTAGTTTCTTGTGAGGGTTGGGGGTGGGAGGGTGGGGGTGGAGGGGAGAACAGGGGGATGACATTTAGGCTGGGCAAGAGGCGTGAAGAAGACTGATAGGCTGCTGCAGACAACAGAGGCTCATGGGGAAGAGAATTGTTATACAAAGGGAAAGCTGGGAAGAAGCTGCACTATAGTTTTTGAGCTATGTCCTCTTGCCAAGTTGCCTTTTGTTGTTGTTGGTTTGTATTTGTGAGGCTGTCTTGGTTTCAATTAGAAAAACAAGGTGACTGAGGTAATGTCTTTTTTTCTGAACCAACTTCTTTTGGTGAGAGACAGGCTTTTGAGCTTACAAAGAGTTCTTCTTCAGGTCTTTGGGGCAGGTTGTGCCTTTCTCTTCTATGTCTGTACAGAGCATAGCACCCTGGTTGGGGCCTTTAAGGTGTTACAAGAATATAAATCAATAACTCCTCAAACTCCATCTAATATCCCCCTGTAATGCTGATCCCTCCCAAACAAAGAGGGGCTTACACGCTGCATAGACCTTATACAGGTCCTCCACATGAAAGCAATTTCACACACAGATACTAGGAAGCCAATTAAAGGAACTGGATAGGCAAAATATTGTCTCGCTTCCCAATGCAAGAAAGCATTCTCTTGCCCCCCCGAAGCAGAGAAATGGTACCATAAAAGTAGGAATGATAACACTTTTCTGAAATATGACACTTAAATCCTGTCTCATGAAATTAGTATTCCACATGTTTTTCCTTGCTGCAATCTCATCCTAGGGTTGTGAATGATGATAGTTGCCACAATGCTCTGAAAAGTGAGCACCTCCCAGACCTAGTTCATAGTGGATTTTGAAGATGCCAATGCTCTTTTTTCCTCTTCATATGTTTTGTTACTGAATTAATCTCAGTTCTTCCCTTCAACCTCGTCCCAAATCACGCATCATCAAAATGTACTCAGCATTTAAATACTATAGTAGAAAGAAACAACTTTTGAGGCTCATTTAATCTAATTATTGTTATGATCTGGAAATATACGTACCTCTGGCCCTTATTTCTGACATTTATTGAGCGTTCTAGGTAAAGTAACCAAGCTCCTTAATATTTCCTATGGCGTTTAGAAAATCTCTTGTTTTAAACGACATCTATGCGCCCCCTGGTGGCTATTATTGGAAATTTCATGCTATGAATCAAATACGTATTCCTGTTTAAGGAAGTCTGCATGTGTGGGGCGGGAGGCGGGTGTGTGTGTGTCTGTGTGAATATTCTATTCAATTAAAATTGGATTAATGATGGGAAAATCTGTACTGTACACTAACCTTTTTAATTTTAACATGACCAATATTTTCTGTGAATTTGGCTACACTCAGTATGCACCTGAACAGTTCCTGTAATTACTAATACTATAAAGACAGTAATTGCAGTAATTAAGTTCATGCAAAACATTGAGAACATTTTGAATTATTCTAACATTCCAGATACGTATATTAAACATACACACATGCCTGTGTGTGCATGTACATATAATAGAATGAGTTGTGGTTGGTTCTGCTTTGAGCAAGGGGTGGGACTAGATGACCTCCTGAGGTCTCTTCCAATCTTAATCTTCTATGATTCTATGAGTGCATGGGATACATGATGGTGTGGCAAGGGAAATAAGAGACTTGCCAACATTTAGATCTTCAAATTAGAGATAACGAGTCCCATATATTTTACTACAAGAACACACGCTAGGAGGAGAGGGGAAATAGCCTCAGAAATATATTAATTTGTTTCCTCAGCCAAACAAAAATAAAATTACAATTTTATAATGATAAAATCAATAATAATAAAATTATATAATTATAAAATTAGGGCTCCACTCATCAACAAGACTACATTAAATACACTTGCTGGAAATTTAGTTCCTAAAAAGTGTGCTGAGCATACAACTGACAGATTTCCCCACCATCAGCCCTAAGGTTCATTCTGTGGGAGGGTATTAATGGGGAGGAAAACGTTTGAGATCACCTTGCCTCAGCAAGGTGCCCAAAATAACTGGTGGGCCTGCAGGTAGCACCCATTTCTGTCCCTCCCCACCACTCTCCACAGACTGATGGTATTTTCCAAGTGAAAAACTGGGACACTGCCACTGTGGTTGGATGGGGTTTTAGCATGGGATAAAGGTGGATGACAGCAAATAGGAATTAATGAGGGACATCTTCCAGTGGCAGCCAGGTCAATCATACTACAGTGTAGCTGACAGCTAATATTACTGATGGGACTTACACCCATTAGCTTCTAATGAGCAATGCAGCATTCTCCTTACCCTCCTTAAGGAGTTCATCTTGAATCATTGATTTGGAAGTGGAGGGAGAGTTGTCTCAGTCGTGGGAAAATATGCAGATCCATGTTGAGTACCTTTGCTTCTGCATCAATTATTGGTCTCTGGCACGCACTTGCCCTTCTGCTCCCTAGAATCTTGGACATGGCTGAATCTGACATTCCTTTATAAAGGGAGTTCCTAACCTGTATGTAATCGCAGGGGAGGGAGAGGAGCAGAAATGGTAGTACAAAGCCCTGACTGGGATGATTTATTTGGGGCTGGTCCTGCTTTGAGCAGGGGGGTGGACTAGATGATGTCCTGAGGTCCCTTCCAACCCTAATCTTCTGTGATTCTATGTTCCCTGTGCTTCCTTGAACTGTAAATTGGAATTAAACTGCAATCATGGAATTAAACAAAGCCTCTACGTTCCTCTCACTACCTCCTTTGATACAAAAACACCAGAAAGTCCACAGCGGGATCCTAGGAAAAGGGTGACAGTGCCACACTGACCCTACCACAATGACCACCATCATCTTCCACCCTCAGAACTCATGGTCATAATGTACAGACAAGCTAGAGTGGAGTAGATGAAGCCCTTGCAGGAGGTCCCCAAAGAGGCAAACTATTAATGCGCATGTTGCTCTTTGTTCAGAGTGTGATTAATAAAAGTGTTTATTAATAGAAATGCAAACATTTACCACTGAAAAATAAAATTGTGCTGTATTATTGGGCTAATTTTGACACAGGCCGAGCACTCACAAATCTTACTGAAAGCTGTGAGAGCTGCATGTGCCCAGGGCCTCACCATGTCAGACCATATTGCATGTAACTCTTCCGCCAGATGGGGCCAGATTCAATATCTATGGGTTCCTCTTAAAATTATGAAACAAATCCAGCTTGAGCCCCTGCCCAAAAATCTGGGAAAACTAAATCCCTATTGGGTACTTCTAATAGGCAATTCTTCCCCCATTCACAAGCCCTGAGTCTGTGTATAACAAAAAGACATTTTGTATTAATTTAAGACTACACAACAACGACTCAAAAGTATGAAAACGACAAGTAAAACACCCACGCTGCTATATCCGAGGAATGGAAAATCTGCCTTATGAAAGGAGACTGAAAGAGCTTGGCTTGTTTAGCCTGGCCAAAAGAAGGCTCCGGGGGGATATGCTTGCTCTATATAAATATATCAGGGGGATTAACGTTAGGGAGGGAGAGGAATTGTTTAAGTTTAGTACTAATATAGGCACGAGGACGAATGGGTACAAATTGGATATTAGGAAATTTAGACTAGAAATTAGACGAAGGTTTCTAACCATTAGGGGAGTGAAGTTCTGGAATAGCCTTCCGAGGGAAGTAGTGGGGGCAAATGACTTATCTGGCTTTAAGACTAAGCTTGATAAGTATATGGAGGGGATGTTATGATGGGATAGTTTAATTTGAGCAATTGATTTTGGATTATCGGCAGATAAGTCTGCTCAATGGTCTGTGGGAATGCTGGATGGGATGGGAACTGAGTTACTGCAGAGAATTCCTTTTTGGGTGCTGGCTGGTGAGTCTTGCCCACATGCTCAGGGTTTAGCTGATCGCCATATTTGGGGTCGGGAAGGAATTTTCCTCCGGGGCGGATTGGCAGGGGCCACGGAGGTTTTTCGCCTTCCCCTGCAGCATGGGGCATGAGTCGCTTGCTGGTGGATTCCCTGCAGCTTGAGGTCTTCAAATCTCACTTTTGAGGATTTCAATAACTCAGTCATGGGTTCGGGGTTGTTATAAATGTGTATGGGTAGGGTTTTGTGGCCTGCCTTGTGCGGGAGGTCAGACTAGATGATCATATTGGTCCCTTCTGACCTATGAGTCTATGAGTCTATGAGTCTATATCTTGGGTGAAAGTCCAATGGAAAGTCATGTGAAAGTCCAATGGACAAATGTGCCTTTAACATCACGCTCCCCACTTCCCTCTGTGGCACCTCACTCATGGTTTGTTGTTTGAGGTCAGCAAAGTCCCAAAGTCGAGGGTGTTCAGAGTCAGGTGGTTTCATCTCCAGCCCGGACTGGGAGAGGGGGTGGAGAGAGGGCAGGTGAGCAATGTCTCTACCTCTCACCACTGTCACTTGTAAGGAGGTGAGACCGTGCTTTACCTCATGTAAATGGTAAGGGACTAACCCATTTTGGGGAAGAAGTTGAAAACAATGTCTCTGTCTTACTATGTATTTTGTTATTCAACTCTTGAAATGTCCTGATTTGGATACAGGACATGAATGAAGTTCAAGGATGATGATATAATGAAAGGTCATGCTGATCTGTATATAATCAGGATAAAAAGAGAAAGCCTCCAAAGTTCCAAAAGTCCCTGTCAAATATTAAGATGTATGGTTTTGTGATTGCTAATAAGTAAACATATTACATAACCTAGTGTGTAACACATACTCTTATCATTGATCATAGATACTGTTAATCATTATTATGTAACAAATCAGAGAAGAGGGGTGTTGATAGAAAGTAGGGTGTCTTCTTGGGTATAAGAGAGTATATGGAGACCTAAGTCTTTTCCTTTGTTTATGTACAGCCTTGTTTGGATCTACCCTAGATCATTGGCCTGACATGCCTCAGTTGATCACTGGGGAGTGGCACTCTGAACCTATGCTGAAATAAACCTGTTCCTTGGATCTGAACAATGGTGTTTAGCAGTGATTTTGCCTGCTACAGTAAGCAGTGGGTGTCTGCTTTGCTAGATTCATAAGGTTACCTGTGGACATGGTAGGTGGTCCTGAAAACATTTTTCCACCACCTCTTGCCTCTGCCACTTTGTGCTGCTGTTACCACTGCTTCCACTCTCAGCTGTGCCCTTTGTCTGGTCAAGTGCCATAGCATCATGCCCACCTACCCCGGCTATTAGTAATCACAGCTCTAGGGTTTGCTGGGTGAAGAGGCCCCTTTGCTGCTGCATCTCTAACCATGCTGCCTGGAGTTCCACCATCTAGCCCAATTGTATGGTAACTTCAGTGGGCAGCTGGAATCTCACTGCTGCTGCTGTTCATTCTGGGCTGTGTTTCACTGTCTCCATACCAGATTTAAGGCTCAGCACCCAAACCACCCCTGATTTCACCTCTAAGGGTTACTGAGAAAAAAAAAGGACTCTCAAATAAAAGGCAGCCTATTAAGATCCAGCTTTAAACAGTAGAGAAGAAGAAGGATCAAATAGCTTCTAGGACCCTTAAACAGAACCCTCTCTACCACACAGGAACACCCATCTATCCCCTCCTTCTCTTGGAGTTGGCTCACTACCCCACGCTTAGCAAGTGCAGTTTAGGTTATGGTGATCTCTCAACTGGGGCATATTAAGTACACTTCTGCTGCCCTTTAATCGTACAATAAAGATAACAGCATTTCATTACCCCTTCATTCAAGGCTTACGTTAAAAAAAAAACATTGATCACGTAGGCAAAGTAGAGGTGTCTGTGCAAATAAGGTCTGCTTGTGAGGTATTTTCCATTAGTTTATCTAATAGATAGTAGGAGAGAGATCATTCAGATGACTGGCTTACATGCACTGAGTGTTTTTTTTAAATGTCTGCCATTTGGAAGTAGCTCTTTCAATTGCCAACACTGGTGAATTAAATATTAGAAACAGATGAAATTGCTCTGCTGAATTAGGCAATCTTTGTGTCTTTCATGTCCCAAGAAGTGGGAAATATGAGCCACATAGGGAAAAATATCTTATATGGCTATGTGTTGGATCAGATGGCTAGAAGTTTTCAAACTCAGGTGGCTAAAGTTAGGTTCCTAAATCCACATTTAGGCACCTAAAGATATGAAGCTTCATTTTGAGGAGGACTTATGGGTGGTAAGCACCTTTGTGTCAAGTGAAGGTTTCCCAGTGTTGGGGAAGGGGTCCCAGCTACAGGCTTTGCACACCCCTGGATCAAGCACCACATTTAGCAATAGAAGAATACTTTTATCTAACCCAGGCAAAGCCAAGAGTAGATTCGGTCAAAATATCTAGCAGGGGCTACACAAACTCCTTTGCCTCCCCTGCCTCCCCAGCTCATGGCTAGATACGCACACACTCTGTGTCCGAAATCAATGCAGTCTCCCATTAGGGTCAGTCCAA
This sequence comes from Mesoclemmys tuberculata, assembly GCA_007922155.1. Taxonomy (NCBI): domain Eukaryota; kingdom Metazoa; phylum Chordata; order Testudines; family Chelidae; genus Mesoclemmys; species Mesoclemmys tuberculata. The sequence continues at coordinate 49,040,854 of ML675604.1, forward strand.
CCAGTCCATGCCATCTGTGCTGGCATGAAATGTGATGTTGTATGGTCTCAGCTGTCCCGTCAAGGCTCCAAGCTATGTATCTGTAAGACTCCCCTATTGCAAGCACCAGTACAGCAGCTGGCTCTTCTCCAGTCGGCTTCTAGTTCAGACTCTTGTCTCTGCCGCAGCTCAGTGGTGTTGCCTGCTACTTCTTCTCCTGCCCCTCTTTCTTTGTTCTCTTTCCAAATCTTCCAAGGGCTGCCCTCCTCTGCTCAATGGTTCAAGCCCTCTCAGGTGATCTGTAATTAATTCTGTGTCCTTGTTTTGGAGTGGCACTTCCCCCAGCCAATCAGGTTTGCACAGAGAAAAGGGGGTAGGGGAAAGGAGGGAGAAAAGAAGGGGCTCTGCCCATTCCTACACCTACCACCATGTAAACACACCTGTCCTTATGTGGCTGGAATACACCATGCCCCACCCTCAACATTAATGTATCCATTGGGAAGGGGGGACCCCTATTTTTGAGGACTTCAGGGTGGTCCTGCTTTGTTATGCTCTTCCCCCTGCCTCAGTCCTAGAGTCAGGTGCCTCCTCCCTGCTTTGCTCCCCTGCCTTAGGGCTAGATTCAGGTATCTCCTACTTGGGTCCTTCATCCTCTTCCCTCTGCTGATCCCCTGCCTCAGAGGCAGGTCCAGGGACAGGTGCTTCCAATGGGAATTCCTCCCTCCCTTTGCGAACCATCCTAGTAGTGTGAGCCCAGTGATGTCCTTCAGCTCTGCCTTCTGGCTACCAGGACTAGGCTCTCTTCCTCCACCCTAATTTGTGGCTCAGGCTCAAAGTAGCAAGGCCTGAGCTTGTTACAATGGACCACCTTCTCCACTCTGTCTGCTGGCTCTGCTCAGCTGTCATATGCAGGCCATTTGGGGCATAGGATCTCACAAACGATGGAAGCACCTCTGCTGGTTGAATAGGACCAGGTTCCCCAGCACCAGTGGCCTGGCACCAGCATGTCTGTCAGAGCTCTCTTTCTGTCTCTCTTGGGTTTGGCCCATGTTAGCAGCTATGATCTGGTTTACCTCACAGAGATGTTGGTGATGCTCATGGACCCAATCTGTGGCCCCCAGACCGTGGGTGCCTGGGATTTCCAGCTAGATGCCCAGGGTCATGTCTATTGCCAGCCAGCCATGCCTGCCAAACTTCAGGAAGTAGGGGGTGTACTTTGGAGGTGTGCACTATGTTGTTATGCGCCTAAGTCATCTCCAGCAAGTAGGAAGGCCAGTCTCTCTGCCACATCTCAGACAGGGTTCTCAGCCCTGCTGGCAGCATCTGGTTGAATCTCTTGCACGGGGCTTTGCCTGGAGAGGGGCCGGCTGTCATCCGTAGTGTGTGGTTGTCATGTAAAGAGCACAATTCCTAAAACATCTGTGACTCGTAGGGCATGCCTTGGTCTGCGAGCACCGTGGTGGGGTAGCCATAGAGCTGGACAAAGTAGTGCCAGAAGACATCTGTGATGTCCTTGAGGGATGTGGTGACCAGGAATATGGTGTAATGAGTCATTATGGTCAAGATGTCGGATGCAATGCTCTGGCATGCCTCCGTCTTCAAATGGTCCAATGTTAGCAACTTCAAGGGCTGGCTGATCTCTATGGGCTGGAGGGGTGCCCTGTCCTCAACCTCAGGGTTCGGCACCTATAGGACTTATAGGTGGTAAGCATAAAATTATGTCCTTAAATATACATTTAGGAACCTAACTTTGGTTACTCTGTTTTTAAAATGTTGGCCAGGAGCTATTTTGTACTACTCTAGATATTTAGTAGCTAGGAACTCATATCTCAATTTTTGTTTTTTAGTCTTTGATGGAGCAACCGTGAAACACTACAGGATCCGACAGGAGGATGGAGAGGGCTTTTTTCTTAGCAAAAAGAAAACTTTTAAAACTTTGAATACTTTTGTTGACCATTACACCAATAACAGTGATGGCCTCTGTGTAAAGCTTGGAAAGCCCTGTATAAAGGTAAAGTTAATTCTAAATTGTGCAAACTATATATTTTCAAACTAACCTTCTGGTTGTAAAATGGTGATGACTGGATTCTTTTAGGAAGTTGCATGGATAGGAAAACTGTTTCATTCATGGAGCTGACATATTCATAATAAAGTACCCTGATATTTTGGACAAATAATTGTGTGGCTGGAGAAAAAGAGTGCCAACTTGTGATTGATAAATAGCTCTGTATAAATGTATTCTGAGATAAAATCACCATGTTCATAACTCTAGATAGCTAAGTATTACTTAGACAGAACCATCAGGTTCATGCAGGAAATATTTCATTGTTCAAAAAAGCTTGCAAGGGGCAGGTTGATTATTTTTATATGCAGGGGTAAGTGACTAGATTTAGCATTTTCAAGACTTATACAATATCAAGTAATTACTGCTATTTCATTTCAAAGTTTTATTTGAAGCTCTAATAATTTCTTTGTAATCAGAGGTGCCCAGTAAGATGTGGATTTGTAGATGATTTTTATGTTCCCTTTTGTGTTTTATCTTTATCATCTGTGTGTTCTATAAGGAAACTTTATTCCTTATAGCTACACCTTTAACTGATGTCTTTTTAACAAAGATGTATTACACATGCTGCTGAAAAAATAGCAAAAGATCTAATGTTTGTGTTTGGTTCTTTACACCAGAAAGAAGTTCCTGCTCCTTTTGATTTGTCATACAAAACCGCAGATCAGTGGGAGATAGACCGAAATTCTCTGAAACTGTTGAAAAGATTAGGTTCTGGTCAATTTGGTGAGGTGTGGGAAGGACTATGGAATAATACCACCCCAGTGGCAATCAAAACATTAAAACCAGGTATGTCACACTTCACTCTGAATCGCTAATACTGTCGGGCATTGATTGGCAAGACTATCTTTTCATGTGTTTTAAATATTCTTTATTGGAACATCAGGTATCTAATCATCTTCAAAGACTTCTGGGTCATATGTAAATCGAGATTGTTATCATTTTGAGATCCTGACAGATTCCATGGTGCCCCTTCCTCCCCATAAGCCCTCTCTCCCATCATATAATGTTGCTCATACAGAATGGCTGTCATCTTTCATCCTAGAGGTGGCTGCATTTCATCAGTAAGCGAAGTGATCATTTTATCTATAACCTGTAGTCTGCAAAAATCCTTCTGGTGGATAGGTGCTGCATTGCTATAAAGTGTTACAGAGTTTGTGTTTATATAAATCTCTGAGTTTTTATTCAGAGCAGTAATACAGAGTAAAACACATTAGCCTAAATAGAGATTGGAAATGTGATAACACTATGCATATTTGACATACTGGTACTCTACTAATTGCTGATGATTATATACTGTATGTACTTGTGTGAATAATGTGGCATTTGTTTGACTTTTTCTTTAACTTTTAAAATTAATTTTAAGTATCCTTTGCATTGTAATACTTCTACCAGCAGATGGCATTAATCACATAGATAACAAAACTGAGCATAGGCGATATAAACATTAAAAAAAAAAGTGATATATTTTCTTTCATTCAAAAAGCATTTGTGAGGTATTACTAGCTCTAATTCAGGAATGTCCCATTGAGGGAGTTAGCACATGATTAAGTGCTTTCCTGAATGGGTGTGAATTTAAGCATGTGCTTAAGTGCTCTCTTGAATTTAGGATATTTGCAATATACAAAAAGCAAATGACGATGAAAAAGAAGACTTTTCACACTGGGTTCAATGTGAATGAAAAGTTCACACATGAGTTTAAAGACAATATGGTGGGGGAAGGGGACAGCTGACATACCTGATGACAGAATTGGTAAGGCTTTGAAATGGCTTTGTAATGATTTCTCATCAACCCAAAGACCAGACTTGGGCCAGCCTAACTCCTTTTGATCACACGCTGAAGCAGTTGTACAAATTGTACTTTTTATTGATAAGGAAAGAGGAGTTGTTCTGTAACAGTGAGACACTGATATTTTTAGGGTAGAAAAAAGTCCTGATTTTAGGGTAGAAAAAAGTATAAAACTGATGTCCTGTACTAAATCAGTTGGGTAGTTAGATTACCACAACCTAAATTCTCCCTGCAATTTCAATGGGATGCCGTATTCTTCCCCACTTCCGATCAAACTGTTGTCTACTATTGTTGTACATGATTAAAACGTTGCTGCATTCCACACACGTGGGCTAGATTTTAATGATGAAGGAAGTGGTTTTGGAATATTTAATGTGTACAATAATGAGGGATGAAAGGTGATATGGAAATGTAGCATATTATCTTTGTGTTATAATGATTATTATTCCTGTTACTTGTAAACTACCAGTTGACGACTACAAGTGAGCACCAAACTGAACTTATGCCAACCCTCATTATGCATCATTTCTTACAGGTCAGAAATATAACACAAAGGAAGAAACAAGAGATGGAGTTAATTATTGTGCAACTCCTTAGTTTGGAGTTAAAATGAAATAGGCATGGAATTAAACACACAGGCCTATATATTAAAAATTGACAAGCCTTTAAATGCTTATTAATGTCTATATAACATTTCAAAATGAGAAAAAAGGCAATGGTAAAAATAGAGAATGTAAAGGCCATTAAGCATCCTATGCACAAACAATAACAAGTAAGAATTAGGAATGGAGTCAAATATATACATTGTAAATCATCCCTTTTTTAAATTGTCTTTTTACACGGTAAATTATTCAGAAGAATGTAGCATCTTATATGTCTGTAAAAGCACTTACACACTTTATATAAATCATAAATAAGAATTTGATTTTTTGCATGCCATAGAAAATTTGGGGTCAGAGTTTCAAAAGCACCCATTGACTCACAGTTAGGCATAAGCTCCTCAGTCACTTTTGAAAATTTTATCCTAGGCCCCCTAGTATGAATGAAACTGTGTTGGGCATAGGAGCGCCATAGTATGTCACAGATCTAATCGCGTTCCTCCTGCTGGAGACTCAGACTGTGGTGAGGGGATCCAAACACTGAATCCCACGTGCCCTTAGCTTGCTGGGCTGGATAGAGTTCAGGTGCTGTGCCTGGCTTTGGGCCTTTAGGCACTCAGTCCAATACAGACCCTGTGTTTGATACCTATCTTGGCAGTGGGGTCTCTGGTGGCCCATACTGCCTAGCTATTGTGACTAGTGCCCCAACCCTCCCCAGTGGCTCCTTCACATTCTACAGAATGCTATCAAAGGCGTGAGCCTTCTGGATTGCAGCTTACCTTTTCAGGGGTGTGTGATAGTGAAAGCATACAGACATACAAACTATGCACAGGGTTCTAAAAACACAATTGCTCTTTAATTTACAGCACAAGCTAGATACAGATCGAGACAAAATAATACATACACCTGTGTGCATTTCCCTACCTCAGTTTCCTCACCACTCAGGAGAGTTCTTTTGGCTTGGACAGAATCCTCTGGGGTATCTGGGATCCTTCCCCTGCCGCTCAGGGTTTCTCATCAGAGTCATGGAGCCTTCTCTAGCGCAGCTAGATTTTCTGGCCTTCTCTGGTGCTGATGTTACACCAGAGTTCCCTTCTTTGAAAGCATGCCTGTTCTCTTCCTCTCTCCTGCCCATAGCTTCCTCTGTCTCTAAAAAGCCTTTCCCCATATTCCCCCTGAGGCCTTTTTAACCCTCTGTTTTGTCACCTCTGTCCTTTTGTTCAGAATTTTCCATTCTTTCCCTCTTCCCCCATTCTGCAGATAAATTGGAGCAACTAACTTCAATTAGTGTCCTTAGCATACCCGTTGTTTGGTTAGATTACAATAGTTAAGGTTTCAAAAGCACCCATTGTCCCTGGTCTGGTGGGTCCATGCTGTAGCCTATGTCAGCAAGTGGTCAACTCCACTTCCATATAGAGAAATTCCCTGATATAATAATTCTATACTTACAACTTCATAATATCAATCAGAATTCATAAATTGTAGAGACTAATTCTCCAAATTCTTCAATTCACACATGTCTATGGGTAGTAGGGAAGCGGGGGGAAGCTATCAGTAGAATAAAAGATAAAGCAGTGATAGTGCCTCCGGGGGGGGGGGAAGTAAGGGAGTTGAGGTGATAATAGAACTTGTATTATATATATATATATATAATTTATATTATTATTATATTATTATTATATATATATTATTTATATTATTATTATTTATTTATTTATATATAGAATAGTATTGAACTATTAGGAGGATCAGAAGATGAATCCATGTGGATTTTGAATCGGTTTTTCCTGATTGTTTGGAAACTGATTTCTGATCCTGCCAATGGTGGATTATGGGGCCCTTCAAAATGTCAGGATGATTTGTCTATAGTTTTTACTTTTACACAGGGTTTCCATTAACCTCACTGAAACACTCAGAAGATTTCTATTTAAACTAGGCGCTTTTGATTAAAGTAATACAGAAGCTTGTGAAATATCTTTAATATCTTTCGTTAATTCATCAATATTTGAAATTTTTGTTATTTGGTGCCAGCACCAGTTGTCATGTTATTTTAATTTTCCCAAGTATTTATACACTGCTTTGACACCAACTCTGCTGTGTTGGCCAGCCACTCCCTGGTATTAGCTAGACTTTTTAAATGTTCTTTCCTACAAGAGGCCAAAATTAGCCTCTTTCACTGAAAATAGTAATGACCTAGAGTAAAACACCAGGAGAACATTTGTTGATCCTTTCCACATCAATCCTGGTTCTTAATGCAGTAGCTCTGATCTCAGAAGGCAATGTATGTCGGACAGACAGAAAGACAAAGAAGGTTTATTGGGGCATGACTGAAAACACAGTCATTTAAGACCTCAAATGAAAGTTTTAGCTACACATTCTTATGGCTATTTACATTGTACAGAGGAAGACAAAGTGTCCACTGGGGGCATGCAGGTGAACAAACGTAAGCCATCTTGTGTTGGAAAAGTTACAGTAGGGACTACAGGATGCAGGCCAAAAACAGCACTTTTCAAACTTCTAGCAGTGAGTGTCTTCAGCATTTTGTCAGCCCAGGAATGATACTAAAGCTGGAAAATAAGGGTTCCTTTGCCACATTATTGCTTCCAGGCTCTGATGACTATTCTGACTGAAAGAAGCAGTAATCACAACAACTCTGAAAGAAACACAGTAGCATCAGTTTCTTTCTTATTTGCTCCCTTATGTATTTCTTTGCCTCTTCCTAGAATCTTCGAATCATAGAAGATTAGAGTTGTAAGGGATGTCATAAGGTCATCTAGTCCAACCCCCTGCTCAAAGCAGGACTAATCTCAGCTAAATCATTCTAGCCAGGGCTTTGTCAAGCTGCAGCTTAAAAACCTCTAAAGATGGAGATTCCACCACCTCCCTAGGTAACTCATTTCAGTGCTTCACCAGCCTCCTAATGAAAAACCTATTCCTAATATCCAACCTAGATCTCCCCCACTGCAACTTGAGACCATTGCTCCTAGTTCCGTCATCTACTACCACTGAGAACAGCCTAGCTCCATCCTCCCTGGAACCCCCTTTCAGGTAGTTAAAGGCTGTTATCAAATCCCCCCTCATTCTTCTCTTCTGCAAGCTAAACAAGCCTAGTTCCCTCAGCCTCGCCTCATAAGTCTTATGCTCCAGCCCCCTTATCATTTTTGTTGCCCTCCACTGGACTCTCTCTTTTAGTAGTGGGGGGCCCAAAACTGGACACAATACTCCAAATATGGCCTCACCAATGCCGAATAGAGGGAAATAATCACTTCCCTCGAATTGCTGGCAATGCTCCTACTAATGCAGCCCAATATGCTACAGGGAGAAAGTTGCAACAGATACTCAGCAGGCTTTCTTGTGAGAAGTGCAACAGAACACAATAGTGACAGTGAATGCAGTAAGTCTTCAAGTTGTGGTGTCATAATCATATTGAAACACTTTTCTTCAAGTTAAGGACACCATCTTCATTCACTCCAGTTTGGTCTTATTGATTCCAACTGTCCATCAGGTACCTGAGACACAAGGTACTCCAGTGGGTAGGGCACTATTCAGAAGATGTTTCCATTCCCAGCTCTGCCACTCATCTGCTGTGTGAACTTGAGCTAGTCACTTTATCTCTCTTTGTCTGTTTCTCCTCCCCACATTTGTCTTGTTTTTTTAGATTGTAAAGTTTTGGGACTGGGATTGTCTCTTACTATGTGTCTGTATCACATGGAGCTCAACGGGTCCTCTAGGTATTACTGTAACAACATTAATAATCCCTCTCAGACTAGCTACTTCCATCTGCTCTGAAACCATTCCTACAACATCACTGCCTCATGGACAATTGTCTGCTTCTTAAATGCCTTTTACCCATTTCCTTGGCATACTCTTGTTTTATCTTCTTCAGTTCATCTCAACTACTTGACACACAGTATATCAATAATATTTAGTCTTTATGATGTTCCTCAAAGAAATTCATTGCATTTGACTGGATTCTTCTACAGGATCCTTCTAACCAAAACGGAGTGCAAAAAGCATTCTTTTATTTTTAGACAGCAAATTTTACTTTGTTTATGTGACTTTGCAAATAACATGGAGATCACCCCGTTCGCCGCCAGGTGAACCCCTGTCTCCACTTCCCCTAACCCTTGACTCATAAATAAGTCAAAGAAGGATTTCCGGTATTAAAAAGCATCCTTTTAAGAGGGATTACTTTATTTAACAGGAAAGAACAACATGAAACAAAATGAAAGCTTCAATCAGCTACTCCTCTGGAAACTCTGACCCTGGGGTAATCACTTTTATGGTTTAGTCCCTCTAGCCTTGAAGCATTCCCAGGCTAGATTCCCTGCCAGGACTTTGGGTCTCTGCTGGGAGTTTGGCCAGATGCCAGTGTTCATCCCTAACAATGCATTGCCCTTTGTTGAGCCAGTCACTAATGCTCCCCATGGGGTCCCAGGCCTAGTTCATTCCCCTGGGCAGCTTTGGCCCCTTGCTTGGGAACACTTTCTATCTGGGCCTCTTCCTTCTTCTGTGGGCCTCTGTTCTCTAGGAAGACTCCACTGGGTGTAACTTCCTATGCAGCTCCCTCAGGAGCTTCTTCTTTTCTGGGTTTCCTGACTGAGCCCTCGTAAGCTTTTATTACGCCCCAATGATCCTTATTTGAGTAACTGCCACCCAGCTACTGAGGTACTATGAGGGTGAAACCAGACAATCCCTATGCTCTTGAATAAACTTACACAGGAAAATGGTAAAAGACAAAAACAAGTGTGGGTGAACACTTTTCACAAAGTGATCACTTCATATCTGACCTCTCAGTCCTTATCCTCAAAGGAAACCCGCACAGCACTTTCAAAAGATGACCTGGGAGTTTAAATTCATAATTTTGGTAGACACCAAAAATCATGCTCTTAATAAAAACACTGGATTTATGGCTTATTACAATAATCTGTAGCCCATTAACCCCGCTTTTTGTCCTATGACTACAGGAATATTAATGGGTCACTTCACCATGAATGGCCCCTTAGAATGTGTGCTAGTTACTTAGGCTAACTATCTGTTCAGTCTTACATTTAGCTGTGACACTCTGAGTACCTTTCCCAGACCTGAAGAAGAACTCTGTGTAGTTCAAAAGCTTGTCTCTCTCACCATTAGAAGTTGGTGCAATGAGAGATATTATCTCACCCACCTTGTCACCCAGCTACTTAGGCTCATAAATGGATCTGAGTTGGCTCATCCTCATTAGTGGAGCTTGTTAAAGGTATGCTGGGTGCCTGACGCCCTCAGGGGCTAGCCCCTGTGACAGACTCCCAAACTTGTACTTCAGGCAATCTCTCTGATCCTGCTATAGTAGATAGCTCAGATTAATGTATTAATGAGGACAGATTGTTTTTGGCTAAATCTCTGCCTGCTTATTATGATTAACTATAATGCAACAGTTACAAGTTTATAGGGATTGAACAGCAAGGTTTGTTGTTATTTCTACCACTTAAAATATAAAGTAATGCTTAAAAGAAAACAAAAGGAGTACATATAGATGAACCAACAATAGACACTATGTATGATTATTTTAGAGGGAAATATCTATATCGATTGATAGCTACATATGAAAAAGAAAAACACACAGGAAAAAATGTCCAAATCTGGACATTTTCCACCAGCTTTCAAAGCAATCCTTCTCCAGGTCCTATCCGTTTTTAGGTACTGCATGTCTACAATGCCAATCAACATGGCATCTGGGCACACTATCAAATCTAAGATGTAGATGGTTATCCCTTTGAGAGGAAAAACTCCATTCCTTTTTCTGTTCCAGCTACTATTTTAAACTGGTTAGATCTCACTGGCTGCCTTGAAAGAGTTGGGGTGATTTTATGACATAGTTAAATTAGGAGATTTCTTTGAAAATCATCATATCTTGTCCTATAAGAAGACTCAGTTCAGCCTTCTCTCTAGTAGTGAAGTGATCCTCTGAATTGTGGTTTATATAGAGCACAGGTGTCAAACACAAGGCCCGCGGGCCGAATCCAGCCCACCGGCTTGTGTTATCCGACCCGCGGGCCGAATCCGGCCCGCCGCCTTGTATTATCCGGGCCGGCAGTTTTTTCTGAGCCGAGCTCAGTAAAAGTATGTGAGATCTCGCGTCAGCACATGGTACCGTGAGATCTCGTCTCAAAAAGGAAAAGGCCGTCGGACTCTCCTACTCTGCCGCCGAATTTCACCCTGCGGGGAGATTTCTCGGCGGAGAGTAGAGTATGTGAAGTAGAGTAGTGTATGTTTAGTATTTAGTGTATGGTATGCGTGGCCCCCTTGAACTGAATTTAATTTAAATGTGGCCCACCATAGGAAGTGAGTTCGACACCCCTGATATAGAGGGATAATTTAGTGTTCCCTGAGTTTGCTGGTCCTTAATCCATTTTAAGATTTAAAATTGGGACTAGGATCTTGGATTGGATCTGGAGCTGAATTGGCAGCTGATGCAGAATGTGAAGCATAAGAGTCATATGTTCTTAATTTACTTTAAGAGGCAGAATACCTCATGCTACACAAATTGCAGCTTTTGAATAGACTTCAGGGCCAGCCCCAGGGGTAGCAAGTCGCAATAGTGTAACTTGAAGATGATAAACAAATGGATCACCATGGTGTTAGGTCTGTGTCCAAGTGGACTAGCAGAAACACCTACAAAACTGACAATGATACAAGTATTTCTAGCTATTGCTAATATTTGGGCATCCAGCAGCAGTGGCAAGTTGAGTAAAACTGCAAGACTGAACTGAGTTAGCCATGAGAAAGCAGATTTCCTCAGTGTTGGGTATAATTGCAGGTACAGATGGTTGTTCCATCAGCCAGCTACAATCATCTCTGCCTTACTCAGACTGAGATTGAGCCAGCTACTGTTTATCCAAGTTCCCACTTCCTACGGATGAAGTGATGAATGGACATTTGTATTGTCTGCATTTGTTCAGAAGATGTTTAAGTGGCTGCCATCCACTTATTTATGGCATTTAACTTCATGGCACCTCTCCATCTCCCCCAGTGGCTTCCTATAAATATTGAATAAGTGCAAAGACAAGACTGAAGTCAATGGAGCTGTCAGGGAAGATGTGGGACATCAAGGAAGAGGGAGCACCACACTACTCTGGGATCTTTATAAGGAATTTCAGAGACAATTTAAGACAACTTTACCTGTTTCCAAAATTATTGTTGTGGGATTTTAGTGCTGAGTCAGTGTACAGGATCCAAGAAAGAGGAGGTCAAATACCAAACTAACAAAAAATAAAAATAATAATAAAACGCATCCTTTAACAAGGCCTCCAAACCAACCCCAGCCTAGTTCTAGGAGGCAGGAGGCTTTCTCCCTCTCACCCATGTATCAGGCAAGGGCAAGGGATGCATAACCCTGTTCAAAAAGCCCTTCCTTCAGAGCCTTGAGTCAGAGCAACCAACCATATAATCAGAAAAATAAATCTCTAGAGTCCAGGTTAAACTAATGTCCAGAACCCACAGCTTGTAATTCCCTCTCCTTGCTCAGTTTTCTTTTCCTGTTTATATAGAACAAGGGCAGAGCAGAGCATCCTTGATTATGTTCAGGCGGCCTTGGCTGTAAGCTCCAGAGTGTCTCTTAAAAGGATAGCACACCCCACCAGTCAGTTTTTGGTATTTGGGTGCTTTCTGTGTGTGAGTATTTAAATATTCAGTTCTCTGGCTTTTTGCACGTTAACACAAACATTTCTCTGAGACGGAGTGTACCGTGTGCCTTATTTTATTAATTAAATGTCAGTCTTCCTTTCTTTTTCCTCCCTAAGAACTAACCTTCATGTTTATAGACCTAGGGTCATAGCACATGAGCTCTGTGCCCCCAGGCAACTGACATGTTTCACTTACTAATGGTTTTTTGCAGCTGCACTGATTCATTTCTCCGATAACTCTGAAGGTTTGTCATGCTGAGGCGATTTACGAAGAGACAGAAGATAATCTTAGTGATTCCCACAAGGTTCCTGGGCCTTTAACACCAGCTGACTTTTTTCCCCTCTGTTCTTGCTTCAGGTTCAATGGATCCAAAGGACTTCTTGAGGGAGGCACAAATAATGAAGAACCTTAGACATCCAAAGCTTATACAGCTCTATGCAGTTTGCACTTTAGAGGACCCAATTTATATTATTACTGAGCTGATGAGACATGGAAGTCTGCTAGAATACCTCCAAAGTAAGCAAAAGACTCAAAACTCATTTCAGATAGTACTGTAGCTTGCAGTTTAGTGAATGTGCTAAATAAAGGCCAGAAGTGCGGTGCTCTGATTTAATATAAAGGCTGTAATGTCTATTAGGACTGGTGGGCAAAAAGGGTTAAGAAATCATGGACTTGCCAGATAACCTAAAAGTCATTTGAGAAGGTGGAGACAGAATACACGTTCACCATTTTGACTCACTTTGTAGTGGCCCTGGTGCTTTATGCTGATGCCCTATTCCTCCAGTTCATCAACCTGAGATAAAGAAATGTAATAGGTGACAGCCCAACCCTCTTCTCACATGCACGTATTTCTGGGTGGAACCTCACCATCCTTGATGGAAACTGGGCTGAAATTAATGGAGTTTGTATGCCTCTATTTGGGAATAACTTGTGCAGGAAGGAGTTCTGCCCATTGTTCCTGAACATTTAAGAGGTGAGGTTAACCACAATGGTAGAGAGTCGTTGATAGCCAGGAAAAATGGTAATTTCTAGTGTTTTACTGCTTCTGGCCATGTACTGTTGTAAATATAGCACTATGGAGCACAATGCAAATCAGGTGATTGCTTTGTCACTGGCTAAATTTCCCCTCCTAGAAATTTATTCATTTTCTTTGCTTTAAACCCCTCAAACATTTAGGGCAGAGTTTCCTGCGCAGTGGTCTGTCGTGTTCTTCCCCAAAGGGGGTTGTACTATAGTGATGGGAAAATGATCCTAATGTATAGTTTATTAAAGTGCTTTGGGATCCTTCCTGATGAACATTGTTGGATACATTTAAGGTATTATTTATTGAGCTGAGTAATGGTACACTAATAAACAATATTTTCCTATTACCAATAGGAATTAAATTGTCTTAAATGTATGAATATTTGTTTCAGTTGTGATGTACAGTGGGCCTGTTCTAGCAATCTTCATATTTGTTGAGGATTTACCAAATCCTGCAGTCTTAAATGTGGGAAATATTTAATATTTAATTTCACACTGGTAATATGTCTGTCCATGAGACTCTCTCCTCTTTTTTTGTCCATTGGAAAAGACTTTGAGACTGATTAGTGAGCTCCTGGTGCATCCCTGAGCTTTCTTTAATATTTCATTTCTGGTAGTAAATTCTTTATAAAAGAGATAATTTTGTCTAAAATTGTTAGTAACAAAGGCCAGAAGGAGCTCTCAAATTTTCCTTACAGGGTAGAGGATAAGTTATGGATCAGTTGTGTGTGTATATTTATTTGTCAGGGCCTGTATTTAGAGTGTATTATCTCACATTAATATGACTCATTTTTTCAAAAGCACTTGTTAACAAACCTAAATCAACAAGGGCTACGCTGTAAATTTATAGTGAGTGATAACTATGGGGCACTGTGTAGCTGAAAGTGATGAGGAAGGGAATTGTGACTCTCAGAATAACATAGAATAACTCCAAAACACATGCATCCTCCTATTGACTCCACTTGAGATATCATGTGGTCCTTAACTGTAACATCAACTCCATTAATGGATCTATTTTCTTATCCAACATACTGAACTAAGAGTTTGTGTATCTTGCTATCCACAGATGCGGAACTGCTCTGTGTTATATGATTCTGCAGCCTGATTACAGATTTTCATGATGTTATATCATTAAGCTGTAAATTGTCATGTAGCTGGATTTTTCTCTCTGTTTTAAAGGTCGTGGCTGCTATTAAACATGCGTGTCAGGGATGAGAAGAGTTTCTGATTCAATAATAGATGTAAAAAAACCTCATTGTTGGATTATCATGACAATGAGTTTAACCTCAAGGAGAAAGTAGGAAGATACATAGGCAGGGCAAATTTAATCAGTAAAATTCAGCCTTTTACCTCTTCAGCTCAAAAAATACAGATAAGCAGGAAATTCAAGGTTTAGAGACTGCGGAGTATAGTGGTAAACAATAATGCTGAACTCTCTTCATAAAGTGCGACTGCCAGGTGCTCTATATTTCAGTCAGATGAACTGACAGGAGTGCAGAAAGTGATTCAAGCTAGTGCTCTCCCCTGTCACTATGTATCAGTGGGACATCATTAGCAGTAGCAGACTGCCAATTGAAGTTGATATTTTTTTCTTTAATGCCCAGGCAGTCAGGAAGGACAATGCACATTCCTAATATAAAGAGATCCAAACATGAATGGGGTAGCAGCGTCTCGTTGGAGTATTCAAATTTGCAAAGTTTTTGGAGAAGTGAAATGCTATGCAGATTTTTTTGTATTACAGTAGCACCTAGAGTGCTTGTGTTTATGCTTCTGTTGCTGTGGGTCCTGGGTTCAAATGTCACTTATGGGGTGGTGACTGTATGTAGCAATGAGTTGGTCTCTCCTTCAGGGTTAATCACCCTGAGTGCACAAAAGACGAATTTTGTCTCTCTGTCTCTTGGTAGCAGGTAATCTGGCCCAATATGCCACAAAAGGCCTGAATCTGAGTTGTAATTGGTGACTAACACATCAGTGATGTCTTTTGGTACCTGCCTTGCCATTTATGGTCTCAGTTATTCAAGCCAGTAAGGTTCTTTCCCTCATATATTGAGCCAGGAGTCTTTTAACTCTTTGTTTGAGCTCCATCTCTGACTGAGCTAAATTAATATTTCAGGATGCTGTGGGTCTGACAAATGTGCAAATGGCACAGACATTGTTGCAGGAGAGTCTATGAAAGAAGACATAGCTTAAGGACAGCTCCAGGAACCTGATCACGTAGGCAACATAGCTAACAAAAAGAACCACTCAGGTAGATTCTAACTATAAAATGAGGTTCTTACACTTGACAATAGTTGGTCAATTTCTACGTCACACTTGTCTGGGGATGGGGGCTAGTTCTCACATCTGGCCCTTCCTTACTGTCAATTAATCTTTGGTTGCCAGAAGTGAGTACAAATATTAACTGTTAACCCCATTTTACGATGGGTAATTTGCCTGTTGAAAGATAAATATCTACTGTCACAAGTAGGTAGGTACCTTTGTTGGGAGGTATCTCAACTATTGAAGATATATCCTCACATCTGGTCTGGATGATGAATGGGAATTGTATTCAAGTGGTATGAAACTAACTTTACAGACAATTGCTTAGCTTCGACCATTTTTTAGGACTCCTACTTTATTCCATAGCTTGATTTTCTTGATTTATAGTGGAGATATGGGCCATTCCTTTCAACAGCTGACACATTTAAATAACTTGAGAACTCACTGTAAATATTTACAATAATTCCACATTCTTTTTCTTTTATCCAGATGATGCAGGTTCACAGATCCATCTGCTTGAACAAATAGACATGGCAGCTCAGGTTGCCTCAGGAATGGCTTACCTGGAATCCCAGAACTATATCCACCGGGATTTGGCAGCCAGGAATGTCCTTGTTGGTGAACACAGTGTTTACAAAGTGGCAGATTTTGGACTTGCAAGAGTTTTTAAGGTGGATTTTGATGAGTTTGGATTTTTCTTCATTTATGTATTAGAATTACCAGGAACTCCAGCTGTGCAAAAAAGGGTTCAGAAAACTAAGACTGTGTCTATAGAGCAAACAAAGAGTGTGTTCTTAACTCAGATTAGCTAACTCATGTTAAAATAGCTGTGAAGACATGGCACCTTGTCTTTTAACTCAGGTTAGCAGCTTGAGCTCATCCAGGCTCCCCAGAGGCTTTAACTCAAGATACTAATCCAAATTAAAACCCAAGTTGCCATGTCTTCACTGCTGTGTTAACCTGAGTTAGTTAATGTGGCTGGGATAACTAACTTGAGTTAAGAACAAGCCATTTTTTGCAGTGTAGACATACCCTACAAAATGATAAATTAATTTAGGACTGGATTGGAACCTTATACTCCAGCCTGGGTAACAGGCATTATGGGATCCTAAAAGTCACAATCCTCTCCCTGCTTCCTTCTTGCTGAGGGAAAATGAGGTATACTAGCCCCACCGCCCTGTTTTTTTTTTTGCTATGGATGTGAGTCTGTGGGAAGTAAAGGATTAACCTCAGAGAAGTTCCATTACAAAAAGAATAATTCTGCATTTATTTTTATATATCATACTCTCTTTACGTAAACTAATTGGAGCCACTGTGAGCTAACATATTAATATAACATTGTATGTATAAAATCACTTGGAGTCTGTCTTTCAGTGCTGAAAACTAGTACTGGTAATTATCAAAGTCAACAGCCTTTCAATGCCATTAATAAATGACAAAACAAAGTTTTCTAAATGCATTAGCTCTTGCTATCACCTCCTATTTTTACTGAAGACCAGACACAAATCCAGTCTGACCAACAAGATGCTTGTGCCACTATTTCTGCCGGACTTTTGGAATCTTTTCATGCCAGATTCAGAATTCACAATAGCAGGCTATAATTAAGCATAATTAAGCAGTGCTGGGTGCTCACTTGAAATTACAAATTACTTGAAATTATAGCTTTAGAAAAGCTTCTGATTAACAAAGATATTTCTCATCTATAAAGCCCCTATTCAACAAAGATGTAAGAACATACTTTAGTCCCATTGAGTTCAAGTGCTTGACTGAACAGGGCTGAGTTAAGCATCTGCTTAAGTGTTTTTGCTGAATCAAATCCTAACTTGGCTTTGTTTTGTTTTGTATGTAACAGTTAGAAAATGAAAATGTATATGAAGCTAAACATGAAACAAAACTCCCTGTGAAATGGACAGCCCCTGAGGCAATCCACTCCAATAAATTCAGCATTAAGTCTGATGTCTGGTCATTTGGAATACTTCTCTTTGAAATAATCACCTATGGGAAGATGCCTTATTCTGGTAAGTATTTTATTTAAAAAATATTTTGATGCATTTTCTTGATTTAAATCTTTTCTTTGTTGAATTGGAGGCTTATTCAAGGGTTGAAAATCTAAATATGGACTAAGACATCTTAAGTGACCTGCATTCAGAGCTGCTGGATGACCAGTCTGTTGTTCACAGGCTTAGCTTATTGGCTATACCTCTGGGACACAAGACCAAACAAGTCCACTGCTGAAAGGTATAATGGGAGAGGCTTTTGTGGACCCATGCTTCACGATCTGTGTGAAGGTATCACATGGAAGGAGACGTTCCAGTGTGAGATGTTGCATAGGCTCAGCAAAGAAAGAATACATGAAGAGAGGAAGAGGGATTTTGTTGTTTTCCCAGTCCTGGGCTACTGCAGGGGGGAACCCACATAAAGAGAAGCACAGGCAGCATTTGGGCTAAAAGCACTAGTCAAGAGTGTATTTAACAATAACAGAGCAGAATATATCCTCCGTACAATGGGTAGCTTTCAGAGAAAAGTGACTATTACTAGAATGATAGTCTGTTATTTTAATTTTTTACTTGATGAGGGGAACATAGGGAAGGGCGAGAGGCAAGGGAGGGGACAAGGAAGGGGAACTTCCAATTTATTTTTCCTCAGTACAAACCCTAAACTTTCACAGGCTTTGTCTCTGCTTCAGTCACCAGGACCTTCATTTCAGATCATCCCAGACTGCCACTCCCTGTGCATGGAGCATTTGCAAATTTTTGATAGTGTAATGGGGAGAGGAGGGCCTACTCATGGCTAGATGGCACTGCCTTCCGGTAGTCCTGATGGTTCGGGGGATTCATTCTGCCAGGCCAACATCTCTTCCAGTAGTTGCACTCCGTCACTCTGTCTCTTCCTCTCTCTGCAGTGCCTCTCTTGTTCCAGGAACTGCAACCTCCTTTTTGTGACTTGGTTCTTCAGCCAGCTATTTGGTTTCCCCTTCAGGGGGTGAATCAAAATTTCTTTTCTCCAGCAGTCTCAGGCAGTTTTTTTATTCACTGTCCAGATGCCATCTCTTTAGCAGCTGGTAGAGGAACCAGAGCGTACCTTCTACTCTGAGTTCCATCTTGCTGCCTTTCCTTGAGACTTTTCTGTCTCTCCCCACTCCTTGGGGCTTGTCAGCCCAAATTCCCTCCTCCCATGGAGTAACCATAGGCTACCTGCCTCTATAGCCCCAACGCCTCCCTTCTCCCAGGGAGTGATTGTAGACTACTTCCCTGCAGCTGCTTTCTGTTGCCAGCTTCCTGGCTTTATGAACCCGGCCCACCTCTGCCTCCAGCTGGACTTCATCAACCAGTTATTCCGTAGCTCTTCCTAGCTTTCCTGCAAGTGCAGCCTATAGGTTAATAGTCCTATTTTACCTCTTCGGGCCTTGTGTGGGGTGGACATCCCATCAGAGATGGGTTTCATTCTGTGGAAAAGGGAGCAAAGAAAAGACTCCCCTTGCTGAAAATCTAAAGCAAAATAATGTCCATTTTTGAAAGCACTCTCTGCTTTATGCTTAGCTAGGACATAATCTGTGTGAAACTTCACATTTGAAAATGTAACTCCATGTGCCAACTGTTTGCTTCCTTGATGTCATTTTCAGGACCATCTCCTTAGTAGCCAGTCAAGAGAAAAGGTTAGTATGAAGATCAGTAGATGCTCTGATTGCTTATGGAATGGCTAGGCAATGTTCAAGATTCAGTAGTCTCAGTGGCAGTACTTTTCTAATCTCTTTACCCCCTGGTTTAGCTTTTGAGTCAACTGATCACAGGTCAAAGGAGCTTACATCTCTCCTACACACGTACATTTCCTCTTACAGCTTCTGACTAGGCTCTCTCCATCAAAACTTCAGAGCCAACAGCTACTCATGACACCAACTCTTCAATCCATTCTATTGCTTGGTTCTCAGTGACTAAACATTACAATACTGAATAAGAAGTGTCAACACAACATCTGAAATGAGAACTTCTATAACAAGAAGTTTCTCATTGGAATAACTTTGTCATTATTTTGGTTGTTTAGCAGGGGAGCTTATGGCAATTTTAGAAAGGTGTGGTTAGAATGTAATAAATTCCCACTGAGGAATACAGGGGCACCTATATTCTTCCCTGCTCCACAATCACATTTGGTAACTTCCAGAAGCCTGAGTGCTGCATTTAATTTGCAAAAAGAGTCATGTGCAGCAACCCTTATTTTAATTCAGAGGTTTAGTCCATTGTGACAGTAGGTTCTGATTTGTAGTATGTTTAATCCAAGTACCCCTGCAAGCTGGGAGTTGTAGATGGTTCACATCTGTATTTTAAGAAAGGGATTGTGTTAGGCGTCATGCTAGTCACTCAGCCACACTTCGGCCATTTTGGGAATAAACGTGCACATTTTAATGAGCACAACTGATACACTGGTAAACATAAACTGCAAAAAATAAACAGATCCTTAGAACTTTTGAAAATTTGGTCTTTAAGAGATTCACATGTGGACTTCCATTTGTGCATGTGCAGTTTTATGCTCACAAATTACTTGTGTGAGCTAGTCTTGTGCTCTGTCCTTGTGCATGCACATACACATCCATTTTTACACCCAGTTGGGGTTTTCTGTATGTAAACATGATCATTTTGCATGCACAGGAGATTTGTGCATGCAAAGTCACGTATGCAAAAATTGAACCACTTTTTGATAACTTCCTCTTTTTTTTTTTTAATGTATTCCAGGTATGATGGGCTATCAAGTAATCCAGAAGCTGGATAAAGGATACAGAATCCCTCAACCAGCTAGCTGCCCAGAGAAGTTCTATAACATTATGCTGGAGTGCTGGAACGCAGAGCCCAAAGAACGGCCCACTTTTGAAACACTGCGCTGGAAATTGGAAGATTATGATATGGACCCTACATCTTATATTGATGCAAATGCTTTTGTAAAATGAACCTTGTGGCAGAGACTGAAGAAAATCAAATGATCAATTAAATGAGTATGACACAGAGGGTAACTGTGAAATCAATTTAACCTCAAAATATGAGGGTGGAGAGGTTAAATTATTAGATGAAACTAAAGAATTGTATACATTTTCAAGTCTGTGATGATGCTCCAGGGCACTACAGATTTTAATGCCAGCCGTTGTCTTCCAAGATTAAAAAAACTGAAAGGAGAGGGCTTTTTTGTTTGTTTTTTGGTGAAATAAGCTCTCTTCTATTTATTATTTAAATAATAGACCAAAAGAATGAGCAGATAATGTAAGATTGTTGCTCAATCAGACCTGTTGCATTTTACTGTTTACTTATTAGAATGGTTATTTGTTATACTTTAGATTGCTAAAGATCATCAGCTTCTTAATATGAAGAAATTTGATTGCTTTGTTGCACAGCGGGATCTGTGCTTTCAGACTTTTCTTTTTTTAAATATCCTGTGTCTATAATGTTGGCAAAGCCATATTAAATACATTGATTGTACATGGAGTGCACATGCCTTTGCTACAGAGAACAATGAAACAGATATTGGAAAAAGAGCTAAAATAGTTCTTTTCCTGTAGCAGCAAAACATGAACTTTTATTCTTTGTATATGTGCAGTGCCTGTCTTATGAAATAATCATAATTAGCATTAGTTTACTAATGTTGAGAATCAGATAGTATTACAAAATTGATTTTTTTATTATCCACTGAAGTACAGAGAGCCCCTTTATAATTCATGAATTTTAGGAATAATGAAGCTGAAAAGATCTTTTAAGTGAAATCGACATGGCCTTAACATTTTGGAGTGATTTTGTGAAATCCCCGACCTCAGCATTTGACTCATTTGACAGCACGGTGCATAGGCCCGCCCATAGACTTTTGGGGAGGATCAACAAAATGATTCTTTCCGCCCTTCTCTCTTTTTGAAAGATATCTGGTTTGTTTTATATAGCATACGTTGACGTTAGGGCCAGCTTCCTCTGCTGCAGGAGAAGTGGAGCATAGCTGCTCATATGGGAGACTGTGCATTGTTAGCAACATTAAAAACAGTTCTAGGAAAATTAGCCAGGCGTATGGTTTCTGCTAAATCCCTAGACCTTGAAGACTTTTGTGTGCATAATTATTTAGCTGAGGATAGTCCTGCTTTGAGTAGGGGGTTGGACTAGATGACCTCCTGAGGTCCCTTCCAGCTCTATGATTCTATGATTCTATAATTGTGAACTATAATTTTTTCCTCCATTTTCAATTATTGAAATATAGAATCTGTTGTAGTCTGTAATATTTATGCAACATAAAGTATGGGCACAAAATAGGTATCCAACTATTTTCTCCCAATATCAGAGATATATGATGTCTGCCAGGGAAATCCTAAAACAGATATCAATAAATGAAAAGATTCAGTAACCTGAAGTTTGTATATCTTCCATTGCTTATTCTCTCTTCCATTTCCTTTTTATTTTCTTCTTCCACATCAAGCATATTTACTCCATTTCACTACCACCCATTTTTACCCTCATTTTTAAAACTATTTTTAAACTCCCCTTTCTCTTCTCTTTGTCTCATCTCCTCTTTTTTTGGAAAGCAGCATGTCCTTCTTTTCCACATGCACCCCATTCTCTGTTGTCCGCTGCAAACTCCCTCCTTTATTTTATATTTTCTTTCCCACTTTCTCCTTTCTTTCTCCCTTTTACTTTTGTATTCTGTCTCTATCATCCTTGCTTGCCTTGTTTTTCACCCCACTGTCCCCCCATTATTTAATACTAATTACATTTGTAAAGTACTTTACAACATTAACCAATTAACTGCCATAGCCTTCCTGTGATGTTGGAAAGTATTGCTACCCCCTTAGAAGGAGGAAAAGGTTAAGTGATTTGGCCAAAACCACAGTGGAAGTCAGTGTTGGCACTGAGATGGAATACAGTGTACTCATGATGATGTGCCACCACCCTCTCTGTAACAAGAACTCACACTTAGTACTCAACAGTGAAACAAGCTCACCTATTGATTAGTGGCCAGCAACTAGATGGAACTTGTCATGACCATAGCACCATCAGCCCAGGGGACAGTCCCCTAACCATAAAGTCAGTCCATGATCTTTATAACCATGGGTTTAACAGGGCTCAAAGGCCAGCCATGCACAACTTTGGGTAGCCTACCTATTATTTTTCAGGAAAAAAACATCTCTGACAAACTTTCAATCCTGACGAGGAGGTGTATTTTGGGGATGATTTTCACCCTGAAATAGGTTAGAAACATTTTAATTAAAAGCTGAGTTTTCCCTTGACATTTATAGAGTTGTAAAATTCAGAGGGGTCCTTGGCTTTGGATTTCCTTGTCCCTATAGTTTGAGGGTCTTAACCCCTAAGGACATATGTGTCATCAAGATGAGATCAAATGGGACATTTAAGACATATTGGAATCTTAGCTATAGAAACTACCCATATTAGATAAATTTTACAGCTGATGACATAAAGATTACAGAAGCAAGGGAGCTATGACATCAAACTCTCTCAAAGAGAAGAAAACCTAAGGCAAGGAATTAATTGCCATCACTTTGAATTATATCACCAAATGGGCCCAAATCTTCTGTGCTAGACAGTATAGTTAGCTTGAAATGGACAACTTCTCATACTACCCTTAAAACCTCAATTAATGACTCAGTATGTCCAAAAAAAAGTAGCTAGCATGTAGTTACACCAGCATAGGACCATGAACTCATTAACTTGTAATTTCCATCCCCTCCCCAAATATGCACACTATAGAGTATCTTACTAGCACCATACTCCAGTTTCCCCCCCAAAAAAACTGGAATGTCACTGCTGTATAATTACACCCTAAATAGATTTTTTTATTTCTGAAATGTCTATTTAAAACAGTAAAATCAATATTTTTCCATGATTTTGTTTAACTTAGTTTAAGTACACTGTAGGCCTGAGGTTTGTGTAGGCGTCTAAAGCTTACAGTTAGTAGAGGAACTGTGGACTTCATCCCCACTGTATTTCCTGGCATAGAGGATTTTGAATGTGCTGGGATATAAAATAACTTAGAAAGAGCAAAACTGTGAACATTTCAACATATAGCAACCCTTCCTCCTAATGGGGGTGGGGTTGGGGAATGAGGTATGGGGATTGACTGCATTTCTGAAGAGATGATGCTCCAGCCATACCATAAAAGTCATGATCTGGTGTCATCTTGCTCGTTTGCGGTTAAGTTTCCCTGAGCCAGAGCACTGAGTTGGTGATAGCTCATTTGGCCCAGAGAAACTTTCTCAGACACTCCACGTCCTATGATTGCAAGGGTCTGG
Organism: Mesoclemmys tuberculata; assembly: GCA_007922155.1. Taxonomy (NCBI): domain Eukaryota; kingdom Metazoa; phylum Chordata; order Testudines; family Chelidae; genus Mesoclemmys; species Mesoclemmys tuberculata. Next base: position 49,064,496 of record ML675604.1, read on the forward strand.
AAATTGGAGCACTTCTTACTTTTTCCTTTTGCTTTTTGTTGTAGAGATAGAGCGAAGCCACAAAGTAAAATCTGGCTTTGGATCAAACTTCAAAGGTTGAGGCTGCTCATACTTTTATTTCTTTGAGATGTAATAATGTGCAACTTCCTAAATAGTTAAGGGCTAGACTGGTTGAATAGTATGCTAGTCTATAAAAAATCCATGGAAATCAATGAGGTTATTTGGAAAATAAGGTGGGATTCAGCATAAGGGTGGCAGAATCTGCTCCTAAGCATGTGCATTTATTCAATTAAAAAAGACTGAATATAAATGACTTGATTCTCCACAGCCTTGCACCTTTTGTAGTCATTTATACCTGTGTGAAGTGGCCGTGACACATTACCATTCTAATTTAGCTCCATTTTTCACTACTACTTAGAAAGTTAAATGTAATGGAGAATTAAGTCCCAAAGAAAGAATACAACATAGAGCAGTTTAAAACATTAAAGCTTTGCTATCTACTCTTTTTCTCCATTTTGCTATAGGCGGAGTAAATGTAGCTGATCAACTTGTGTGGTGATCAGACTTTGGTAGAGATCAAACCTACTTAGTTGTGGTATAGCATAAGCCTACGCTGAAATCCTCCTATCAGTTTGCTTCCTTAATCCAATGCATTTCCTAATAATTTGTATTTATATGACAGATACCAATTATAGCCAGAGTTCTTCTCTAAGACTTGATTTAAATGGAACATCAAGGTTAGCATTTCCAGTTATAGTGCACACTAAAATGGGTTTAACTTATTGCACTTGATTCTTGAGGCCTTTTATGTTCAAGGTTCTGCCAAAGCAATCTATTGTACTTGTTTTTGCCTGATGGGTCATAGAGGGAAAATAATGGATTCAGTTATGAGAAACAGTAATAGATTTTTTTTTAAACGGACATAAATTTCTATGTTTAGATCAAATAAAGGGATCAGGAAGATATAAGATGAATTTTTCTACAATAGACTGGCTCTTGTAAAATTCATATCACATAAATTGTACTGAGATACCTTTTAATGTAATGTTTTATTTATGTAATTCAGGGTTTTTTTTAAAGAACTAAATCATTTCATGCAGTCATTCAAAAGCTGATTTTGACATCAGCTTAAAAATTTCCAGTCCAATAAGATGACTCCCTAGTTGTGTTCTGCTCTGTATTCCTCAAAAAACTATGGAGGATTGAAATCACATTTTCCACCCTAAATATCATAAAGGATATGAACTTTATTTTTTATTCTATAGAAAAGTCTTTGGACAGATGACCTGCATTCTAGAGCATATGTAGGAAGTCTCAAAAACTCTGATTGTGGCTTGGTTGCATCATTACTTCTAACACAGTAAATACAACTGAAAATAGGCATACATGTGGGAAGAGAAGGAATAGCACCAATATTATAGTGCCTCAATAGTTTTCTATGATTCTTAAAATAGGACTAGAAGTACAGCAAACTGAGAAACACCTTTAGTTTTGTAGTAAGGAACAGAGAGTTTGGTTGAAAAGAAAAGAAGTGCGGCCTTGGATGCTGACCCTAATATCCTCCCTTTCAGAAACAAAAGGACTGGGTGGATGAGGTTCTGTGACCTGTAGTGTGCAGGTCAGACTAGACCAGTGGTTCTCAAACTTTTTAAATGGACCCCCTGTGGACTTTTGTCTAACAGTCACGTTCCCCATTCCTCTAAATCACACCTCGCTTCTCTCCCTTCTGAAAAATAACGGGGGGCAGGCTCTTCCCACACTGTAAGCCCAGTTTTTTTCCCGAACGGGGGGGTTTGGGTGAAGGGGAGATGCGATTGTTAAGGGGGCGCTTCCCTCGCTGTAGGCCCTAGCAATCATGCCCCCTTCCCCTGAGCCCCCCCTTTCAGAAAAAAACCAGAGCCTACAGCACAGGAAGTGGGGGGCATGGCAGCAGCAACACGGGGAGCAGTGGCAGTGGGAAGCAGTGCAGGGAAGCACAAAAAGCAGGGAGCAGGGGCAGCAGCTTCAGCAAAAGCGCAAGGGTAGCAGCAGCATGGGGAGCGTGTCCGCCCATGGCAGGGGGCTGCTGCTGCTGCAGAAGGTGGCCGGTAGTGCCTGCTTCCATCTCCGGGGAGCATGGAGCTAGACTGTCTCTGTCCCCTGCTCCCCCCCCCCATGATCCCTCTCGTGCCCCCCTCTCTCCCTTACTTTGAGAACCACTGGAGTAGATAATCGTGATGGTCCCTTTGGTCTTACAGTCTATGAGTCTAAAAGGGAAAGGGAGAAAGAAAAGAAAGAAATGAAAAGAATGAAAGAGTCTGTCATTTCTTTCTACTGAGCATGTTTCTATCTGTTGGAAGTTCGCATGGGGACAAGAAATTAGGCCAGATAATAAAATATTACTGATGCCATAAGAAGCACTGAGGGCCATGTGGAATTGGTTACATTCTCAGAAAAAACAAAAGCATATTGCACTGTATATTTCTTTCCTGGCATTCCTTTGTAATGAGCATCTGAATATGTTGACTGTGCATACCAGATATTTTATTTGTCTGAATATACTATATAATTTAAATGTATAACAATAGAAATGGCAAAATGGATTTATTTTCTGTCTGTCTCTCCAGCTAGACATTTATGCCATTCTCTTCATTGTAGCACCTAATTTTTATTGTTGTCAATCTGTTTTATTATTCATATTTTTTCTCTTAGCTTTTTGTTTCCTGTTCTTATAAACATGGGTTCTTCTTTCACTCAAAATATTATTTATTTATTTTCTTTCAATTTAGTGGAAATAGAAAGCATTCCTATATGGGTTTTGAGTACCCTGCCAATTGTTTAAAATTATAAAACAATCATACACTACCCTGGGTTCTCTCCTTCCTCAAACAGTAACATGTAATCAGACACTAAACCCACAATTCACTAGGGCTGGTTGAAATTTTTTTGACCACCATGAGTGCATAGTTCGAATAGAAGAGGTTTCTGCCAGAAAATACAGTTTTGTCAAAATCAGAACATTTAATGGGTACATATTGATTTTTACCAAATTCTCCATGCAAAAATTGTCTTAATCATTTTAAATTTATTATTTCATTTTGATAGTGTTGAAGCATTTTGTTTTGATGTTTCAATTCATTTTGGTTTTACTTTTGTTATATCAAAATACCAATTTATATTTAATATTTTATATAATCTATTTTAACATTATTGAAATAAAACATTTTATCTTATCAAAATAAAATTATTTGACACTATTGAAATGAAGCATTTAGATGTTTCTGAATCATGGGGTGTTCTGAATTCCACAGAAATTTTCAAAAATTCAACTTTTTGTCCCAATATGCAACAAAAACAAACTTTAAAATGTTGGAATTTCCCATGGAACAGAAAAGCCATTTCTCGATCAGCTCTATTATGCACTTGGCTGCATTTCAGTCCCACTATCTTTTTTCCAACGTCAGGTGAAACAAATATACCTTACACCCGAAAGTTGTCAAATCCAAGCTATTTTGGACCAGGGTCAGGAGAACATTCTAGAATCCTAATGTCTATATGGAGAATACCTTGGCAGCTCCCTACCCCTGTCTGTTATACCAAGGGGGATCTAGCATCAGTAACTGCTTTGATTGCAATTGGTAGCTATGTATGGTGGGGAGAGAGGCAGTCTTTCTTTTAGGCTGGTTTTGGTCCAAACTAACCCCTTAACTTCTGTGGGCTCACAAGTAAGCAGTTGTCATATGCTTTATGTAGGATGCACAGCTTACCAAGTAGATGGCCACCTTGTGCACCAGTTCCAGGTTTTGAATTGATGTAAGGTATAGCCTCATGTAGAGTACTTTGCAATAGCGTAACCTGAAGTGACAAAGGCATAGAAGATGGTAGCAAGATTTTCATACAAAAGAAAAGTCTGATCCCAACTGGCTGGGTGTAAACAATAAAATGCCTACTTTACCATCCCTGCCATAATTATATGGACTATAATGTAGATAGAGAGCTGGCTAGATCATCGGGCTCAATCGGTAGTGATCAACGGCTCAATGTCTAGTTGGCAGCCAGTAACAAGCGGAGTGCCCCAGGGGTCAGTGCTGAGGCCGGTTTTGTTCAACATCTTCATTAATGATCTGGAGGATGGGGTGGATTGTACCCTCAGAAAGTCTGCAGACGACACTAAGCTGGACGGAGTGGTACATATGCTGGAGGGCAGGGATAGGATACAGAGTGACCTAGATACATTAGAGAATTGGGCCAAAAGAAATCTGATGAGATTCAACCAGGACAAGTGCAGAGTCCTGCACTTAGGATGGAAGAATCCCATGCACTGCTACAGACTGGGGAATGACTGGCAACGCAGCAGTTCTGCAGAAAAGGACCTGAGGGTTACAGTGGAAAAGAAGCTGGACATGAGTCAACAGGGTGCCCTTATTGCCAAGAAGGCTAATGGCATATTGGTCTCCATTAGTAGGAGCATTGCCAGCAGATCAAGGGAAGTGAATATTCCCTTCTATTTGGCACTGGAGAGGCTGTTTGGAGTACTGTGTCCAGTTTTGGATGCACTACAAGAAGGATTTGGACAAATTGGAAAGAGTCCAGTGGAGGGCAACACAAATGATTAGGGGGCTGGACTATATGACTTATGAGGAGAGACTGAAGGAACTAGGCTTGTTTAGCCTGCAGAAGAGAAGAATGAGGGGAGATTTGATAGCAGCATTTAACTACCTGGAAGGGGGTTTCAGGGATGATGGAACTAGGCTGTTCTCATTGGTGGTAGATGACAGAACTAGGATCACTGGTCTCAAGTTGCAATGGGGAAGGTCTAGGTTGGATATTAAGAAAAACATCTTCACTAGGAGGGTGGTGAAGTACTGGAGTGGGTTACCTTGGGAGGTGGCGGAATCTCCATCCTTAGAGGTTTTTAAGGTTCAGCTTGACAAAACTCTGCCTGGGATGATTTAGTTGGGGTTGGTCCTGTATATAGTAGGGGGTTGGACTAGATGACCTCTTGAGGTCCCCTCCAACTCTAATCTATGATTCTATAATAACATCATGCACTTCAACTAAACCATGCATTTCAACTAAACCATCAACCAAATCATCTGTTAAGTGAACTACATTCTCCCGCAGAGGCCTTTGAAAACCTTCTGGCTCTAATAAACCTCAAGGGCAGACCATCAAAACAGGTTTCTTGCCCCAACAGCAGAGATGACCCCCAAAGTCAAACCACAGGTGCTAATGACTGATCCATGATAAGGTCAATTCGCACCCTCCCAACCTTTGGTCCTAGCCCAAACACAGGATCCAAAGTATAACCAACTGTCTGACCTGAGCCAACCACCACCTACAATAGGCCATTGCGTCCTGGTGGCAGGAAATATTGAGCTTATTCAGAAGAAAGATCATTATGAAATCACCAGACAATCAGTTGGCACACCTCAGCGTTACTGCAGCAAGGAATTCCAATAGCTTGAGCAGGGAGTGGGCAGATGCATACACTAGAACCAGTCCAGTTTTAACTCCACCCCAGATCTCACATACAAGATGAACACATTATACCAGATCTAGGTTTGGAGTGGTAGATCTGCTTTTCAGATTGGATGCAAACAGCATAGCTACAGCTCCCTGTTAATGATCCCTCTTTGTCTCATGTTGCATCAAGTATCCGGATGACACCAAATGGGCCGAAATTGGTCCAGCCACAGCATCATCACATTTTTTAATAAAGTTTTTTTTTTAAATGTAATATAAAACTTTTTTACTCCTGAGGAGTTGTTAAAATACCAGCTGACTTTTTTTTTTTTTTTTTGGAAAGAACATACCTAAGAACATACCTGAGAAAGTGTGTATCACATTTCAGCAGGCAGGGAATTTTTTAGTAGAAATATATTGATTCCTGAAACCAGAGAAGTCTAATGGTAACTTAAACATAGCCCCTGAACAATAAAGGTCAATGTTTGAAGGCAGCATTTCACGTCAGCTAAGCTCTGGTACTTTCATCTCAGCAGGTGTTGAGTTTCAGCACTTCTCCTGAGTTGAAACCAAGAACAAATACAAAAATCCCTTACTGTTGCACATGAGCAAGTTTTAAAATATGAAACAAGGCAATAAAATTTGAGAAAGTGATGAAAGGGGAAAGCTAATGAAAGGAAGTCAGCCACCATGATACAAGAAAAACTGAACAAAATATGGCCTGCCCCTGCAAGACTTACACATCCATGATGTATTGTGGGTCTCTGGCGCCCAGGGGCCAATACTTGCCTTTGTGGCCCCCTTCCCCCATCAGCGGCAGTGCCTCATGGGGGAGGGGGTCTGCGGGCCCTTTTCCTGCTCTCCCCCACTCCCTCTAACTGTTCGGGGGATGGTTGCAGCTGGGAGTGGGAGTGACAGAGGCAAATGTCCCCAGGCTGCCCAGCAGCTGAGGGATATGACAGGCTTGGGTACCCACAGGTCTCTCATTCCATTCAGCCCCTAGCAGACCTGAGCTGGGGTCGATGAAGCCACCAGGCCCTGGCCACCTGTGACAGTGGCGGGGGAGGGGGACGCCTTCAAGGAGGGCCTGGCCAGCACCCCTCTGGCCAGCTTCCGGGGGCATGACCCCCCCTTCGGTATACTACTGTTACACATATGCTTAATCTTATGAATTTTGAGTAATCCCACTGAAGTCAAGTAAGACAAGTCTTTGCAAGATGAGGGCTCAGATCTGTACTCAGAATGAAGCTGCACATTTTTGCCCAAAATGTTTGAAGAAATGAAAAAGAGCCTTCATGACTGTAAACTGCTTTTATCAATCACAAGTAACTATTCAGAGGCAGATCTGTGTAGCTTCTGACTCAAACAGAATGAAATATAAAGAACTTCAGAGGAGGACAGGGACAATCTTTGCACTAGTGAGGAGTGAAGACATTTTAGCCGCTAACTAAGCACATCTGAGTTATGAAATTTACTTTGCAATGTCTGCCTACAAGAGCTGGTAAAGCTTTGGGAATATGGACAGGAAGCAGGTCAGGACTAACCACTTGAGAAAACAGCTAATGTGCCTCTTCCTACACATAGACAATGAGCATGGATTTAACATCTTTGTCCTGCTATTCACATTCAGTCTAAGGCTTGAAGGGACTTTTACAAACAATGTAGTCAGTAAATAAAATGGAGCGCTTTTCCTGGGCATTGGGAGGAACTTGAGCTCCCCAACATTAGCCCATCAGTTTCTGTAAAAAGAGAGAGAAAGGAAAGGCAGCTGGGGGCCCTGGTTACAACCCACAGAAAGAGTCCATCTAGATCAGAAATTCACAGGTGCAAAATATAAGCATTTTGCAAAGTTAGTTAATTGGAAAAAATGATGTGTGTAAAAAAGCAGCTTTTTGCCCAGCTCTAACTGAAGATACTTTATGATTTTACCTCTTCTACATGATTCTGTATATAACTGGTTGAAAGCTGTCTAACATCAGCAACAATTTTTGTCAAAATTTCAAATTCGAAGGAATAACTGGATGGATGAAAATGTTTTCAGTTGTAATCCTCCTATTTCTCTGACCAGCTCTAATTGAGATCATGGTGCATTCTTAGATGAGCTCACATTTTATTTTTATCAGCCTATTGCTAAAATAAACAAGCAAGCAAAAAAAAACAAGTTACAAATGATGAAAGATGTGGTTTCATTCTTTAGCTATTCAATTCGGGTGAAATTCACTCCAGTGAAGAGCACCCAGGTCAAAATATCTGCTTCATTTATCCTCCACCTTAGCTACACATTAAAGTCCAAATCCTACAATTGCATCCATGCAGGGGGACCCCTGCAGCTGTGGGGAGACCAGGTGACTACAATAGGGCTCCATATGTGCACCAGGATTGGCTTACAGAGATTAGAACCTAAGTGGCACAAGGACCTTGCACTTCTCGTCTTCACCCTTTAGGACTATACCCAAGAGGTAGGCAAGGCACAAGAATATGAACGTTTTTTTAGAAGGAAAATATTTTATTCTGTCTGGGACATGAAACCTAGGCTTTTACAGACTGAAAATCTTATGAAAATGATGGTTTCTAAGTAGGATTGTGCTGAGTGTGTTGGGCTTTAAATTTTGTAAAGGCTTATTTATTTCTGATTCATACAGGGCCATAAATGTGCATGACTCCTACAGACAAGCCAAACAATGTGCCTGCCCTGAAAAAGTGACTGTCTGAGGGTACATCTACACATCAAGCAGGATCCCACAGCAGCAAGTCTCAGAGCCCAGGTCTAGCGAGTCGAGTCCACAGGGCTCATGCTATGTCGTTAAAAAAACTGTGTAGCTGTTCAGGCTTGGGTTTGTGCTCTGAAGCACAGGGAGAGGGTGGGCTTCAGAGCCAAGACCCAGCCTGCGCCCGAACAGCTATATAGCTATTTTTAGTGCCACAGTGCAACCCCAAGCCTCTGAACTCATGGTCATGGCATCCTGCTTGTTGTGCAGGTGTGCCCTAAGGTACAGACATTTGTTCCATGCTGGTAGCTACTCCTAAGTGTCATTCTATTAATTTCTATGGGGCTTTGCGCAGGCATGATTTAGGACCCAGTTCAGCTACCATTGACTTCAATTAGGAATTTGTTTAGGGCTTATATTTACAGAACTATTTCCAGGATTTGGCCCTAAATTAAGGCATGACATCTTGAGAGAATTTGACCAGTAGAGATGAGGTAGAAATTATGGAGAGCAAAAGTTACAACAATAATACCAGTTGCTTTGGTCTTGAGGGTCGTGTGCACATTTTTAAGATTTTTTTTTCTTTGAGGTGCTATTAAAGAGCATATTAAAGATTTTAGGCCTTAGCAGACATGGGAATCTTAACCCGAGTCTTGGTTGAAAGGATGCTTTCTAGACCATTGCTGATAATTTCAATATAGGTTGATGGGTCTTTTTTGTAATTTAGAGAGTGAGCAAACAGTGGAAATGTTCATATAGTGTGCTCAGTTCCTTGTATGCTAACAGTTCTCAAACGCCCCAGTAGGTGGGGACACAGATTGCTAACTAAATTCAGTGCTAAAATGAAGCACCTGAGGTGCCATAAACTCTTCGAGAGAATTGGAGAACAATCATTCGCTATTCAGGCATCACACTGATTTCTGGCCATATTAGCTCAAAATATGACTATTGAGAATCGTTTACCCACTACACTTCAGGAACACACAGCATACAGTTTTACTTGTCCCCCCAGCACAATAAAACAATTATGAAGAAAAAGTGTATTTACTAATTCCTACCCTGTACAACTATGAGGGATTTCACTGCTTCTGGTGGTAAATCAGTGGATATTGCATATAAAGTAAATCTACCTGTGCATCTAATTATAGGTCCTAAAGCACTAAAAATCATTTTATGTAGTTTTTCTTACTCATGCTGCCTCCCTTGAGACACGGCTTCAGAAATCAATTCTCATACAAAATCTTTCTAAAGAGCAAAACTGAAATGCCCAGTGACTAACCATAATTTAGTTCTTTCATCCCCTGTGCAGTTAGATTAGGAGTTATAAGGAGATATTATACAAGATTTATTTATAATGGCTTTTGAAAGTTTACAGCAGGAAATATACATTAAAGCTATAAATTGCTTATTGCATTGGCCCTTCCTTAGTTTGGTCTGTGGAATAACTGTTTTCATCATTGCCTTCTTAATGTACTTTACAGCAATATAATTTAAATATAGTACAAGCATCAAATATTGATTTCGAGTTAACTTATGACTGATATTTAAATCATAATGATAGCATTTTTCAAGGCTAAACACAGCTGACCTCTCTACTTTATTATCTTTTATATTTTATGAGTAAAATTAAACTGCTGTCCTTCTAGAATTAAAATTTACAGTTGCACACTATCATTCTAAGTACATTTCTTTGGATATGAAAACACTGTAGGAAACTTTCTACAACTCTCAGATGGGTATTGTTGGTCAGGAAATGGCAGTTTTCTCCCTGGTAATTTGTTTGCTATACTTTAGAAAACAGGTTGATTAGTTCTGGGTTAAATGACTTGTTAGCCATGTTCAGCATTTTGTTCTCAAAATTGAAGGAAAACCCCCAATTGAATAGTATTGTGGAAGACAGTTTTAGAGTAACTTTTAAAACATTATTATTTTACCTTTTATTTTTATTCTTCAGGGCTTTACATTTCATCTTCTAAGTGTTTTTTCCCCTTAGTTTTAGAGAGAACAATGGATTTTTGATACCCCATGTGTTAGGGATGGTAGGATAAAATTTAGATTTGTGTAAGTATTAAGGCCTGCATATAGAATTTTGGGCCTGTTTGTCCGCTTGAAAGCTAAGGTCTTCAAGATACACATGTAAACAAAGAAAAAAGATATTGTGTGTTACTTTTGCCTACCTACAACCAGATGGGTTTTCTTTATTATTGTGAGAAAGATAAGGGATGCAGTTAAATGTTTTGAGGTATAATGGACTTTGATGTATGAATGTACAGATGAAGGGTAGCTCTGACTCTTCTTCAAGACAGTCGCCAGAGCAAAGTCAAACAACCTGTTGGGAGGAGCAAGGGGTAAGGGGAGTTGTGAGAAAGAAACACTAAATGGCCAGAAAGTGACCATGGCCAGAATACAACCCTGCTCCCTATCCCTCCCAGGGGTGCAAAAGAGGTGGAACCAAAGCCCACAGACTCAAGACCCTCCAAAACAGAATATGACCATAAATTGTAAGGCGTGGTAGAACTATGCCTACCAAGAAGAAGGAGGTGAAGCGGGAGTTCTAGTGGGGTATGGAGCTATGGTGAAGGGAAGACGGAGCTCTATGGGCATATAAAGTTATGGTTATGAGAAGGGAAGCCTGACTGGTGTGAAGGACTATGATTTTGTGCTTGATTGTTTAGCCTCATTAAATATCACATTGCCTGCACTTTGGACTCTGGTCTGCTGCTTCCTGTCTGCAAACATGTCTGGGAACTGAGATTGACAGGGCAGGGGAATGCTAACAGCATGTCTAGGGTTAGACAACAATAGGATTAGCAACAATACAGCAGAAAGGTGACAGAAAGGAATCTTAACACAGCAGTTGAGGGTTTCCCTTGCATAAGGAATCTACATAAGGGGTAAGTTCAGCATACCCAGGAGTAGGCTGGTGGGTGATATAGGATAGGATGTGTCAGAGCCTATGAAGCTCCGTTTCCGATTGGCATAAAATGCAGCGGTACAGCGGCTGCTCAGATGTATGTCCCCAGATTTGAGGACGCACAAACACAGCTTTAATGCATCTTTGTCCATTCCTTTTAGGTTCTGAGCCAGACACAGGTACCTGGGCCCTTTTCAGTTCTCCATATGAGTCTGACTTTGTGAGGCGCTGAGTATCTTAGGGTGCTGCTGCATACCAGTAACTCTTGTTAATCTCAGCATTTTTTAGGCTCGCCCTCTGTGAGTGCTAAACTCCCACTGACAGTAATGGGCTTCAAAGGGTGACTAGATCCTCTCACTTCTGAATTTGCAAAAATAATTAGTTGTCTAAAATAAACCCTAGATACAAGGCCAGTTATAGAAAGACACATTTTCTTTTCCAGGACCTTTGATCACATTGAGATTTCATGGACAGAATGGTTCCTGGCTTTTTCAAAACACCAGTTTTGAATGCTCTGCTCCACTTGTTTCAGTGATTGACTTCTAACGAATTGACAGATGTTCAGCAATGAGTTCAGTGACATAATAATATTTTATACATTGTAGCCAAGGATAAAAGATATCAGATATATTAAGATTATGGAAGTGAAACATAAGTATTAATTAATGTAACAGGGGCTACAAGTCTTAGCTCTTATAAAGGTAAATTAGCATGTCAATTAATAAACCTGCAGAGCTTGTGTCTATGCTTGTGATTTTCTGGTGTTTTGAAAATAACTGCTGAGTTTGGATAATAATGTCTATGAGACACCAGTTAACATCACAAGATAACCGTTGGTAACCTGGTGAAATGAGGTAACTGCCTGTCGCTGTGGTGATAAGGTGATGTAAAAGTTAATGAGTATCAGGAGAACTAATCAGCCTATGAGAAAATGGCCACTTCAAAAGTAGTGGGATATGAACATTCAAATAAGGAAAAGGGGTTAAAACCTTCATACATGTCTGAACCCCACTGGGCATCAGCACAACACATTATTCCCCTCTATTCAGCACTGGGGGTTGAGGGGGAGCACATCTGAAGTATTGTGTCCAGTTTTGGGTCCCCCACTACAGAAAGGATGTGGACAAATTGGAGAGAGTTAAGTGGAGAGCAATGAAATTGATTAAGGGGCTGGGGCACACAATTTATGAGGAGAGGCTGAGGGAACTGGGCTTATTTAGTTTGCAGAAAAGAAGAGTGAAGGGGGGATTTTATAGCAGCCTTCAACTACCTGAAGGGGGGTTCCAAAGAGGATGGAGCTAGGCTGTTCTCAGTGGTGGCAGATGGCAAAACAAGGAGCAATGGTCTCAAGTTGCAGTGGGGAAGGTCTAGGTTGGATATTAGGAAAAAGCTTTTTCACTAGGTGGGTGGCGAAGCACTGGAATGGGTTACCTAGGTGATGGAATCTCCATCCTTAGAGGTTTTAAAGGCCTGGATTGACAAAGCCCTGGCTAGGATGGTTTAGTTGGGGTTGGTCCTGCTTTGAACAGGGTGTTGGACTCGATGACCTCCTGAGGGCCCTTCCATCCTTGATCTTCTATAATTCTATGATTATAAAAACGGTATCCTTGCCTGCACGTGTGGAGGGGGAGAATGCCTTGATAACAACCGGTGGTGGTGGTGTTGCAATGATGATGGTAAGCACTGGGTTTTCCACAAGGTGTGGTATGAGTAATTCAAATGCTATGTGTTCTGTATTGATTTTTCTCTCCTTTATCAGACTGCACTGTATGTATTGTTGGTTGATTGCTTACTAAAAGTAATTATTATAGAAAGAGCACTATGAAATCTCTGTTGTGTACCCCTTTCTATTGATAACCTTTCTACTGTAGTTGATCTTGGGGGCTGAACTCCCACAGATTAAAGTAGATATAAACCCTCACCTTGACAAGGGTAATTGGTTGAAATAACCTATAACTATAGATAAGGCTACAGATTATGCAACAATGTGCATCCAGCAGGACTCTGAAGAACTTTAAAAACTATGGGGCTCATGTTGCTCTTATCTTTGCAGGAATGGAGGCTTCCTTGCAGCAAAAATGGTATGGTCCAGATGAAGAGGTATGGCCAAGATAAGGGAGCCCTAGCAAGGGATCTACACTTCATGTTCAATATGGAATCAGCTCCATAGGGGAATAGAGCAAACTAGTGGAGCTGTTCTATGGCTTTTCAAGATTTCTCATCCCCTTGTCTGCATAGGTCTCTCCAGCACTCACCTGGGCAGCAGGGATTTGATTTGCTCTTATATATACAGGGAAAATTTCACCCCTGTGAAGCCCATAGAAGTACCCAAAATAATTCTTCTATGGTGCACAGGCAATAAATTTATCCTGAGTACCAAAAAATAAATAAAAATGCAGTCATGTTTTGAGTAAGGGAAAGCAAGTGGTGCCCAGCACATTTTGGAACAGTGAGTTCATCAAATCGATCGACTTGGTCAGCGGGGAGATCCCAATCGGAAAAGATGAGAAATTGCTATATGCAGATGGCATAGCAATAAGGGTCTTCCTCAAAAGAAGACCTGGAGGATCTAGTAAAGCAGTGATACAACCTGCTAACCAGGCATGGAATGAAAATCAGCAGGACCAAGACTGAAGTCATGTGAGTCAGTAGAGGTGCCACAGGGAAACCGGACATAGAGATTGAAGAAATACAACTAAATCAGACTGACCAAGTACCTTGGCAGCTGGGTTACAGAAGACAATGAGCTTGAATGTGAGGTTCAGGCTATACAGGGGAGTGCAGGAGGAGCCTGGAATAACATCTCAGGGGTTGTGTATGACAAGAGTATGACACTAAAACTGAATGCCCAATTATATAGCACAATGGTGCACCCTGCAATGCAACATGTTGCAGAAGCTTGGACACTAAAGATATGGTAGGTTCAATGCCTGCAGGTGTGCAAAATGAGATGTCTTTGTTCAATAAAAGACGTTAAACAAAGAGACAGATTTTGAAATGGAAGCATTAGGATGGAAGTCAAAATCTGTGATGTGGCTGACAGAATCCAGGAAGCATGACCTCGCTGGTGCGGACACATACCAAGAATGTGAAAAGGGAGGTGTAACCCGTCCATGCCCAGGGTAGCCCACTGATAATGCCAGGATCAGGGCAGGCTGTAAAAGGAGAGCAGATTCTCCCAGCAGATTGAGTGACACTCAAGTCAGACTTTCCAACCAGCCACAAACAGTGCTTCTGATTCCCCCACGTTGGTTATCAAGAAGCCACTGTGCAAATACATACAGCCCCTTTACTGCATTTCAGTCTCCGGCTCCCAAACTGACACTAGGTGCAGTAAAGAGACCAGTTATTTAAACTCTATGCTCTTTACTAAAAGATTCCCTCTGATCCCAAAGGATCAGCCACAGTACCAGTTCACTATAAGTTTGGATCTTACCCAAAATACCACGCTGCCAGCCAATCCTTTAGTAACTAAAACTAAAGGTTTATTAATAAAAGAAAAACAAACAATAAGAGAAGTGTTAAAGGCTTAAAGCGATCAGATATATACAAATGATTTAAAAGTCCATACACATCATGTTTCTAGAACAATTGTGGAGTTGCAGGCTTGTATAATCCCTCTGGTATACATCCAGTACCTGGATGGGTCTAAGTCCTTCAGTTCAGTTGCAAAGTGTGTTGATCCAGAGGTGTGTCCGCAGCTGGACAGGAACAAAGACAAAATGGTTTCTGTGGTTTGATCTTATATACCCTCTGTCACTGGCCATGTGGCTTGTGGAACTTTACAGGAACTCAAATGGAGTCCAGAGTCACATGGGCCAATCCTGGTAACTCTTCAGGTATGCCTTTAGCTTCTTCCTGGGCCTTTGGCTTCTGTAAAGGTCTTGATGGGCCATTAAGCGGGCTATTGTCCTGTGGCCTCTCTGTCTGGGGTGTGTCTTTTACAGCACAATTCGAAATACAGGTATATCAAAGATCTCCATAACTTTCCTCATACATATTACACATGAACACAAATATTATCATCTTATTCAGCATATCATAACCTTTCTAACTGCACCTGACATGGTATGTCTCACATGAATCACTATGATTTTGACATATTAATGTCAAATAACACAAATGCCCCCCCCTCCCAATCCAGTCCGCATGACAGGAGGTGTACATTTTTATGGGGTGGCCTGGTACAGTGCGTGAGGCAAAGTTGCACTGCACATGCCTAGCAATCAGGGGTTTCCTACCTGATATACCCCCACATCCACAGGATCTGCAAAATGAAATGCAACACCTCTTGCCTCACTTTAATTATGGGAAGATCTCATGGTTCTTTCTAATGAGATGGGTCTTGGTTGTTTATATTTAACTTTTCCTTTCCATACTTATTTTTTTGGATAGCAGGATAAACATGATGCCTAAGTGACTTAGTTAAGATCAAAGAACAGACAGGAAAACAACCCAGGATCTAGCTGCAAATCCCCTGCATTAGTCACTAGATTCCCTCCTAGAACTCATTCTAGTTTTTACTGAATTGATTTTTCAATAATATATTAAGCACCAAAATGTTGAAAAACAGTTGTTTTCTCAAACTAGTTTTACCCTCTTGGATTCTTCAAGACATTGTTGGGAAAGCACTGCTAGTCTTTGACCCAATCTTTGTCTTTAAGATTTCAGAGATGATAATTTGTTTTCCCATCTTTCCAGATGGTGGGGGTGGGGGAGGGAGGGATGAAGGAGGCACATGGTGCTGAGGCAGACAAGTTGCCAGTCCATCCTGTTTGATTTTTGTTCCCTCTGTTGATGCTAAACAGAATCCAGAAAAAGTAGAGCAGAAACATACTGGTGTAAATTATTCAAGTGATGCTGCCATTTCTAGAAGCAGCCCTGACGGGTCTGCCCATAAAACATTAACATGACATTTCTGAGTTGTGACAGATGGTTTGGGAGAAGAAGGCTTAAGAGTAAGCAGAACACTGTTTTGTGGGAACAGAGAAAATGTGTTCAGCTATAAACAAACACACATCATTGCTGATTTGCATGCAGACTTCAGGGCTACTGAATTAAAAAACACATTAAAATTTAAGAGATCCATGTAAGTAGATTAAACCAGAGTTGTTCAATGTCCTATGCTCAAACAAAAATAAGGACAAAGTCTGTATTCACTACCTTACCGTCTTTTAGAAATGGGAGTGCTCCAGTTGTCCTAGTTAAATTCTGAAACATCCTAAGGGATGTTTGGGTTTGTTTATTTTGTGCTTCTGACTGACAATTTGGAGCTTCAATTCAGTTGTGTCTGCTCAGTTTTCCTTGCATTTGATAAAAAGAAAAGATGCAAAGAAGATCTGACTGGTTTTTAACTTCAGCAGACTGTACAAGAGTGCTCGATTCCCTTGTCCAATAATCACATTTTTTCAAGGTGGCAGCCTTACAGCGTTGGCAGATGCCCTTCCATTTAATGTTTGCAGTGTTGCTGTAGACATCCCTGTATATTAGCAGTAAACTATTATGTTGGATAGACTAGAGACAGACTTCCAGGGGAGTAAAACATCTCAGAGGACTATTGCTAATGAACACTGTTCCATATTCAGAGTTGGGTGAACCTTGTGGAATTAAAGGTTTTATAGAATTAAAGCTAAAAATACTTTTTGGTTTTATAAATGTAGATCTAGCTCTCAAACATTTCATTGCTGTAATTTAGCCCTCTGTTTTTTTTTTTTTTTTACTGCTGGGTTTTCTTGTAAAAGCAAGGTTTGCTAGATAAATAGGTGCTAGGGATAAAAATAATTCCAAGGACGGTCATCTGGCACAAGTAGATTCGGTCTATATGGCATGGGTAAATATCATTATTTAGTTTCCCACTCAAACTTCTCTCTTCCATTCCCCCACTCTGCTATGGTCTCTTTGTCCACTTTGCTCTGTTTTTTGGTGAATAGTTTTCTCTCTCACCCTCCCACTGTTCCTTTGCACATCTCTCTTAAGGGAAATACAAATCCAATAACATTTGAGTCAAATGTTTAAACCCACAAATGTCAGAGCAGGCCTGAAATGAGGTAAAATGAGTTTCCCCCGTCTATTCCAGATTCTTAAGAATACATTTGTGAATCAGTCACATTAAACAGGATCTGAAGATTTTGAGGCACCATAACCCAGTGGCCAATTCTGAAGATGTAGGCTGCAAATATTTCCATTTCTGTTTGCATGATGTGGCTTCAGTGTGTGAAATTTTTGATACTTGGGAGGGTGAAGGAGTCTTTCTTGGGAAGTGGGGCGGAGAGGGCTCGTGCCCCTGCAATGGAAATATATTGCGGTGGCAGATCTACATTTGGGGACTCCCAAAGTTTTCTGCTGTCAGTGCTCTCACAGCAACAAGAGTGGGTCCCAGGCTGGAGTGACTGCTGTGGCACATGAGGTTGGGTGGCCATCAGGGAGTAGGTAGGACTCCCCAGCCCAGTCCCATCTTCCACCCACCAAAGGAGACATGTGGTCCAGTGGAGACACCCAGTCTGGAGGAGGAACAGGAGCATGTGCAGCAGTTGCCAGAGTGGGGAACAGGACAGGGCACCAGCACCCAGACAAGGGGCATTGATGCACAGGGAGCCAACTGCTGAGGGGCATGGGAAAGCACAGGGCATTGGGTACCAGCCACACAAGAAGTGCACTAGCAATGACAGTAGGAACTACTGGGATGTCCCTTTAGAGCCTGGAGTCGCTCTCCAACCAAGCATTAGAATCTCCCTTTGCTCCGCCTCTTATCCCTCCACTCTTTCATTCACAGGGAACTTCCACCCTCCGTGACTCTGCCTATGATAAAGAATTACTGTCTCTCACATAAACACAACATTATTGCATGGTCAGGAACAAGCTGAAGGAGGAGATCAGCACTACATAGATAACAGGATATTAACGAAAGCTACACCCTTAAAATATAAATGGTATTCATAGTGCATGATTTTATTGCTGTGTGGCATCTGCATTCGTCCAATGATTTTAATAGCCTGTGTATCATAAATGCCTGATTTCACTCTTAAGAAATGCAAGAAAAAATTGAATTGCCTCCTAAACTGATGTCTGATTTTCCCAGGTCCATCCATAGTAGAAAATCAATTTTATGACACTGACACTGGAGGAAGAAAAGGATAGAGAAGTCCCATTTGAATTTTGTTCTGCAGGAATGTAACTCCACACCAAAGTTGCAGTGCAAATGCACATTGAGGCAGGACACAGTTAACTAGGCTGTCCTTATGGTGGTAAACCTTAAGGCTACATTAAAAAGTATTACTAATTCAAAGGGAATGACTGTCTATCTGCTTAGTGTAGCAGTGCAGAACTGCAATATAAAATGTCCTCTGGTGTTTATTGCTTATGTTTGTAACAGATTACAAGACATTATCTAGGGCCCTTATTTGTTTTCCACCTGATTTTGTTCCTCTCATATCCTCTCGGGCATTGGCTCCTGCAACCATACACACGAGCAGGTGATGGCAGACAGTAAAACTCAGCAGGGCTTTTCTGGCAGTGTGCTGCACTGGCTGTCGAGCCCTGTGCCAGTGCCATGTTGCCAAAGTGCTCCAACTGTTCACTCTCAATTTTTATTTTGGCTCCAGGAATGGCCACCTCTTGCCACGTCTGGTACTCACAGAAGTGGAAACTAGATTTTCGCCATTATCACAGTTCACAAGATAGCTCCTTCTACTACCAGCAGCGTAATGGGCATGAGCAATCAAATGCATTCATTATTCTTGCTCACCACGTGTTAACCGAGCCTTGTCTCGGGCTTGCAAACATTGCACTATTATTCTCATAAAAATAAATTTAACACACTGTTTTCTTTGGGACGAACAGAGGATTGTCTACATTTTACATGCTATTTATGTTCTTGGATTGATACACCATTTTCTGAATTAAAATACCAAGGCAGAGTGATAAAACCAAAGCATCCCCTACCCTGATGATGACTTGAGGCTTGACTGTATTGAGCTGGAGAGACATGGATGGGGTTCAGTCTTTTTCTTCACAGTGGATGCTGGACATAGTACAGATATAATGTGCTGAGTTTTTGGCACGAGTGAGCCATCCAAATCACTGAATGAATCTTCACTCCCAGCTGCTGGTTGATTGATGGAACTGAATAGGGGATAACTCTGGAGGGAGATGTTTGCCCTGTCTTCCATCTGGAGCTGCTGTGTTGGGACTCATAAAGATGGCTAGTGAACAGGCTGAGTTGGCAGAACTTTCCCAGCAAGCGAGACTGGAAACTGGGGAATAGATAAGTTAGCAAATGGTGTCTGGAATGAATGGAGTTTGATATATCTGATGCTGGTAGCTTTAATACAAGCAAGAAGTACTTGGAAATAAACCTTGGACTGTAAATGGGAAAGGGTTTGTCTTTAAAACCGTGTAACAACTGCAGATTGTGTTTTCTGTTACCTACAATCATTGCTTCTTTTGGGCCAAATTCCACCCTCAGATTTTCACCAGACACCATTGTAATGTACTTTAATGAAGCATGTGAGGGGATAACAGCTGCCTCTGTGTTTAAATTACAACCAGATATTGTTCTGTCATTTGGCAGAATGTTCACATCTTCAGATCTAAAAGTCCTCTTTGTGATTTACTAACTGCTCCTAGTTTGAACCAAAATGGATGCCTTCAGCAAAAAGTTCAAGATAGATGGACATCTGTTATCATCTGAAACAACAAGATCTTGAATCAGTTTTGTGAATATAAGTTACAATTGACCTTAGAAGCATTAATGTGGTCTATTGAGTCTCTTCATAGTTGTAGCTAATAAGAAGCTGTCTACTACATGGCTTTTTACACTTCTTTTAGATAATTCAGAGATCCAAAATCAAATTCTAGCACTCAGAGGCATTATATGGATTTGTGATACTCCCTAAAGGCTCGGGGTCCATAAACCAGTGAATGGATTACAATGAAATATAGTGTGGCAAATGTAATATTAATAATATTTATCATTTGTTGTGACTCCTGCTGAACACCAAGGCTGAAAGAGAATTAAAAAACATAGAAATTGTGTGCACAAAATGTAGAAGTGTTTTGTGCCATTTTGTGCAGTGAAAAGGCATGTCACACATTGAGAGTCACACTTAGGATGTGATATTTGTGGCAAATATTATGTACACTGAATATATTATCAGAATATTTTAGATAAGCAGTTTGGTTCTATAATTTCTTGACTTCCATGGGACCAGGATTTGGTTTATCGTAAGTATCGTATGGTGGTGGTTTATGTTATATCCAATAAAGACATAACTAGGAAATCCTGTTGGAATTGGTCAGTGAGAACATGGCATATATCAGAGCTATAAAAATGCTGAAGTATAGTGCACAGATCTTTGCAGAGAAAGATCATCCACGGAAGTCAATAGAATTTTATGCAAAGATTGAAGGGAGAATATGACCTTATGTAAGGTATGGGGGCATACAGACACAAAGATTTTAGAGACATGCAGATCACATAATCAGATTCCCACTTGTAGCCTGTGATAAAGTGCGGAGTTTAGTATAAATTCAAATGCTACAATCATGATCAGAATATCTAAGAACCTGGATCTTCAAAAAGTAAAGGAAATTGATGCTCATTATTTTGGCCAAATTAACTTTTTATCAACCTGAAAGCACAAGGATCAAAAGCATAATCACAATTATTTACAAGTGCTACATTTCCATTTATGTATAGAAACTTCCCTATATTTATAATGAAAGCTGTTGCTAATTCATATAACTCCTAAAATTTATTATTCATTCATCCTTTTTATTTCACAAATTATATAATGTGTGGAAAGTCCTTTTACTGTCTACAGACCTTTAGTTGTTTCTTCTTTTTAATCTATCTTTCTTTTTTTATGCCCACTTAACTATTTCATTTTCCTGCCTACTATTTTCTTCTTTTTTTCCCCACAATCTTCATATTTGGGTATAACTACTCAATCACATGCGAGTTAGTTCCTTTTGCATCTTGTCTTCAGAACATTTCAATTATATTTGTGAGAACACACATTTTTTATTACATTATAATGAATTTTATTTCAGTGAACAGTATTCAAAAACTATGGAAGGGCATGCATGGAGCTAGACTAGTGTTTAATTAAAGCGGTTTTATTTTTTGCATCATGATCTTTGATATCCACTCACAAGTCCCACCTTAAGTGCTTCCATGTTCAAAGACAGCTACAGAACACAGGGAACAGAAACATGCTGAGGGAAGTGATTGCTGCTTATT
This sequence comes from Mesoclemmys tuberculata, assembly GCA_007922155.1. Taxonomy (NCBI): domain Eukaryota; kingdom Metazoa; phylum Chordata; order Testudines; family Chelidae; genus Mesoclemmys; species Mesoclemmys tuberculata. The sequence continues at coordinate 49,085,803 of ML675604.1, forward strand.
GCTTGTCTCTTTAATATTGGCAGAATTTCTCAACTTGCTGTGCAGTATTCTGTCCTTCATGATGCCCTTGGAAAACATAAATGACATTTCCTCATCTACTGTAGATATTAGTTTACAAAGCTGGCTATAGATAATCTTGGTGACTTTAGCTAGGCTTCTCAAGGTAAGAATGTTCTCCCAGATGAATGCTCTTCTTTTTGGTGACTTCCTGATTCCTGTTTCGGGATTAACTGCTGGCAGATCTGTAATGCTGGTAATATTAGGAACTAAAAGAGTCGTTCATTGCCCAGTGTTAGTTTTGGGAACTATTCTCCAGAATTGAATGTACAGGTCTGGTCAGTGCCAACCCATGACAAATATATTAGGGTAAATATGGGAACATACTAAACATCATTGTTCCTTATGGTCCATTTCTTCTTAATTAGCTAATGGAGAAAAATGTGTAGACTGTTCACACAGACCGAGTTCTTGTCTTCATTGAGAAGGAAGTATGTCTGAGATTCAATAATTGTAACTGGTCAGTAGTAGCCAAATAGTGGATATGTGGTAAATGTGGTCACCATTTCTTGATAGAAAAACATTCCTATTGGAATATGTGGTCTCATTTAAATGAAATTTTTAGATTTCTCAGTTGGTTGGATCAGAACAAAAACTTTGATTTCATGGTGAAATTTTGAAAGTAAACAACATTTTTTTAATTAAAAATAAGGTCTATCCAAAACAAACAAAAATAATTTCAAAATGGTACAACGTGAAAAATTCATTTTGAAATATTGATTCTAAGCAGAAATATTCATGTTGATATACTTAGTTTCCGTTGAAATGCCAACAATTTCTGTTTTGACGTTCCCAATTCAAAACATTTGGAGTTTTCACTGTGCAAAAATTTTGGATATTTCAATTTTTCATTCCAATTCAGAGCAAAAGGAAATTTCCATTTTTTCAAACAGCTCTACCTAGTAGCCAATCTCCGTGTGTCTTTCTAGATGTCCAGGAGGAATGCAGAGGATGTTCAAATATCTGTTGTGAGATTGAGAATTTGCTTAAAAAGTCTGATGTGAAATTGAGAATTTGCATAGATAATCTATAATCTTATTTACCTGAAATAATGGTACAAATGAATCTAAAGTTGATAATTGAGGTGAGATTGTTAACAACAGTAAATAGAACTAAATTATCTTAAAAATCATATTCTCCTTTTATTTATGCCTTGGTTTGGTGTAGCTCTGCAACTAGACTGGGTCTAGCTCATCCAGCCTCTGCCATGTAGATATGGTTTTGTTTTGTGACTGTGCATTGTGCCTAGACCTAGGAGAACCTCATGGAATTTGTGGTTTTACAAATCTTTTCATCCTCTAATTTTAACCCATTTTACTTTTCAAGGGTGAGTCAATAAAAATAAAAACATATAACTGGAAGTCTATTAGCGATAGAAACCTGCCTATTCCTTAATAGGTCTGACACAAGCACATGGATGGGATATTCACTTTGCCTTGTTCTATTAGCCACTCCAGTAGTGCAGACTCATAAAGCAGGTGTGATTGGCACAACTTTTACAAACTACAGCTACAGTCTGTGGATGCAGTTGAACAGAAGCCCCTCACTTTAAGGAGGAAGGAATTGGCAACAGGGTATTTCCTATGAATAGCCCCCAACTTTGGCACTTCATCCCTGCTTGGTTTGACAAAGCTGAAAAGAATGACTTAGGCTATGTCCACACTATGAGTTAGGGTGATTCCCCTGCTCATCTACACATACTCATGCTAGTTTGATGATATCTGTCGCAGGTATAGCTAGCAGTTTAGCTGAGGTAGCACTGGTAGCAGTAGCGGAGGCATGGCTAAGCAGTGAAGAATACATACCCAATTCCAGGCAGGTTTGTACTCGTCATGGCTGAGCTGTGCCTCTCCTGCCATTACCAGTGCTACTGCAGCCACACTGCTATTTATGTGTACATGAGCAGAGGACTCACACCCCTCACTCATAGTGTAGATAAAGTCTTAGTTTCAGAGCATTCTGCAGGATGCAACTATTTACCCATGCTTTTGGGCAGGGAAGGCCAGTATTTGTGCATGGGTATTGTTTGTATTTGATATCATCTCTGGCTGGTCATTTTCTAGGAGATGGAAGAAAAGTTTCTGTTTTTTAACTTGCATATAATTGTGTTCGTCATATAATACTACGACAGCTGAAATTAATCTGCCCTGTCTCAGCACCTGTGGCAATACTAGTGCATTACAATAGTGATTTTGGTACCTTTGCCATGGCTACCAAGGCAACACAATTTTTTTTAAGTAGTCTATGGGTATGTCAGAACTAGAGCTGGAAGGCATGAATTCCAACTCAAGGGGACATACCCACATGAGGTCTAATTGAGCTAGCGTGCTAAATATAGAAATGTATCTAAGGAGAGAGGGGCAAGCCATTTTGAGTACAAATCTGTCCAAGACCACGGGTACGTACTTGGACTGGCTAGCCACACGACACAGCTAGTGTCACAGCTACACTTCTATTTTTAGCAGGCCAGCTCAATCAGAGCTAACACCAATATATTCCCTCAAGCTACAATTTACACCTTCCAGCTTCAGTGTAGACATGTCGTAGAGCTTGGGAAAGGGTTTTTATACTAAGTATAGATCAAAGTGTATAAATTAAATAAAGCATAACAAAGTCTTGTGTGACATTGACTTACACTGTGCTAGTTCCAAATTCCTGATCAGTGTCAAGGCTTGCTAAGGAGAACAGAATAATATGATTTCTTAGGAGAGTTGTAAAGAGAAGGGGGATGGAACGCTCCCTCTTTCTCTTTAAGGACCTGATCCACTGACCACTGAAGTCAATGGCAATCTTTCTACCAGCTACAATATGCACTGCATCAGCCCTTAAGTCCCTAGTCCAATGCCTTCTGAAGTCACTGGAAACATTGCCATAGCCTTTTCTGGGATTTGGATTAGCTCTTAATCAATGAACATGGGCTGGAGGCAGTTTGTGGCTTCTTTGTATAGATAGTGTGCAACCTCTCATTGAATTCTAGTCACTAGGAGGTGAAATAATTTTGCTGTGGTTTTTGTACATCATATCCACAAAACCCATAAGGCACACAAAGAGAGAGTCATGATCCTAGTGCATGTATTCTTACAATGTTCACCATTTTATTATGTTGTAAGCAAAGCAGGACATTTATATTCTGCAACTGCCTAATTGTGGTTGTAGTAATTGTTATTATTATTATTATTATTATATATAATAATAACAACAACAACTTAGTGCTCTTTTAGATATGGATGTTAACATGCTTGAATATCTTTAAAAGAAGTAATCTAAGATGCAGTGTTTAAGCATCTAACTGAAGAAGATCCATCTGTGAAAACAAAGCAGTCATTACAATTCTCTCAATGGCATTTTTTTTTCACTCACTCACATAATGTGTGCTTGGGGTTTATTGTTGATACTTCTGGTTGCAGTGTGGGTGTCTCCCAGTTGCAGTGCATTATGTTTTTGTTCCCTTGTGGGGGGTGGTTTTGAATTTGTTTTCTGTCATTAGCAAAAGTTGCAATGCAATGATAAAAAAACTAATGTCCATTAAAAAACATACTCAGGCACTCTTCAAAATGTGGTAAAATGTAATTATGGAAATAAAGAAACACTGGGCCAGATTCACTGTGGACTTCAATGAAGTGGGACTGAATTTTGTGCCTTATGACAATTTCAATGAGTAAAGAAGTTTCTGATCCGTTATCCCAGGCATACAGGCAAGAAATGAGTCATAGTGAGGGATATTCACACACAATGAGCATTATCTGGTTTAAGCACAGCTGTATGTCTAATAGTGATGCATGCAGAAAATGCTGTTATTTAGTAGTTATCAATCTGACTTTTAAACACAGGGTTGGATGGCAGTGGTGGCAGCAGTGTTCATATGAAGGACTGTATCATGAAACATACAGAAAGGTTTACAGTACACAAAGCATAGAAACTGGAGCACTGGCAATAGGAATGCATGTAACAGGAAGCTAAGGGATTCCAGGGCAGATAATTGGAGCCTCACTGCCTAACGAATGTAAAATTTATATTAAAAAAATCATATTATTCCTATTTATATATTTCCATCTATTTATGTTAGGCAATGACATGCCAATTACTGGCATTCAAACCGCTTAGTGCTCCAATTACTATACACTCCAAAGTGCATGCTTTGATTTCCATGCTTGGAGCACAGCCTACCTGTACGGATAATGCCTGGCTCAAGGCCAGCTAAAAGGCTTCGCCCCTCATGCCCCGCATTCTCTCTCTGCTTCATTGTGTTTCTTGGTGTGCATATAAATTAGATGATTTTGATAGCAAAGGGTAAAAATAATGCCATGTCGACATGAGGATTTATAGCTTGCTTTCTCATCTAGCCTTGTGTTTGTTATGAATGTGGGATGCTGAAAGAAGTCCTGTTAAGCAATACTTACCCGAGTCAATGTTGCATATAAGCATATATTTTTTGATGACTGTACATTTTTGGATGACTCTAATTTGTAATTGTGGAAATGATCTTATTGGCCCAACCATTTTAAATGGCAGCTTTTTTGTGACTATAAGATTAGCAATGGGATGCTTGTCCTAACAGACAATGTTTTGAAAAACAATGGGGCTAATTAACTTGCTGGTACATGGGACTAATGGTGGCTATCTTGACTTTGGTATGTCTATGCATAAAGCCAAATCTGCCTTCTCCATTGTGCAAGGGAAAGTGTGTTGCTTATAATATGTATCAGTAATAACAATAATTAATGGTAATACTTTGTGCTTAACTAGTTTCTTTATTTGGGGATCTCAAAGCACTTTACCAAGGCAATAAATATAATTATCTCCATTTTCCAAAATGAAGAAACAGAGGCACAGATAAACTAAGTGACTTGGTGGTCCAAGGCCACACAGGATATGTCTACACTGGAATTAAGATCCCACAACTGGCCCATGCCAGCTGACTTGGGCTCTCAAGGCTTGGGCTGTGGGACTGTTTAATTGTAGTGTAGGCTTCCGGGTTCAGGCTGGACCCCCGGCTATAGGACACTGCGAGGTGGAGTCCGAGTCTGTAAAAAGTTCTCCTGATCCCTGTGAGCTCAAGTCAGTTGTCACAGGCCAGTCACGGGTGTCTAATTGCAGTGTGGACATACCCACAGTATTTCTCTAGTAGAGCTCTGAATAGAATTCTGATTACCTGACTCCCAGTGTCTTGTTTAGTTCCTATGTGAATTTTAAAGCCTTCAATACCAGTGATTCTGTTTCTGTGGCATGAAAGCCAAGAGCAAATGTGAATGAATTAATTAATGAGTACACAATATTATTAATATTAATTCTCATATAATGTGCCCTCATCAATTGGCATTATTATAAATATGTATTAGGAGGTATTGTGGCATCCGGTATGTTTGTAGAGTGACTTGCATCATAAGATCTCAAATTTCTTCAATGAATGAAGCCTCAAAACACCGCTACAGGTAGGAATTACCCTTATATTTCAGTTAGAGATTCTGAGGCAGAGAGTTTATGTGACTTGCCCAAAGCCACACAACTTGTGTGTGGAAAAGCAGAAATAGAACAAAGATTTCCTTACTTCAACTGTCAAGTTTGAACTACTAGAACACACTAGCTCTCTGAATGGTAATCATCATTCTATAATGCCATTTGCATATTTCACAATTTTAGGTTTAGTTTTGAAACGATGAAACTGAAAAGAGGTGCTTGCTGTTTGCTCAGTTTGGTTTTGTTAAACATAAAGTGTGCGTGTACTTTTCATATACTGTTAAAGCAGTGTAGTTAAGCTCATCAAAAGAATTGCATGGTTTCTTATAACTCAATTTGTTGTTTGTTGAAGAATGGGCATATCTTGATTTTTAAACTTAGAATTCTAGGAAGTGAATTCCTGAAATTATTTTCCCCATGCAGTGTTGTCTGATGGACACTTGATGGAGCCAACCAGTTCCAGTTGCTTATTTCCTTCTGTATAGCAACTGCCAGTGCTTGCACTGAAAGCTAGACAAAAATAAGTTGGTGCCCCAGAAAGGTGATTGGTCTTGTGTCTGAGAGGTGAGCCAGAACTTTATAATAGGTGGCTTATCACTACGAGCCTGAACTCTAGGAGTCAGTCCCCAAGTGCAGACAGCAAACACAAACAACTCACATATGGAGAGTGCTTGGCAAAGTTCTCATGTTTTTAGGAGCCCCTTCCTGGGCAGAAATGAGTGAGGATGGATAGCTTATACCTCATGTGACTGGGCCAGAAGATCATATGTTCTCTGTACCCAGCTACAGAACATGCTCCTCCATGCAACTGACCTATTTCCCAGCTACCAAAGCCTTCCTGTCTCAGTTTAACTATTGACACTGAAAGTATGGTTAGATGGTGAAACTAGCCTTACCACTGTGGAACCCTACATTCAAATGCAATAGAACACAGTGGGAGAAATAATTGGACATGTGTTTTCAGTGTCTGTCTCCTTCTCAAAACCACCACACATTTTGCTACTGTGCATCCCCTGTTCAAAAGATTAAAATGGTAGGAGACTAGAGTAATGCTAAGTATATAAGTAGTGTACTGGCTGAACTGTGCTTCTAACTTTGTCCTGTGCCTGGCTTAATTCTACATGATCAATCTCTCACTTTCTTAAGCACTTAGATTTAGCTAATGTATTTAGTTGTTTTAAGTTTACACATTTAAGAGTATATAAATAGAAATAAAGGTGCTATCACTAGGATTAATTGGATTGACAAAAGAACATTTAAAATGTAATCACAGGAAAGTATTCCAAAGAATGCAGTCTACTGGCATATACAATACTTCCCCCCAAAATTAGTGGAAGTCCAATCAATTGGATCAATTAAAACTAAACTGGATACTTCATTTAGGAATATACTGTAGGGAACAATTCTGAATTGGTAGGAGGATTAGCTAGTTGACTTGATACATCTTTTCCATCTATAACTTCTGGGATCCATGATCCTACCAAGGAAGTTTCTGATTTAATTTTAATTCATATATGACACACTACATGTCATTCCACTTTGAAAAATGACTATAGAATTAACATCTTCATGATGATGAGATGAGAAATAACATCTCATAACATGAGATCTGTTCTGTGTGTAGTCTGAGTCAACTGCTCAATGTGGTGTTAAAAAATGTTTTCCCCACTTTTAACTTACATTGGTAAAGCCAACAGAGTTAAGAAAGGATGAGCAGGATTCTATTTCTTCTTTTGCATTATTAACTAAGTTTCCGTTGGAGGGACAAATTTCACTCTTGTTATTAAGTGATCTAAAGCTAAATTCTGGACCCCTCACTCATGTGCCTGGTCCCATTGAACTTATGGGCAGAATGTTAAAAACCATTGGAACAACTTACTTAGGATGGATTCTCTATTCTTTGCAATCTTTCAATCAAGACTGGATGTATTCTAAAAATTATGCGATGGGTCAAACAGAAGTTATGGACTTGATGCAGAAATGATTGGGTAAGGTTCCACAACTTGTGTTGCTGTGCAGAAGGTCAGTCTAGTAGATCATAATGGTCTCTTCTGGACTTAACATATGTAAATCTAAGAAAAGAAAAGAAAACAGAAAGAAATTCAGAGGCATATTTATTTAATTAGATTTTTTAAATATGCTAAAAAGAAAAGGAAAATGAGACAACAGGACATGTTTCCAGGCGATGTTTGAAAATCATTGAATATGGAAGAAGTGGTGGAATGCTAGAAGATTATTGCAGATGACAGAAGATGCAAAGGAGAAGGTTCAACAATCTTGAGAAGAAGTAGAGGGGGCAGAGAGAAGGCCAGTGCTAGACATGCACAGAAAATGAAGAGAAAGACAATCCGCCATGTACAGGGGAACACATTTATAGAAGGCTTAAAAACAAGGAGGGCAGTTTTTAAGTAAATCCTGAAATGAATTTGAGTTGTTTGATACTGAGGTCCACTTTTCTCTGTGCGTGGGAAAAGTGGACAGCATCATTTCACTTATGCTGGAGTCTAGAGACCCAGGAGTTGAGTAGAAATGTGTGCTGCAATAGTCTTGACAAGAAGAAATGAAGACATGAAGGAGCATTTCAGCATAAGTGACATCAAGGCAGTATTGTTGTAGACAGACAAAATTGTGGAGATGATTATACGCAGATTCGTAGATAGGAAATTTCTTGGTCAAGAGTCATTCCAAAATTACAGTCAGATAATATACTTCATGCATCAGAAGAAGTGGGTTTCTGCCCATGAAAGCTTATGCCCAAATAAATTTGTTAGTCTTTAAGGTGCCACAGGACTCTTGCAGTCAGATAATAGGTTTCAAACAAGAAGATAGAGAAGATGGAGCTAGCGTTGAGGATGTTCCTCTTGTCAAAGAGAAACACTTTTAAAAAATTAGTTGCAGGAGGTTAAGAAGAAGTTGTAAATTAAAGAGAGATTGGCAGGATTTCTTAAATGTGTTCAAAGATATTTCCAGCTGAAGGGTAGCTAACATTAAAAGGTAAAGATAAAATTAGAAGGAGTTAAATATTAGAGCAGAGAGCTCAGAATTTAACACATGCAGCTGCTTACAGAAGTAGTCCTGGTGCCCAGGAGGATTCACCAGAACACATGGGAGAGTGGTCTAATTAATAGAAGCAGAAACATAACAGAATAATGTTATCTGTGATGGTTAGAGATGTGAGAATAAAACTGCTCTGTCAAGCACTTTACTGAGAGTGGGAAGAGAGCTCACCTTTGACCCTGGATGCTACAAACTGTTTCATAACTTGGAACTCCAGCAAAGTTGAAAACAGATAGATAGATAGATAGATAGATAGATAGATAGATAGATAGATAGATAGATAGATAGATAGATAGAGTTTGCACATAAAAGTGTGAGAATTCAGTCACTGGGGTTAATTCAAGGATGGGGAAAAGGAGTAATAGATGTAACACCAAACCAATGGTTTGGCACAGCAAGAGTAATACATGTGTGACACACAGGAGTGTTGCTATGAGATTGCTATTTATTTCTCGACCACAGACACATGACATGGTCCTGGAATTTGAAAGGTTATACCTTTGTCACATGACAGGGGCCCAATGGCTTCTGTGTTAGGGTGAAATTTATCCCTATGCAGGTGGACAACAGAAGAATTATACGCTACTTAAAATAGGAGTTAAATGTGAAATAAGGGAATTAATCAGCCTTCCATGAGGAGCAGAGTAAATAGGTAGGTAACAGGAGGGTAATAAGTGTGATTATAATATAAATTCCATCTCATAACAGGAAGTGGTAGAATCACATCCTCCCATAGACTGAATCCTGTGAAATGCGGAGTGTTTTAAATTCCCATTACCTTACATGGGCTTGATACAGATCCTACTCATTGTAAGGGAGTTCTTCCATTCCTTGAGTGGCAGCAAGATCAGTTCCAGTGGTACTACTGATGCTCAGCTATCTGGAGACAATGAGCTCTTTTCAAACCCAGGCCACATTTTTTAAAGTATCCTCAGAAGAACTTTTGTGATTTTGTCAACCAGACTGTGCATGAGGCACACAATTGTGCCCGATCCTCAACTTGTGTAAATTAGCGCAGCTCTGTTGAAGTCAATGAATCTATGACAGCTTACACCAGCTGAGGATATGCTCCTGTGTACCTCACTTCTTTACTGATGTAATGATTTAATAATTAACTGTTCTAGTGTTTCAGTATGATATATTGTTTTGCTTTATATAGCACCACCCATCCCTGTTCAACATATCCATACTGAGCACCAGCTGGAATTCTATTGCTATTTATTTACATTATATTGCAACATAGTCTAGAAGTTGTCAGGCTGGAGTCATCTTTGGTCTGTGTGTGTTCTAAATTGAATTTGATTTACATAAGTTCAGCTGTTTTTCTGTTACAATATGTAAGGAAGGGAGGAGTACAATTGGTGCTTGGGAATGCTATTTTGCATTCCTTTACCTTAATTAACTTCTGTAACAAAAGATTACATTATAAAGAATAAAACTTTGCAGGCTCTTCATACAGCAGACTAAGCCCTTTTGGTGTTGTGACAAAAATATTGTCAAAATGGCAGTTTCTAAAGTCTGAAATGTGTCTATTTGACATACTCAATAGTTCTATAGTATTTCACAATGCTTTGAATATGGATTGCGTTCTATATTATACACTGCATGAATAACATTCTAATGGTACTTTTGTATAGAGATTTGCATTAGAATTGGTCCTTTTGGGGCTGTTACCATGTCACCTTTATGCAAGGATTTTAGTAAGCTTACTGCATAACGTGTAGTATTCTTAATGCATATCTCAGCAGATACAATAATGTGCCAATGGGTGATTAAATACTCTGCTAAATCCCCACAGAGGTTGGTTTAAATGGAAGAACTGGGACAATTCAGATTAGGATCCAAAGTGAAAGAATCTTAATCATTCCGTTCAAATGGAGGTGGGTTTGAAGGATCTGTCATCCTTTTAGTTGCTTACAGATGTTATTCTACTTTTGGTACCCTGGAATAAATTGAATAAATATTCAGTGCCCTGGAATGAATCCAAATAACATTAAAGAAACAAAATTCTGTAGAGCAACATTTTAGCTAATGAGTATTTTTCCCCCAACTTCACTCCTGAAATTTTGAACAGATCACTTACTCTATTGACACTACGTAATTAATAAATAATAGTAAGAGTTAAAATATTTAACTACAGAATAAAATTAAATTAATTGTACTAACATTTAAAAATAATACTAATTTAAGAAGTTAAATACTACCCATTATGTTTCAGTAATGTTATGGGGCCAAATATAGTTGCCACTTATGCATGTACATATGGCAGAAAACCAAGGAGGGGTTGCTGTAAGGCAGAAGTGTTTTATGCTTTCTACCTCCACCAAAGCCTATGATGATGTCACTTCACAGGCTCTTCCTCACGTGCTCTGTGATTAGGACATTCCAGGGCAGGGTCCAGGGGGTGTGGTCTGAGTAACTGAGTACCTAAACACCCTGAGCATATGCCACACACTCCAGTCTGATTAAGATTTCTCCTGCCTCTGGCATGGATAATCTGTACATAACACTCAGTATAGGGCTGGGTCAACCAAAACATAGACTCCTCTTAACAGTGCTGCCTGGAATTTGATCTGTAAAAGCTTATTAAGTGGTCATACAGCATATGTCTCACTGAGATTAAAGGATGTCACTTGCAGTTCCTTCAACTGATCACATAACATGTTTCTCATTCAGACCCCAATTCGGTAAAGCACTTAAACACAGGATTAATTTTAAACACAAATTTCTGTCCATTTTCCTTCAGCAAAACAACTAAGCACATGCTTAACTCCCTTTGACTTCAATGGAAGAAGTGCTTTGTAAAATCAGGGCCTTAATGTCGCCCCACTTTAAACATACCTGAACGTGGTAATTCAGAGATGTTTTAGTATGATTACTGTTGGCCCCGTGTTTTATTGCCTTTCCCACATTCCTCATTCTTTTGCATTGCTCCAATGGAGTTGTTTCTCTGAGCATTAGTGAGGGTGTTTTAATTATGTTTTTATTGTATTTAATCATGTTTTATTAGGCTATGCAATTCTGTGAGCTCTTGGCTCAAATACTATATAAAATAAACATGAATATGTTCTCTTTTAGTTTTGACATACTTTGGAGTGTGTTATACTTATTTACATTACAAAGTTTAGAAACAAAATAAAAAGCAAGTCAATATAATTTATTGGAACCCTGGTTATATATTCAGTTGGAAAACATCATTAATTATGGGTTAGGGAATAAGATCCAAATGCCATTTTCATAATTCTGATTTTTGCCTTCCATACATATAGGATCACAGGGGCTAGGGATGGAAATGACTGATTAAATCATTAAATACATTCTGTAGAGGACATATCATATTTTAATTTAATCCTAATGATGTTAACAGATGCATCTGCCTCAGTGAGTGATCACCAATGGCTGGAAGTGGGGCAAATCCTCAGAGTTGACAAGACCTTCAGCTCTGGTCCTTTGAGAATGGTAGTGGAAAACTAAAATGGAAGAATCCTGTGAGACCCATTCCCAAAAAGTAAAGATGATTAAATGGCTGAAACATAAAACAACAGTCTCTCTATAACTTGCTTCTGCCCAAACTCAGTCTTGCTGCTTGCCTTTATTGTATACATTTTTATGTTAACATGATATAAGCAGGGACTGAATGAGTTCTCCCCTAACACCTAGTGATGCACGGGGGGAAAAAATCTTCAGGAGCAGACCATATTTCCACAGACACACCTACTCTGCCTAGGTACTCAGCAGATCGAGCTGCTTAGTGAAAGTGATCAATTTTGGCTGGTTTTGGGGTACAATTCACTTTTGTATTGAATGCAGGGGCACTGAAATGTTATCCTTATTGTATGAGTAAAGGGCAGCAGAACTGTACCTAGGCTGTCCTAATTCAGGAGGTCACCCTAAATCCAGGGTAGTCAATTATTTTTTGTAAAGGTCCACATTTTGTAGTCAAGGTATTGTCAAGATCCAGATTCCAGAGAAAATAATAATAAAAATAACAACAATAATGACAAGAACAAGTAAATAAAAAGATTTCGGGGTCTGTTCAAAAGTGCCTGGTGGTCTGAATTTGGCCAGTGATCCACCTATTGACTACCCCTGCCCTAAACTGAAATGTCCCTTGTAAGCAGAGGTAGGAATACTAAACCCCAGTGAAAAAGAGAGGGGATGGGGACAGGGGTGGTGTGGACTCTGCGTAACAAGTCCTAGGTACCATTTGACTCTCTCTGCTCCAGTGTTTGAACACAGAGCTGGTTAGAGACAGCTGAGTGTCCACTGTTTCTGTTCAGTGATTACCAGAGCCAAATAACTGATAAGAAAGTCTAGGGGCAAAACCTTACATAGGAGGAGTAGGGGGAACAGGTTTGCAGTAAAAGACAACACAGAAGCTCCCCTAGCAGTCAGTTCCCTGCACTCAGTGAAATCACTGCGAGCTGAAATCACTAAAAGCTTGGACAAGTTGTCGAACCTCGAACAGAGCACCACAGAAGTGGCTGCAAGTGGCAAACACATCAGAGAAAACAGCTGTAGGAGTAGCAATAAGCCAGTTTCAGAGATTTGCAGTGACAACAGAGACATTGCTTGATGCCCTCTCCCACCTTGCTGGGGTGGTGAACACCCCACTGAACTCTGGGTCTTTGCTGACCAAGGAAAAACCAACTGTGAGTGAGATGCAGTGGAGGGAAAGGAGAGTGGCATGTTAAAGGGGCATTCATTCATCAGACTTTCACACTTCACCGTCTGAAACTGAAGCAAAAGATGCTGCCCAATGTACTGTGGGGTGGGTGTTTGCTCATGGTTACATGCTTTTGAATTATGGGTTGTGGTGTTTTCATTATTAATGCTGGGTTCGCTTTTCCTTTTTAATAAAAGTTCTCTTTTCTTGTATATAGAATCAGTGCTTGCCTCTAGGGTGGTGTCTGGTTTCCACAGATTACTGGGTGGGGGCTCAAGCTGGTTCTGTTTTGAATTGTTACGAGGAACCCATAGATATTGAACCCAGCCTTTGTTGCTGCCGACACTATCTGACAGAAGGGCTTCAGTTATATTATTTTATTATGGTAAAATCTAGAGGCCACATCTTGCATTGAGCCCCACTGCACTAGCAGCTATACAAACACATACTAGGAGATAATCCCAGCCCTGAGGAGCTTACAGACCAAAAGAGACAGGAGATGGAAGGGTTGAATAAGGACACAGAGGTGAAGTGACTTGCCCAAAGTCACACAGCAGATCAGAGGGAGAACCAAGAACAGAAGTGAGGTCTGCTTAGTTGCAATCTGTTGGCCTACTCACTAGGTCACGTTATCTTTCGGTGCTGTGAAATCCTTTTTAACAATACAAAGCATTAGATGACGCCTTGAATTATAACAGGAAATGATATACAGCATCCTGTTAATTTTAAAAATCAAGTTTAGAAAAATAAAGTATTTGGACTGTTATCTGTAGCCAAAAAGAGGAAAAGAACACTGGCACTGTGTAGTGATTTACAAATGGCTCACAGAATTCTTCAGACTGAAGCTCACTATAAATTTAGGAATATAGTGATAGCAAAGCAAGCTAAAAAGTTTTGCTGCTTTATCAGCATTAGAAGCTACTATCAATGTCAAACATAACATTCAAACATATAAAGCATGCCATGTTGGTTGCCATGATTTAAAATATAATCCTGAGTGTTTTTTTAACCAGTTATTAAGAGTTTAGTATTTCATTTTAATGCCTCCATTTGCTTACCATAATCATGGGCAATGATGATGAACTTATTGGGAGATTTCTTTTAATGCTATGATTCATCAGTGTTATTTTTTAAATTATTATTATGCAAATATCTCTGATGGTAAAGACCACTTTACTTCTGGCTCTGGGCTCAGCTTCTTTTAACATTTTTCTTATGTGGGCAGAAATTACAGGTACAAAAGTGTATAACAATTTTTTTCCACTCCAGATTCACTTAACCATTATAAAAATGTTTGAGTTCAACCACAGCCTCTTAACGTTAGCAACTGATTTATAGTTTTGATATTGCTGTGTCTCAACGTGCTGGTCTTAATGCCCAATACTAAATAGCAGAGTTCAGCAAAGCAAAAAAGCTGAAAGTTCAGGGAGAAAAATGCCAGTTATTAGGAAGAAGGACAGAATATTCAACTTTAATAGGTGCCTCTCTAGCATAACATCAGGGCAGCAAAGCAGCTCTGAAATGAACTCATTTAAAGGCTGCTGCCACAGAGATGGATGATGTAGCTGTATCACCTTGACTGTGATCTCATCAGATACCAATAATAGCAGAGTTGGACTTGGCGGAAACAGAGCCATCAGGAACACACAAGTTGCTACAGGAAAATGATGATAGATAATAGATTATAATTTAAACTCTCTGAGGAAGTGATCCAACTTCTAATGAAGGCAATGGAAATCTTTTGGGAGCTGGATCAGACTCTGAGGATATGTCTACAATGGAGCTGGAGATGTAATTTCCAGGTCAGGTAGATCTGTGACCGAGTTAACATGCTAAAAATAGAAGTGTAATCTGTGGTGGCATGAGCAGTGGGACAGGCTAGCTGCCTGACTATGTAGACGGGATTGCACTCAGATGCCTAGTTGGTCCGGCTGCTTGTACCACCTCAGCTACATCTCTATTTTTAGTACACTAGCTAGCTCAATCAGAGCTAGCGTGGATATATCCATCCATGCTGGAAATCACACCTCTGCCTCCTGTGTAGACAAACCCTGCGTTATTACTGAAGCAATGCTTTAGCATGGTGTTAGCAGGCACTGTGTTGTTAGAGGAGCTGTTTTCCATATGCGATGGAAAATGCACATTCACTTAATTTGTACTCCTTTAAAATCTCACACATTGCCGCAAGGCAGGGGTATTGCAGCTGATGATCTGACCAAATTCAAGAGCTGGAAATTACACTCCTCCCTCAAGTCCAGCAAGCTAGAGAAGCAGTGGGAGGGATCATGTAGACAGAGTGACTTGTGCACCATTGATTCCTGGCCAGTAAAATGTTCCTCTAGGGGACAGTTGTTGTCAGCATAATGGTTGCGGAAAGTTACATTGGGAGCAAACTAATCCGCAGCCAGCCTCAGGACTGGGGAAGCAGAGAAGTGTATAAAAAGCCATTTTTTCCTCCCTGGACCTTGGATCATGCAGTGAGTGCAGCTGGGCCAAGTTGGAGGAGCTGGCCCACAGATTTGTGCCCACAAATAGGCAGACATCAAAGTACCTAGTTATCATACCATAAATGCAATTTGCCAGTGCATGTCTGAGTCTGTACCATCACAAGATCTTAGCTATGGACAATAGTGGACACAATTTTAGAACCAGGTTGATGCTCATTTGAAAATTTTGAAGTCACTTATGGGAAAGAATGGATTAATAGATTTATAGTTTATTGGGCCAGAAGGGAACATTGTGGTCATCTAGTATAACATAGGTCATGGGATTTTCCAGAATGATTCCTGTTTGAGCTATGGCATATCTTTTAGAAAAACATTCAATCTGGATTTAAATATGTCCAGTGATGGCGAATCCACCACAACCCTTGATAAGTTGTTCCAATGGCTACATACCCTCACTGTTAAAAAAATTGCCTCTTATTTCTAATTTGAATTTGTCCAGATTGAACTTCCAGTCACTGGATCTTGTTATGCAAATAGTTGTAAGCGGAAGCTAGATGAGACATAAGGTGAAATGGAACGGAACATAAGCAGAAAAGCAAGGATATTTGCTAAGTGAAACCAAGAAATCAAAGACTTTCTTCTTTCAGCTTCTTTCCTGTAGTGGCATTATTAATTTCTGCTCTGGCACCTAGCCCTCTACAGAATTAGTAGCAGTTATATTATTACTATGGTAGTGTTAATAAATTAACTAAGTAAGTAATAAACATGCAAAAAATGATTTGCTTGCTACCGCAATCTATTCTTCCCTTCAGAGCAATATTCCCTTCTCGTTATTTACATTTCTCTCTTTCGTCATTCCTGTCCCTATAACACGTCATGTTGTCATTTTTGTTATATTATTGACCTAACTGAGATCCCTTATGGCAGGGATCTTGTCTCTTTATTTATTTATAAAGTGTCACACAAACCAATAGCACTACAGTCATAATAGTGTAAAAATAATAATAGGACGAAACAGTTTGTGCTATAACAGGTCTGAGATGCTTCAGCCATTATTCTCTCACTGTATCATTTGTGACTTGAGTCTTCAAGGGGTGAGCTCTCTCATCTTCAGTGGGGTTTCAGGATACTCAGCACAACGCAGGACTGAGCTTCAATGAAGTGAAGTCGGCCACTTCCCCCTCCATGAACATGCAGGATTTAAAAACAAGCTGTATAGAGTGCAGAAGATCTAGTATTTAGACTTAGAGTCTTCCTGGGAGAAGAGAGGGTGGAATAAAATAATATATTACTCCATAGGGCTGTCAGGCAAGATTTTCAAAGCTGCAGATAGGCCCCTACTGAGGTTTTCAGAAGTACCTAGGATGCTTAACTCCCATTGATTTCAATAGGAGTTAGGTGCCTAACCTGCTCAGAGGCTTTTGAAAATCCCACTAGGCATCCATCTGCATTTTTAAGTTCCTAAATATCTTTGAAAATCTGGCCTTTTCCCTACAGAGCTTGATTCTCGGTATAGCCAGAAAGCTAGCAAAGTGCAAAATATTCAACTCACCTTTGGAAGTCAGAAATCGCTTATTTTCTATTTTGGACGTTTTTAAAGTGCTCAAAATACAAGAGCGTGGTCTTTGATTTCAAAGAAGGGAAGGTCTTTGGAAATAGACTCCTCTGAGTTAAGTCACCAGTTTGGTTGCATTCTTCATTATTATTTATTATTTATCTTACAGTAATAGCCTTAAGGTCCCAAATGAATCCTTCCATTAAAAACCAAAAATACAATAGATGGAAGTAATAAGCTGTGACATATCATCAACCTGACTTGTGCTTCCTCCTTCATATGTCTATCTTGTCTGTTTGGACTGTAAACTCTCCAGGGAGGGAAATGTCTTGTTTAGATGTTTATACAGTGCCTTACACAACAGGACCTCAATAGAGTCTTTGGGCACTACTGTCAACTAGTTAATAATAATAATAGTACGACTAACAGGCATTTATTTCACTGTAAGAAAAATAAACAATGTTTATTTACCCTAATGTTTAGAAATCACTCTTTCTTTGTTGCTACATAGCATACGTAAGTAGCATTCTGTAAATGTGTACAATATACTATAAACATTCGGTGTCAAACTGGTCGGAAAATGAGACTTGTCTGCACAGTTTTTGTTTCTTTTTTGACCTGCTCTAGTTCAATAGGCCAAGTGCATCCTGGATCTATGCCAGCTTCCAGATACAGTGCCCCAGTAGTGGGATATGTCCACCATCACAAAACTGCAGAGATAGAAAACAGCTACACTCTCCCCTATGCCAGAGTGCCCCGAGGCAGCCAGCACAGTCCCAGAAGAAGGAGTGCTGGCATCTGGGGGATGTGACTGACTCACCATGTCCCTAACTTCAGACTCTGTTGAATGAAGCCCTTGAGAGAGTGTGGCAGTGGAAACACCAACTTCCCTTCCTCTAGAGTGGCCGTGGCCATATCCCCTGAACACTGGACATTCCAGGAACAGCGTTACCCCTCATCCCATTGGTGTGACCTCACACAAACCATATGTGCAAGGTCACACTGGTGGGATTGAGGCAGTGTTCTCTTCAGAATGGTGTCCCCCATCTGTGATACTGGACAATAGCCACGTTCCGTTTTGTCTCAGTACTGGAAAGGGAACAAACCTTAGAAAAAGAGGACTGTCCAGTCTAAAACTGGATAAATGGCCTGCCTATGTCCCTCCCACTCCTCCAGCCCTATTGGAGAAAGGGATGAAGAAAATAGTGTTGGGGGGAAAGCCTTGGACTTGGGAAACCTGGGTTCAAGTCATTGCCCCATCACAGACATCTTGTGTGACCCTGGATACGTCAGGCTCTCACTGCCTCAGATTCCTATCTGTAATACAGGCATATTAGTACTCTACCACACGGGTGCTGTGACGATAAATACATTAGGTGCCCAGGTTATATGATGATTGGGGAAATATAAATACCTTGGCTATATAGGTGTTGCAGTCCTGACTGAGGCAAGAATGTGCAAATTATACCTTCCCTATGCCAGCAGCGGTGGGTTTTTATTATTGTAACGATTACAGTGTACATCTATCTACATGCTGCATAAATCCATACTACACACACATTGTTTCCATGTAAAAATATTCAGGGTATTTAAAAGGTTTCCTGTAATTTTAAATGCTTGAAGTGCTTTAGATTTTTTAAATTTTTTTTTGGTAATGTAAACCCAGATTTCTCATTGTGAAATATGGTTCATGGATTTCTGTCACTCAAAGGTGATTCCCAAGAGCTGGTCATCCAAGCAGGTTAAAAAAAAAAGTAGAAATAGAAGAAACAACTAGAGTAATGTTTCTTGCAGGTAGTTTTCTTCAATAATTGATTATTTATTGTAGTTTCTCTAGATGTGCTGGTTATTCTGCTGCTACAGTATGTTTCCATAATAAACTAATTGAGCATTTGGATTGTTATGACCAATGGCTGTCTACGGTGTGGTTAATCTCTCTGCCTTTGATGCTGGACGCATTGTACAATTTTGAAATAACGCATGTGGGAATTTTGAGACTGTTCAAACTCCTTTCATCTGTGACCATCTTTATACATTTTAGGCATGTGTGATACTTGCCCCAAGGGAGATGGCTCACTTCAGAACCTCGTCCTGTGGGTGAAGGCAAGAGGCCATGCATTATCCTCTTCCTCCTGTTCTCAGGTTAATGACTATATTAAATATTAAACAGGGTTCTATCTCCAGAGTGCCTGTATAAGTGATTTTACATTATCTCATCCACTTTTGGCATAAGCCCTTCTCTGATTTCTTATAAAGTGTGTTGCTTCTGTGTAGCATAACTCAGAGAAGATCATGATTGATTTGACAGCCATTAATGCAATGTTTAATATTAACCTTCATCTTCAGGCAGTGAGGATGATGGTGGAAAGGGAGAGAGGGGAGGCATTGAGAGAGGTTGTAGATCTTTCCCACATTTATTTCATATCCAGTCTATGTACATGAACATGGAGAGAGGCTGGATGGAGCTTTGTATGCTAAATAAAAGGAATCCTTTGCATACAGGAGGTTTTAATTCAGGCACAGGGGACAAAGGCGTATTTAAGGTTAATGAGAGTTATGCTCCCCATTCTCCCCCATCTTTAATTTATGGAATAGTACATGCCGTGCTGTTGAAATGCTGTGGTGTCACGTTTGAGTGGAGAAAATTCCGGACTGTGGCATTCCCAGACTGCGCTCTGCAATGATGCTCCAGAAACAGGGCAGACTGGGGCTGCCGCACTGGAGAGCATGTCAGCAAAACCAGAGAGATCTGGAAAATGCATCATGCCACTTAATAGCTCACCCTCCTGCACAAGATACTAAACCGTATGAGGCATTTTCAGCAGGTGAGAGGAAGCCAGGCCACATGCTCCCAAGAAGTGTGACTCCATGTGACACAGTAACGAGGCAGGGAGGGCTATTGGGAGGCTATGGTGGGGTAAATATACAGTGCAAAGCAGAAGAAAGAATGTTTCAGGGAATTTTGATTTTAGCCCCAGTGTCCAGAAGAGGAGAGCACAGGTGAAAGGACAGAGAAGGAGATAGGTAGGATCTGGGAGAGAGGAATGGGGCCATAAGACGTGCACTTGCCAGCATTCAAAGTTCCACAGACAAGATCTTGAGAAAGGGCTCAGTGCTGGTTTAAGGAATTACTAAAATTGCCTTTCATTTGGTTTGTTTGTTTACTGAAGGGAACATAGGAAAGAGAATATAGAATGTCAGTCATGGGGGAAGGAATAAGGACAGGGAGAGAAGCAGAAGAAAATGAAATATGGAGTCTGAGTCTATGATTTGGCTGAGCCATGCTCATGATAGGATACGGAGAGAGTGGCGGGAGGGGAGAAGAAAGATGGCTTTATTCTGTGTAACCCCCTTTTCCTTCTCAAGAGTACTCAGGAGTAGGCAACTCTCGTCAGTTGCATGAGTGCCTTATGTCATTAAGGATGTCCTGAGGGTCCCAGCTGAGATGGGAAATGAGGTGGGAATCCCCTAGTCACCCCTTTTCAGTAGTCCTCTTACTCATATGAAATATCTATAGTTAGCTGTGCCTTTACCTGGCTAGGTACTGTATATACCTGAGGGTGTACCTTGGTTCTCTCCGGGAACAAAAATATAAATAAAAGATCTTACAGAGGCAATAAACCACCCCAAAAAGAACCAACGTAATTTTACTTAAAAGTTTTCCCAACAACATACAATGGAAAATACAACACATTAATATTGGCTAATTGTTATAAGTGTACCAGGTCAGTAGGTGGTACTGAAATAGTGTGGCTAATGGCTGCAACTTTCAGCAGCAACACAAACCTAATGAATGCTCTTAGCATTATATACAGATCCACCCCATTCCTGAGTGCTCATTCTCCCTTCAGTTTGTAGTCCTGGGCCTTCTCTTGTGATGGTGTGCTTGGGGAGCAGTTCAGGCCAGCGCTCTGTAAGTCTGGCGAAGGCAGCCAGATGAAACAAAAAGGAGTGAGGCAATTTTGTACTGTGACCAGCTTAGGTTGCCCAGTGCTAGTTGTACTAGCAGTAGAGCAGTAGACCCTGTTTCTGACTAGATGATAAGTTTCCCCTCTTTTCTTCTTAGACTTGCTGTAGACTGAATCTTAACACTGTATCTTCATCCCAGAAAGCATAGGCCAGGGGTAACTCACTCTTTCCTCAATCATCTGTAAGCCGACAAAGTCAGATCTGCTGCTCAACTGACAGCCTTTGGCTTTTGGCCTCAGTGCTTAGCTGTGGAGAAGGAGCCCAGGAGCTAGGGCTCAGCACTAACAAGTTGTCCACTGTCGTTGCATCTCTTCAGCCCCGGCACCTCCACAAAAGCGCTCTGTGACAGCTTTTATTTGGCCTAGGCCCCAAGGGAGCAGCAGCTCTCTGTTCTAGCTCTCTACCCACAAAATGGAGCTCCCTCTGCAGCAACCTCTGACTAGTGTGACCAGATGCCCCGATTTCATAGGGACGGTTCCAATATTTGGGGCTTCTTCTTTTATAGATGCCTATTACCCTCCAGCCCCCATCCCGATTTTTCACACTTGTGATCTGGTCACCTTACCTCAGAAGCTCAGTCCAGTCCCAGAGTATACCCACCGTTGCATCCTGGGATTTTCAGTTCTTCAAGCCAACATACAG
Organism: Mesoclemmys tuberculata; assembly: GCA_007922155.1. Lineage (NCBI taxonomy): Eukaryota > Metazoa > Chordata > Testudines > Chelidae > Mesoclemmys > Mesoclemmys tuberculata. The sequence goes on from ML675604.1 coordinate 49,107,653, forward strand.
TACATCATGAATACTTCTGATAGGGTTCAGAGGCTCCTCAGATAAGGAGCCTAAATCTAATTTTGTGGCTCCCCAGTTCAAGGGCTGCTGCAGGCTGATTTGGGCCTCCTGGCTGCTGTAACTTACACTGTGCTGCCCAAGCATTTTCTACCAATATCTGGGAAATGCTGGACCATAGAGAAATTCCAGTCGTGCCCACTTTTCTGAGGCACTTCCCCTACATTCAAGGTGACTGTACACCATCAGGAGACCCTCTTAATACTGGGACTCTCTTAATACTGGGAGTGGCTGGTTAAACTGACTTTATTCTCCCTTTCTGCTAAGAGTTGCACAAATGGGGCCTTATTTGAACAGAGAATCTGACTCAAACTCTAGATGAGGAGGAAATGAGTCCTCTCTGTCTCCCAACTTCCAGATCAGTACAGTACCTGCTGTATTCACCATGACCAAAATGTATGTCCTAGTTTGGGATTTATGAGATAACTAAAGATTATTGCTGAACAAAAGGTACTATTGTACATGGGAATCCCAGCATGAATTAAACCAACTTTTCACTGCTCTTTCTAGATGACTTCCCAGAAGTTATTCGTGATTTACACTTGTGTTAGTAAGGGAAGAATCAGGCCAGCTGCAGTTTCATGTGCATTAGTAGTATTCGGGTACGATAGGTTAAATCAGACATATGGCTTACCAGAACAGTTAGTTAAGGTTCCGGACTTCTCCATCTTAGCCCCTAACAGAAGTAGGTTCTCCAAGATCCTGTATAGTTTTCTTTTTCTCTCCCACTGTATATTTACAGGGGAAGATAATGGGAACAAGCGTGCCGTTGCATTGTCCATTTCTGCCTTCCAATCTTTTGCTGTTGTTTAGATAAATGCAGTGACTGGAGTTCTTTTGCCCAGAGCTTGAACAGCTGCAACCTTGACGTGACCTCAGTTTGAAATAGATCTTGACCTGAGCTGACAAAAAAATGCCTTCAGTCAGAAAGCTGCAAGGGATCCAAAGTGAAATGAGCCTCTTGATTTCATCTCTTCACTTTACTGCTGACCACCTATTCCCAATACTACTCTCTTCAGAGGCAATAGGTTATCTTAGAGCTGAAGGAGCCTGCAGTCTGTAAGTGTCTCTTGGCACACTCCACTGTAGGCTGAAACCTGCAGGTCAGCACTGAGGTACGCTGATGGAGCAGTATAGGATACCATATTTTTAAGCCTCATGGATTGCAACCTAATAAAACAATAAAAAAAATAAAACAATAACAGTAAGGCAGAGCTAATTTCATTTTCTACTTTCTTACAGCCTTTGCCATAGAACCTTAGTTAAACTTAAAGGTGTCCTATACACTTTTTATTCGTAATCCAGGAGCTGGTTTCTGAAAACCTTAATGCAGTCGTGTTTTTTCCCCCCTCTTCTTTTCACTTCACCTCTAGTCCAACCTGTCCAATATATTATATGCAGCCAATCATCTTTATGAACAGGATAATTTAGCCAGCTAGAAAATGCAAAAAAAAAAGAAAAGGAAAAATTGAAAAAATGATTTAAAAGGGGGATGCTGACGTGGGACAGGTAAAATGCAGAAAATGTAGGGTGGTATTTTCATACTTTCTTTAGTTCCAGTTAAAACACGTTCTCTTTTATCATCTTCTTTGTCATTACTGTCATGCTGAACCCACAAATCACCAGCAATTAGCTTCAATGTAAATTGTTGAGATAACATTTACCATTTACTGATCATTATTCTTTGGTTGATACATTGGAAGTTACAAGCAAATGGCCAAATGGGCTAGAAAATTAGAATTTAATGACCAAAAATAAATAAATAAAAGCTAATAAAATGCAAGGTTTTGGCAATACGCTGTAAATAGGACTGCTTGTGCTACAGGAGTACAAGACTTTGTTCTGTATTTATCTTCATTTGTTGTTAACTGGAACAGGCTGTGAAAAATCACAAAGGACACACACTAGCAATAGAAATTTAAAAAGCCTTTTCCCCCTCAAAACCTAAATGCTAGTTTAGAAGAGTAAACCAGATCCATTTTAATTAGTGTTTGTACACACTGATGCTAACAATTATTAAAGCATCAGTAGGGGGAGAGAGAGATTACTGCAGCCAATAGAATTGCCCTTTTCCAATGGATTAAAAGAAAAAGTTGACTGTACCTGGCTTTGTGCAGAAGAAATTTCCATTTACTGATGTGAGCACGTTTATCTGAAGGAAATTAATTCCCGCTGGCAATGGGGCAAGATTAGGAGTTGTTCTTTCCCCATTATTCCCTGTGTATTGTCAGGGCATTGTAGCTATTAACTACTTGTCTGCTTAGTTTAATGATCATCAAAGTATGATAAAGGATGACAGATTAATACTATTTTTACTCAAATAAAACAGCGGTTGTGCCTTGGTTTGCTCAGCATGTGCTTTCATCTAGTTATTCAGGACAGGAGGCTCATGAAAATGAGCTGCTTCACCCCCTCCTTCCATTCCCTTTTAGACACTGTTATTAAAAAGAGCAACTAGAATCTGAATAGCAAGTGGAATATGACCTCCCTCTCTCTTACTGAAATAGACTCAAGTGTAATATCCGTAGGTGACATAAGGTGCACATGCACAAACATACACCAGGCACAAAAGAGAAAAGCGTGAAACTTTTTACGTTGGAATTCTAATTGCATCCTAGATCTCAACTGCCTTGGTCCAGGTGCACGCATTGCATTTGTCCTTCAGAGCCTAAAACAGATGAGCAATGTTGGATATATTTTGTGAGAATCTGACACGCTGGATGCCCATTTCTGATGCTGCAATAATGGATAGCAGACCTACAGCTATGCCTTGCAACATTATTTGAGCTTTCATTCAGAGAAGTCTTTTATGGGAACAGCTGACAGTATTTATTAGTTGCAGAGTTTATTTATAGAAAGTTCATCATGGCCTAATTTTTTCCTGGGTTCTGTGTTTGATTTTAATTGGAACATTTATTTCACTTTTTCTATAATTTTTCGGTGTGACGGCTTTAAATGGTGAAAGCTTTAATGGGCATGGAATGAGGAAAATGCCTGAGGGTCCCAAACTATAACCTTATATTGCGTAACAATGAAAAAGAATTATAGGTTGATATGATTGACATATGGGTTGCAGACCTGGAACATCTCTGAGATGAATCTTTTCGCCTGTGGTGCTATGGGAGGGAATATAAAAGAAGATGGCAAAAGCATAAGAGAGTGATTATATTCACCTTACTAATGGCACTTAGTTTGTTCTTCAGATGGCTTCTGTGAAAAAACGAGTAGTTAACAAGCAGTGGGGAAAAAAATAAGGCCCTGGAAAAATGTGTTCAGAGAAAATTGAAAAAGAAGAAAAACAAAAAACCTCAAATAAATCTCTTAAGAAATAGAACTAGCATCTGAAAATGTATGAAACGGTCTGATATTCAGAGATGCTGAGGTGTGGGTATTGAAAATTAGGTCAAAGACTGCTGCTTAAAGAAGTTTGTAATTTAACTGGGATAAAACTGCTTCAGAGTGCATTGAGTGTTGTCTTTTGCTTCCATTTCTCACCTTGCTGTGTGAAAGTCCAACCAAAAAAATGTCCCTTTAACACACTGTTCCCCTCTCCCTACACTGCATGCCATTCACTGCTGCTGTCCTTAATCAGTGGAGACCAAGTTTGCAGATGCATTCACGTGAGTTCACCTCCTGTCTGGAGGTGTGGGGGAGGGACGGACACTGAGCAATGCCTTCAGTGCTGCCACCATAACTGCCTCACAGTTACTGCCGTTCGCTCTGTGTCACTTTCTGCTTCTACCGCTGCACTGCTGTTCCTCCTGCTTCTGTCGTGCTACGATTCACTCCACCCTGCACCATCACCTTCTGCTGCCTCTCTACTGTGATCTGTGTGAATCTGTCTCTTGAGGTCCTACTCGGGTGTCCGTGATTTCAGCTCTCAGTGGGGGAAGCTCACTGCTAGTGCAGGCCAAGAAGTATCTTCCTCAGAAACACTTTCCTGCAGCAGGTCTAACCACTTAGTTGCAGTTGTGCCAGGCAGATCTTGATGTTCTGTTGGGGGCCTACTCAGAAACAATTTCCAGAATTTAGGGAATGTGGTTTAATGGCCAGAGACCAAGGAGCAGGTTAATGGTAATAGGAAGGGCACTGTTAAGACAGCAGGGTATTTGTCAAACACAGTAGGGAGTGGGTAAGTGCAATGTCTCCATATTTGATGGTAGCATGAGAAACACTGAAGCCTGGTCCTGAAGTAAAAAGATGGAGAATCACCATGGCCTCATGACTTCCACAGGACATTTTTCAATGACATACGAAGAAACTAGAATTCAGAAAATAGGGTCCTTGCTATTTTATTTTCTTGAAGAAGGAGCTGGGGTTTCTATATATCCCACCTTTTGTACCACTAGTGAATTAGCATTAAAGCTGAACAATCAGCTGAAAGAGTTGATGTATTAGGGGAACAACCAAAAGCTCGGTCTCCTTTCTAATTACTATATGCACTGTGAAGAAGCTGTGCTACTTCCCTTAAATCTTCCCCGAAGTGGCTCACACAGTTGAATTTGATTGATAAAGTGTAGGAGAACTGGACTTCATGACAGAGCACCAGGCCTCTATCAACTGTGGCAGGGGTTGTGTATCACACACAGAGCTGTCACTGGCACAGCCCCGCCATTAAATCTTTACAACTGGCAAATTAACAGCCCCATTGGATGATCTGTATATACAGACTGAGTCTGGAAGGAAAACACTGGAAACTGCAGTGAGTTGTTGGCAGGAGATCTGAGCTCTGGTGAACAACCTCCTCTTAGACGCGTTGGGAAATGCTGATGATCTTGCTGCTGTTCATTGTTCAGTGGCCAGCTGAAAGGGAAGCTAAAACTTCCAGCATGGAGGCATTAAAATCAGTCTTTTTTTCTTTTTATCCAGAACATGAGGCCCTGACTAGTGAACTTGTGGGTTTAAATGTGGAGGAGGCCTGGAATTACTTTAAATCGCAGCTGCGGAAACTGTCGGAAGCCTGCATCCCAAGAAAGGGGAAAAAAGCTATGGGTGGGAGTAGTAGGCCAAGCTGGATGAGCAAGCAACTCAGAGAGGGGATTAGGAAAAAGCAGAAAGCTTACAGGGAGTGGAAAAAAGGCGGGATTAGTAAGGGAAGCTACCTTAGTGAGGTCAGAACGTGTAGGGATAAAGTGAGGAAGGCTAAAAGCCGCGTAGAACTGGACCTTGCAAAGGGAATCAAAATTAATAGTAAAAGGTTCTACAGCCACATAAATAAGAAGAAAACAAAGAAAGAAGAAGTGGGGCCGCTAGACGCTGAGGATGGAACGGAGGTTAAGGATAACCTAGGCATGGCCCAATATCTAAATAAGTACTTTGCCTCGGTCTTTAATAAGACTAGTGAGGAGTTTAGGGATGATGGAGGGATGACAAACGGGAATCTGGATGTGGTGGTGGATATTACCGTATCTGAGGTAGAGGCCAAACTTGAACAGCTTAATGGGACAAAATCGGAGGGACCGGACAATCTCCACCCGAGGATATTAAAGGAACTGGCGCGTGAAATTGCGAGCCCGTTAGCGAGAATTTTTAAGCAATCGGTAAACTCGGGGGTTGTGCCGTACGACTGGAGAATTGCTAACATAGTTCCTATTTTTAAGAAAGGGAATAAAAGTGATCCGGGTAATTATAGGCCTGTTAGCTTGACGTCTGTCGTGTGTAAGGTCTTGGAAAAAATTTTAAGGGAGAAAGTAGTTAAGGACATTGAGGTCAATGGTAATTGGGACAAATTGCAACATGGATTTACTAAAGGTAGATCGTGCCAAACCAACCTGATCTCCTTCTTTGAGAAGGTGACGGATTACTTAGACAGAGGCAATGCGGTAGATCTAATTTACCTCGATTTCAGTAAGGCGTTTGACACGGTTCCGCATGGGGAACTGTTAGTTAAATTGGAAAAGATGGGGATGAATGTGAAAGTTGTAAGGTGGATAAGGAACTGGTTAAAGGGGAGATTATAGCGGGTCGTGCTGAAAGGTGAACTGTCAGGCTGGAGGGAGGTTACTAGCGGAGTCCCTCAAGGATCGGTTTTTGGACCGACCTTATTTAACCTTTTTATAACTGACCTTGGCACAAAGAGCGGGAATGTGTTAATAAAATTTGCAGATGACATGAAGCTGGGGGGTATTGCTAACATGGAGAAGGACCGGGATACTATTCAGGAAGATCTGGACCACCTTGTACACTGGAGTAATAGTAATAGGATGAAATATAATAGTGAAAAGTGCAAGGTCATGCACTTAGGGATTAATAATAAGAATTTTAGATATACGTTGGGGACGCATCAGTTGGAAACGTCGGAGGAGGAGAAGGACCTTGGGGTATTGGTTGATAGCAGGATGACTATGAGCCGCCAATGTGATATGGCTGTTAAAAAAGCAAATGCGGTTTTAGGATGCATCAGGCGAGGTATTTCCAGCAAGGAAAAGGAGGTGTTAGTGCCGTTATATACGGCGCTGGTGAGACCCCACCTGGAATATTGTGTGCAGTTCTGGTGTCCCATGTTTAAGAAGGATGAATTCAAACTGGAACAGGTTCAGAGACGGGCTAGTAGGATGATCCGAGGAATGGAAAATCTGCCTTATGAAAGGAGACTCAAAGAGCTTGGCTTGTTTAGCCTGGCCAAAAGAAGGCTCCGGGGGGATATGCTTGCTCTATATAAATATATCAGGGGGATTAACGTTAGGGAGGGAGAGGAATTGTTTAAGTTTAGTACTAATATAGGCACGAGGACGAATGGGTACAAACTGGATATTAGGAAATTTAGACTTGAAATTAGACGAAGGTTTCTAACCATTAGGGGAGTGAAGTTCTGGAACAGCCTTCCGAGGGAAGTAGTGGGGGCAAATGACTTATCTGGCTTTAAGACTAAGCTTGATAAGTATATGGAGGGGATGTTATGATGGGATAGTTTAATTTGAGCAATTGATTTGGATTATCGGCAGATAAGTCTGCTCAATGGTCTGTGGGAATGTTGGATGGGATGGGAACTGAGTTACTGCAGAGAATTCCTTTTTGGGTGTTGGCTGGTGAGTCTTGCCCACATGCTCGGGGTTTAGCTGATTGCCATATTTGGGGTCGGGAAGGAATTTTCCTCCGGGGCGGATTGGCAGAGGCCCCGGAGGTTTTTCGCCTTCCTCTGCAGCGTGGGGCATGGGTCGCTTGCTGATGGATTCCCTGCAGCTTGAGGTCTTCAAATCTCACTTTTGAGGATTTCAATAACTCAGTCATGGGTTCGGGGTTGTTATAAATGTGTATGGGTAGGGTTTTGTGGCCTGCCTTGTGCAGGAGGTCAGACTAGATGATCATATTGGTCCCTTCTGACCTATGAGTCTATGAGAAGAAACAGAGCAGACCAGAGCATTCTCTTTTGTGCCAAAAAAACACACAGAGGAGAAAGAAAAGCAGACCCACACAAACGAGGTATAGGAAAGAAAAGGCCCCCCATCTGCAACCCACAGGCCATATACAGAAGCCAGAGTAGAAATCTTCTGCTGCCCCATCAAACAATATGGGAGGTGTTTGAAGTGCCAGCACCCTGGGACCCATTCTGGAAAAAGTGGTCTCCCTGCTGGTTTCCAGAAGGCTGCGGGGATATCAGGGCAGACACAGGGATACTAGAATTACTATGATGAGCTTGGAAGACCTACCAGTGACTTGGGAAATAGTGTGAGGTATTTGTGAGTAAAGTGCCACTACTGAGAGACTAGTGCAGCATAGATCATTACACCATGTCTGTTAGGTCATCTCTTCCTGGAGCAAGTCTGGGGCTGCCACTAGCTGCTGATTGGGAACATTATAAGAATTGTCCAGGAGTGGAGCACCCAATCTGTGTATTTGAAAGGGGATCAGGAGGGGATCCTGTGGGGCATGGAAGGACCCACTTCTACACAATTCAGGAACTAAATATGGAAGACGTAGGCACTCAGAGGGGATGTGGTGGCAGCAAAGGGGACCAAGAGCTTCTGCCCAGCCACAATCTACCATAATTCACACTATGCGTCTCCTTAAGTGGTGTGGAGCAATGCATTGTTTCCTCAATGCCATTTCAACCTTGATGGGCCTCCCAGCAGGAGCTAGACTGAGCCCTATGTATTTAAAGTGACAGTGGACCAGGGGCAGCATGTGGCAGAGGACAATGCTGCAAAAATTCAGAGTTAAGCTGCATGATGTAAGACTAATGTGTCACACAGGACATGGGCTTAGCACATCATGGATATGATCTGGCCCAGCATACAATATGGATTACTTGATTTTTTTTCTGAACATTTCTGTATAAACAGAGAGAGAGAGAGAGAGAATGGGCTTATCAGATTTATTTTCCAGTACATGCTCAGGTAAAAATCTAAAACCAAATTAAGTTGTAACAGTGTGGCAACAGAAATGTGTCTGTTGTAGCTTCCAAAAATGTGCTTCTGACAACACAATTATGGAAAAATATAGTACTTCTTTATGTACAGATGTTTTAAGAGAACAGTGGAACATATACTATAATTAACATAGCAGTATCATAACAGACATAAATACAACACTATGTAGAAAACCAGGCAAACAAAGCAGAAGATGGAGGCTGTTTGCCAAGCTGCTGGCTGCTTAGAGTCTGTTGGTAGGCTTATTTGTCCAGCTGGTGTTTGCCACATATCACTGTTTGCAGAAGAGCATGGATTACAGACTTCACTGCAGGTCAGGATCCAGTAGCATGGGAGAAACATCACAAAGTGTTCTCCAAACTGAGAGTACCATAAAGCACAGCACAGCTGATTAAAAACATTCTGAAACGTTTTAAGATGTTGGTTTAGATCATTGCTTCAGGCCAGCCAATTTGAATGCAGATGCCTAAAATAAGTACCTGATACCATATTTAGGTGTTTATATAAATTGCCTGATTTTCAGACATGCTGATGTCAGCAAGAGTTGTGGCTGCTGAATACTTCAGAAATCAAGCCTAAGTGCTTAAGTATGAACCATATTTTAGATACCTATATTTGAAAATATTTACTAAATTGGCTATTTTGCAATGTCATATGTAGGTGACGATTCTATAACTGGCCATAAATATTTTCACTTCAAATGTTCACATTATATATGACTCTAGCTACAAGAAGATTTTTCTTTATTGAGTTCCTCAACAGCAAAACACACAAATCCAAATTCACAGATGATATGTAATGTGCCCTTACACTTAGATTATTTAGCTACAGCTAGATTCCCTTAAACCCATTTAGATCCTGTTGTGTTGTTTGCTCTTTACACTCTTCTTATGTGGCATCTCCATTACTGGAGGTTTGCTTCTCCATGATCCTGTGCTAAGCCTTTTGTGGATGAAAAATCCTTTTGATCCACTCAGGATACCACATCATCCATTCAAGCTCTTCTTTTTCTATCTCCTTTTCTTCTGTCATCAACTTTCTCTTCCAGTGCCCGTAACCATGCATCATCTGCTGAACCTTTCAAAATGCACCCTGCAAATCACATATTTTCAGAAGATCTCTGACTAGTGTTTGCGAAGTTCCAATAGATGTCCAGTACTTTTTCTTTGGTTATGTGGTCTATCCATGATATTTTACCATTTACCTAACATGCAATATCAAGGACTCTAACAGGCACAGTGAGATTAAAATAACCATGTTTACTAATTATACACAACATGCATAGCCTAGATACATAGACACACTACTTCTCTGGAAAGAACACAAAAAGCACACCTACAGTGCTCACAAGCTATTTAATGGCATACTATGCAATTCTTATACACTGAAGATCTATTTAACCATCTGGAACAATGGTGGTCTTAGCTAATGTTACTTGCATACTAGGAAGCTGGATAAGGTGTACATTTACTTCAATTTATACATTCTTATACACTCCACTTACTCATTTTTCTTGCTTTCCTTCTCTCTTTTTCTCTCGCAGTTGTGAGTTTTCCTGCTGTAGACTCCCTAATGGCTTCTCTACACAGGGAGATATTCTGGAATAGCTATTCCTGATTAATTCCATGTGTGGATGGTTTAATTTCAGAATAAGAGTGCTTTATTCTGAATTAGTTTAATCTAAAATATATTAACATACAGTTAACCAGGAACAGTTAATTTCCTTTAAATTTACACTCTGCCTTAGTCTGAATTTGCTTTCATAAGCCTTTAGACGGTTACAGACTCAGATAAGGGCCAAATCGAGGGGTTATAATTATCCCCAAAGGCAAGGGCTATAAATGATATATTGTTAAGTGAGTGAGAGTCTAAATCAGTCAGTGTTAAGGGAAATTAAGGGTATCTAAGAAGGTGTTTTTTAGCTGTTGGAAGAGATACCGGAAGAAGATGTCAGATGTAAATACCATTATTTGTAAGATGGTGTAAACTACAAGTTAGACTGCTTTAGACTGAGTCACTGTGACCTATCCTGTACTCACTGATGCTGGTGTTAGTCCTAAATTAATAGACTGTGCTTTTTTACGTGTGTGTGAGGGAAGAAGATGGCCAAATTTGATGTTCTTAGACTCCTTTGGATGCACTTCTGAATCTGGATTTGTCTGAGTGAAAAACTGAATCAGAAGCAGATTCTGGGTCAGACCAGGGATTTGCTGTTATTACTCATCCAACGTATAGGTTTATAAAATTTGAATTTTAGGCAGGAAATTAAGGAAATTACCAAAAACTTCGGTAGGGAAAGCGGTGAAAAGCATCAAGAACAAGAACAAGAGATTCCTTCCTAAATATGCATGATCTTGAATAAAGAGGAAAAAGAGCAGAAACCCAAGCAACATAATGCTGATTTTATATTCCCACTTTTGATCTGCTCATTCCTAACCTATGGAAAAAGTAGAATGTCACTTCATCTCCCAGGGGCAGAGGAAGTATTTGAGTCCTAGGGCTTTTTCCAGAGATAACAAAAGTTGATTGTGCATGGGTATTGTTTTGGTGGCATCCTGAATAGCTGCTACCTAAGAAATATATTCTTACCATGCTACAGCAGTAATTCATTTATGGGGGTAATACAACTTCTTTGTTGGCTCATTATTTAAAGTAATATATGGGCTCCTTTTCTTTTGGTAGAATTTTATTCCAATGTTACATTTAACTAATGGTGCATTACAAGGGGACTCTTATTGGAGGCAGCAAATGATACTTACATGAGTACCAAATTAATTCGTCATCATCTGTGCTAATAAAAAACTAGCAAATGAATTCATAATGGGACCACTTATTGTGCAACCTTTTTTTCTTAATTGACTTTAAGAAGTAAGGAGAAGAACAATGATTGAAATCAAAGCAATACAGG
>ML675604.1:49119086-49209928 GCA_007922155.1 Mesoclemmys tuberculata
AAGGCAGAGGGCAGCACCATGGTGGGCAGTCGTTGATGAGGTTTCCTGATTAATCACTGTCTTTGTTCCCTTCTGTCATTCTCAGCTTCTTTGAATCTTTTTCCACCTGTCCCATATTAATAAGATTCCCTTTGCACCTTAGTGAGCCAAATGATCACCCTCTGTTCATACAAATAAAATTTACATCTTCCATGAAACTTATAAAAGTACGTAAGACAGGTGAGTTATTTATTATGATTTTTTAAAAATGATTCCAGCCCCACTGAGGTTTGACTATCACCTGGCCATCTGGTGACCTTTATCTCAAGAGTATTGTCTGTCTAATTTAGATTGCAAGTTCTTTGGAGTAAATACTGTTTCTTTTGTACTTTTTATAGGGTCAGTTAGCACAAGAGAATGACTATTGAAGACAATGATAATAGATGTCTTGGACACAACAGCTTTTTAAATGGAAATACTTAAATAAATGAGAAAATTACATAGCTATAAATTAAAATGAAGAAAAACAAGGTCAAATTTAAAAGCAACTGCGTGTCTCTGCTTTATAGCAGTGCATTTCCTGGATGGATATGGCTGACGCTGAAGCACAAACCTTCATTCAGATACTCATTTGAAACCTTGAGTAATGTGGTCCATGTTGATGTCTTAGCTCTTGCTCCTGAGTCTCCTTTGACCATTTATAAGTCTGCTCCAGCTTCTTGTCCTGTGACTTCTGAATTTGCTTCTGTGACTGTCCCATGAAAAATGATTGTGGATAGCATCCGAGTAAAAGCAGCATATTTCTTAGGTTAGACCTAAGGTCTGTTAGACCTGGTCTTCACTGAAGCCTGTGGTTGACGGGAGATTCACAAGCTACATTATGTTGCTTACTTATGTTACTCACTGACTTACTTATGTTGCCGTACCATGGCATCTTCACTGCATTGTGTCAACGGAAGACACCCTCCGGTTGACGCAGCCTTATTTCTTTCAGCCTTATTTCAATCATGTCGACTGGGACTGATTGAGTGGGTCTACACAGCCCACTCAATCGATCCTGCTGCATCGCTCCCCAAGGAGCCGGCAGTGTAGACATACCCCTAGTCACAGCAGCTCTGTATGACAGTGGAGCACTTGTTAGGAAGGTTTATCTTGATTCTTATCTTATGATGGTGTAAGTCAGGGGTAAATTCATTCAAATCAGTGGATATGGGCATGACCAGAATCAGGTCCTATTGCTCTTTTACTAGTGATGCCAGTCTACTAGATTATGATAGATATCTGCTGCTAACCCTACTTGTATATTAGAAATTAGAGATGGAGAAGACTATAGTGATTTAATACTCCATTCACCTGAAACTGACGGATATAGTAACAAAAGAGATTAAAATCAGAAGGCCAGAAGAAACCAGGATGATGACCTGGTTTGGCCTCCTGAATAATACAGACCATAGAATTTCTCCCTTGATCTTAGCCAAAAGGCCAAGTGGAAGTGACTAATATGGCTAATGCTATTTGCACTGTCAAATATAATAGTTTCAACATTTCCTTTACAAGGGACTCAGGCTGGGTCCACACTGATGGTGGCAAATTCGCTGCTGTCAGATCGATTGCTCTGGATTGACTGAGCGGTCTGTGTCGACCTGCTCAGACGATCCAGCAGTTGACACAGGAAAACCTCTCTAGTAAGTGGCGTAGCGCTGCGTCGAAGGGAACGCTGTTCCCGTCGGTGCAGTGCAGTGTGGATGGCACGTGGAGGAGACGCAGCAAACTTGACAGGAGATACGCAAGTGATTTACGTCACTTGCGTATCTCTTATCGACTGCTGCCAAATCCTGAAGGTAAGTGTAGACCAGGTCTAAGTCTCATTTGTTCAGAACCAGATTTGGTGACCTCCCCATACACTTGTCCTCTCAAGCAAAACAGTTTTAATCGTACTGTCTTCAGACAATGCTTAAATTGTCCCAATCTATTCTACATTGCACCGTTCAGTTTCACTCTCAGAAATGTTGCCATAACTGCCTGGCAGCAGCCATGCTTTGTTTCCTGTTCATTTCAATCCTTGTAATATTAACTTAATTATATAATGGATGGCACAGGCATTCTTCATTCAAAACCAGCTTTTCAACAGACAGTATTTTGCTGTGACACAGGATGAGATTCTACAATGCACATGATATCTCTAGACCAGTGGCTCCCAAACTTTTCTCTGCCATGGCACATCTTGATACCTTTTAATTGTTTTGAGGCACATCACCATATAGTCTCCAAATGAACTCATGGATATTCATGAGCAAACTCAGAACTCTTCAAGTAGTTTTTCAAGAAATTCCATGGCACACCTGCTCAGGCCTGACGGCACACCAGTGTGCCATTGCACACTGGTTGGGAAACACTGCTCTAGACGTACAGTAGGTATATTCAGATGGGCTTTATTTGCTTCTCAGTCCCTAATGCAGTCTCTGTTTATTCCATGTAAATATTGGTTTGTCAGCTTTGTCATTTGATTCTTGAAAGATCTCTCCTTTCCAGCAGTACCAACCTAAATGCACTTATTGCATCAAATAACTACAGCCATTACCTTTTATAGCCAGGAAAGGACATAGTTCTCTGGTAGTAAAACCTCACATATCCAGGAGCCACCTCTAATGACAGGACTCAGGAATGACTCATCTAATTATTATCTCTGCCTTTTTCTATCTGGGCTAGATTGTGGCAAATATGCCACTGCCCTACGGAGAGGTCATGGTGAAGCACTGTCTCCCAGTGTAGATTACTTCTGTTCTACGGGCTGGTGCAAATAGAAGGCATGGTCAAGATGCTACTACACCACTGTAATATAATATCACTTCACCTCACACACCTCCCATCACAAAATTCAGCCATCTCTAGAGCATGGAGCACTGTGACACTTGTTTAAGCAGTGAAAATCAACACTACACAAATGTTCAGGGCAGGAAATGAAGAATATTGTATTTGAAGGAAACTTCAGGAACACTTTTGGATAGATGCTATATAATTTAAAGCTGGTTGAATTTTTTTTTCTCCATAGAAAATTTAATTTTGTTAATGAAAAATCTGAGTTTTCAGCAGGCCAAAAGCTTTCTGTTTTTAGGGGAACAGATTTTTGATGAAAACTCAAATTTTTCCATGGATAATCGACACTTCTTAAAAGAAAAATTTCTGTGGTCAAAACCTCAGTTTTCCATCAAAAATCGGGTTTAAATGAATTTATTTTGACAGTCCTATTGTTTTGACAGTCTATATTGGAATTTGGCCATGACCATTTGTTTAACACCTCTACTTCTGCAAAAATTGTAATGGGATTTTTGCTGACCACAAATCACCAAGAGCTTAGTTGTATATCTCATCTACAAAATAATGGGTAAAAGTTTGAAGAAATACCTAACTGACTTATGAACCTAAGTCCCACTGGCACTTAAGTTCCTCAGTGCCAAAGTCCCTCTTGAAAATTGGAAGAAGGCTCCTAAAACACTTAGGCTGGGTCTATACTGACGGCGGCAAATTTTCCACCGTCACATCGATTGCTCTGGATCGACTGAGCGGTCTGTATAGACGCACTCAGTCAATCCAGGAAGTGACGCAGGAAAACCACTCCCATAAGTGGAGTAGTGCTGCGTCAAAGAGAGCGCTGTTCCCTTCGACGCAGTGCAGTAAGGACGCCGCGCGGAGGAGAAACTGCAAAGTCGACGGGAGATACGCAAGTGATTTACGTCACTTGCATATCTCCTGTCGACTGCTGCCGAATCGCCAAGGTAAGTGTGGACCAGGCCTCAGACTCTTGAAAAAATTTATTCCATATCTGGGGCTGCTAAGTGCACCAGAGTAGAGCACCAGGCACTGATCCAAAGGGAAGAATGACACATAGTGACTAGCCCTTCTCACTGCACACTTGGATTTCCATGAACTCTCTTCACTCAAGTATTGACAAGAACCAAGTCTTGTTTGATTGTGTAACCTGACAAAATCAAAACCTGACGTGATCTGTCTGCAGAGACTCTCTTTTCTGTTTACCCACTGACTTTTATGTGGTAGTTTATTCATGTTGCAAACTGAGTATAAGTTAAGTCAAATGCTTGTTTTCTGCGCTTTTTTTTAGAGAAAACCCCAGTTAAATTTGTGAGCGCCAGGATACATAGCCTGTCCTGACAGATAATTATCATTAATTTTGAGACCTACATTAATACAAATACAATACAAATAAACCCTCTTTTGTCGCTGATAATCATTTCTTCTTTTCTAATGGTAATCTGTAGTACATTACCCAAGCAGCCTTTTGACACGCGTCAGAGTTCTGCTGAAGAGTTGTTTTCATGCTGATTGTTGTCAGATGAAAACCATTAGCTGGCATACAGTTGATTATTTGCTTGCTGGTCAGTTCTGAGAAGGAGCAGATACATTATCCGGAATTATTTCCGGTACTGTTTGTTGTATTCAGTAATAATTATAGCATATTTTGTTTTCTTCTTAAGGGAAGTAACATACATTGCTCTTTCTACCTGCTGCCTTAGTTATTTAGAGGGAAAATAAATCTTTCTTTAATAATAAATAATAAAGATTGGTCTGAGTAGTTTGCCTGTCTTAGAGTCTATATGATCAGTAGAGGACAATTCTGCATTTCTGTATGGATAGGGTAGAGAGTGGGGCAAAGTCTGATCGCTTTAGCACCAATGAAACTCTCTTCTAAGAACTAAGATTAAGGAAGGCTGGTCAAAGATGAAGTATAGTCTTGCAGTTAAGGCACAGACCTAGGAATCAGAAAATCTGGCTTCAATTCCTGGTTTTCCCACAGAGCCTATGTGTGATGCTGGGCAAGTTGCTTAATCTTTCTTTGCCCCAATAATACTTACTTTGTCTGACTTCTTTGTCTGTTTCGATGGTAAATTCTCTGGGGTGGAGACTATCTCTGTGTGTGTATATGTACTATGCCTGGCACAGCTGGGTGCTGATCGCATAGAGTCATAGAGTTTAAGGCCAGAAGGAATCACCAGATCATCTGCTCTGACCACCTGTATATCGCAGAACACCAGCATCATCCAGCAGCCAGCAACCAAAATTAGACCAAAGTGTTTCAGAGCACAGAAGGCTGGACTATTATGTGCCACAGGCAGAGACCAGGAGGCACTGAGGTGCACCAGTGCCTGAGCCCCTGCAGTGGCCAGGGAATGAGTGAGATACACCCAGATAATCCTAGCAAGTGACCCACACCCGTATGCTGCAAAGGAAGGTAAAAAACTCCAAGGTCATTGCCAGTCTGACCTGGGGGAAAATTCCTTCCCAACCCAACATATGGCCATCAGTGAGACACTGAGCATGTGAACGAGAACCAGCTGGCCAAGCACCAGAAAGAGACTGGTGCCACCTCAAAGCACTGGTCCACCCTGTCTTCAGAGGAAGGACATAAAAACCCACTCCCAGAATACATTGCAAGGGGAAATATCCCTTCTTGATCCCTGCTTGTGGCCGACTGAAACCCTGACACACGATATATTAGGAACATAAGACTGTGACATTACCCAGGATACCATCTGGACAGATGGAGAGCTGTGTCCCCTCAGTTCTCAAACCTGGAGTGCCTCTTACACTTCTTCACTGTGAGATCAACCACTCTTGGTCTGCCCACACATAGTCTCCAGCGTGTAAATTGCTCCCAGCTTTGATGTAGGAGGGCTATAGCCAGTCACCCATGAATTACATTGCAGGGCAACACCAGGAAACTCCCAGTTCCATACTTCCCCCAGAAATGTGTGTCTTGTACTGCCTAGCACCCTTCCAGACAATACAAGCTCATATAAAGTCAGTTATTTCAATAATAGAAAATGATATGCACAAATCTTGCTATGTCAAATGGAGTTTCTCAAATACTTCAATACAAACACACACCAGTTTAGATAAAAAATAATACAAATTTATTAACTACAGGACAGATTTTAAGTGATTGCAAGTAATGAGGCGTAAAAGTCAGAACTGGCTGCAAGAAAATAAAAGGTGAAACACAATATCTAACTTAGCAAGCTAAATGAATTCAAAGCAAAGATTTTTTATTGTCACATGCTAAGCGGTCTTACTGGCTGGATTCCTTTCAGCAGGACCCCTCCCCTGGTTCAGTGTTCCCTTGGCCTTTATGTGTCACTGATGATGTGGGCAGCTCTATTTCACACAGAGAGGGGAGATCAGGTACACTCTTCCCAAAGATGATTTTCAAAAGCACACAGTGTTGGCCTAATTCTGTTCCCATCAAAAGCCACTGCAAGCAGAGCTGGACCAATTCTGAGCACTTTTGAAAATCCCACTCCTCGATCAAGATGTTTAACTATAGCTCTTCTAGTTACTCTGCAGAGGATTTGGTATTCAGAGACGCTGAACACCCATAATTCAGCTGAAGTCAACTGAAGTTGGAAGTGCTCAGCACTTATAAAAAACAGGCCCATTGTGCCTTCGCAACTGCAATAGAAAGTACTTTTGTGCCATTAGTTTGAACACAAAATAGAAATCTCTACTGTAAAAACTGAAAACTCTGACTGGCATCTATAAGTAGCTTTTTATCCCTATGCTTGCACTTCAAGATTTTTAAAGCACACACTAACACCAAATGATCGTTGGCACTGTGCAAGCATAGTCACCATGGAAATGGATACAAGTAGAGTAAATAAACGAAGGGTATGAAGTTCATTATTTCACTCTGCGAATCAGTAACTCTGGGGCAATTTCCTTTTTAATATGATGTTTATTTTAACATAATGACTAGAAGTTAAGATCACATATATCCTGTGGATAATGTAAACACACCTTTCTTTCAGCCTCTTTTATTATCTAGACAGGAGCTCATACATAGCCGGCTTTATTTATTTATTTATTTAGCATATAACTTCATTATTCATCGTTCTATTAATATTTTTACCATTCATATTCTTAACGGTTAGTGAAAATACTCCATAATGAGGGTAGAGTGCTTTAATGAGATGGTTTTTAACTCAGAGAACAGAGTTGGTAGAATCTAGCCTTGTATTTTATAGAAGTCTATATTTTCTGTGGTTGTGTGTATTTATTAGGTTATTATGTTTATATCAAAAGTTCAGAGAGCAGGTATTATGAAGTAAATAACCCAGAGGTTATTTCAGAGGTATTTTGTATAAAGTGCAAGATTCTACTTTAGCTTAACAGTATAATATGTCATCTTGCCAATGGCTATCGTGGTGTTATTGAAGTGTTATATATATATATACACACACACACACATATACTTTACCTTTATTGCTGTGCTTATTGTTTTGTGTGTGTGCACTGCATAGTAAAGTTAGAGTTACTTAACTTTTACTGTTATTGGGTGGGGAAAGGTGTTTGTATCAGTTCAAAAGATTATGCACTGTAGCAAAAAAAGCTCCTTGGGAATGGCAAATAGATTTAGCAAGGGAATAGGGATCAAAGATTTCTATTCCTCCTAATGGCCTTCGTTAAGGAATTAGAACATCCAGCTGAGAAAGATTGACATGCTATGGCTCAGTTGGAGTGTCGGTTTGCACTATAAACACGTTAGAGTCTGGATAGTGAATTGCTTGCCACATAGATAAATGTTCGTTACAGTCACTGGGAGAGAGTTGTCGTAGCCTAGTGAGGGCCTGCTTATCATTCATGTGGTCACTTCCATTACCTCTGCTCAGACTGTGCTGACCTACTATTAGTGACTCTAATTTAATTTCCCCCACCAGTGTCATGGGTTATTTCTTCCATTACTTGAGAGATTTAATTTACAGGGTAAACTCCATCACTTGAGAGAAGGAATTTTTCATGACACAACGAACAAGTGCCTTTGAAGATTAACATGATGCTGGTTATTTATCTTGGTCATCTCTAAATCTTGCAGTTTAAACATCATTGAATGGTAATATATTCATATATTGGTGTTATTTCTGGCAGCCATTCAATATTAGCTGAAACAGTTTTCCTGTTACAGCTAATCACAATTTATAAAGAGGATTTCACATAGTGTTACTAGGAAACTGTTTTTATTGATGTTACAGGTATTTTATTTACATATTCGGGTTGAAGCTCGCACTTTGAAAATACTGACACCTAGATATAGCAGTTATTGTAATATACATAGACAGACGGACACCCCCAATACCTTTGCAGTCTAACTTCCCCATATTTTATGGAATCAGAATATCTCAAAAGGAGAAGCGAAGCAATCTTTAAAGATCAAAGGCAATTGAGTATTAAATTAATTCTACTAATGTAAGAGCATGCGTTTTATAGAAAAAATATCTGGTATGCTACACCCATATTTAATTTCTCTATCTGTCTCTATCTTTATTTTCTCTATCTTGTAACTTTATGCCAGAATGAAACAGTTCCAACAATTTGCCAATAGAACAGGTATTTAGTGTTGCTGGCATTCTCTCCTATATGCATGTACATTCTCCAAAACAGTCTATTGGACAGCCCTTCACTCTTTCCTCTTTCAATTCTCCATTCAAACGAAACTCAGAAAAATCATCTGGAATTATACATATATTTAAAGAATGATTAATATGTGCACATGACTAATTCAACTTAGTGGTTATTCTTATGTCTGCAACCCATTTTAATTTCATCATCCACTTTCTAATGTTTAAAATTTTACCCTCAACTGCCACTTAACCTAGACTGTAAGTTTTTTAGAATAGGACTTGTCTTTTACTTTTTTTGTAAGGCACAAAGAATGCTTTTGGCCACTTTAAAAATATAATAATAAATAATGGACTTTGGAAGGAATAGTAATAGAGAATAGAACACCTTGGTATGTTGGAACAGCCACACCATCAACAACCTGTATGTTCAGCCCCACCCACCACTTTGGTTCTTTTAGAAAGGAGCCCAGTGAAGCTATACAGAAGGGTTTGCCCTTTATTGCCGCTAAGTGCATTGCAATTGCATAATCATGAAAGCCTGGGAAAACACTCAGAATGGATACATCTTTTTAAAATTGCCTCTATTTCTGTTTGCAAATTTTTAGTAAGCAGATTTCAATTTTCTCGGATTCATTTATTATTTGAAATTACATTCCAAATCTTCTATATAATTCTTGTTCTGTGAGGAATTCATTGAAATATTTGTTATTCATACTGCTTTGACTGGCCTTTTAGGTCACTGACTGTGTGTGTGTAACTGTTTACAGTCAGGTGTCCTGTATGAATGCTTGTGATTATTAATTCAAAATTTACTTTCTTCAACTAGTCTGCAATATTCACTTAGAATTAGCCTTTTCAGGAAATAGTTCTACCCCTAAACTTGTGTGCTAGAACATTTTAGTAGCGGGAGTTGCATGAAGACTATAGCCAGTTACAGACATGGAAAACAAGTGAAAATTAGATGATGTTCCAAAGAAACAAATATTTAGTTTTCATGGAAATGTATTTAGTAATATAAAACAGGATAAAGACAAAACAGTAGATGTATGGAGGCATATTCTCTTCTGCATCATCACTCTGCTCAGAGGGGTAAGAGTGAGCGCTTCAGGGAACTATTTCTGGCATCGAAAGAGAGAGCCCCAGTACTGTTTACCCCAGGGCTAAGTTCTGCCATAAGCATTAAGGATCCTAAACTTATGAAGGCTAGGGAGAATGGATTGGAGTGCTGCCTCACCCCATGACCACCTCTTGACATGCCGCTGGCCTAAAATAAAGGGCTGGAAAATGTAGGGCTTAGAACTGCCACACATGGGCCATTGAGGGGTTCTCCTGTGCCACGGGGATTCTCTACTGGTGATTTGAGGTCAGTTGCTGGCAACCGAGTCAGACACAAAGTTTCCACATCTGATTAGAGACTCTGGCCCATGAAATACAGTATAAACAAAACTATCACTTAACGGGACATTTTTCCAATTTTTCCAGTCAGCCTTTCTCTCAAGGATTTACACGTTCTCTCTGGACTGAAAAGGAAGGGCCCAACCAGAATATAATGTCAAACTCTTCAGTACAGAGTACAGAGTTTGCACTTTGCTTGATTTGCAGGTAATTTAGCACAGGGAAACCGATGCTACACTTGTTCCTCCCTTCAATAACTCAGGAAGTGAAACCTTACTGCTTGATAATTTTCTCCTTAAAATGCTTCTGAGTAACACAAAGCAAATGCTCCCCATGAAAAGGAGTCACAGCAAAGTGATATATGGGAGGTGATACCCAGCCTAGCAAAACTAACACTTTCTTAGTAAATGTGTAGCATGTGAGCATCAACTTAATGTTTTCTGATTCAATCCGTGTCCCAGATTTAAAAGGTAAGTGACAGCTTTTCTTCAATAAATTGCTGACAGAGCAGTTCAAAAGAATGCTGACTGCATCAAGCTTCTGATACTCAAGCATGTCAGAAGCTCACCTGACAAGATTCACATACTAAGCCTGATGTGCATGATGAGTCCCTGTCGCAGTAAAGTGTAACTATAGTGCGGGGTGGCAGAAACGGGAAAGGTAATGGAGTCACTTTATCTACAAGTTATCAATCTATTGGTGATATAATAATTGAAAAATAGCCACAATGGAGCTGTGCCAATTGATGCCAGATGAGGATTTCACACAAATAGGTTTTTTTTTTTACTAATTCACCTGATTTACTAGTCCTAATTTAAATTTCATTGAATGGTAATATGAAATGTTGGAGGGAAGGAGGAAGGAGGTTTAAATGGAAAAAAGTCCCAGACTGAAATGCCTTAGAGGGATTTAACCACAACGTATAAGTGTCTAGTACTGTAGTTAGCACAGTGAGGTTCACAGTGCAGCCTACAACAACAGCAACAACAAAAAAACTGGACTAGTTTTAGGTTTCATTCGAAAATAAAAACTCAGACCACTTTCAAGGAAAGATGTGTTAAAGTTCATGAAGCTGATATGAATTTCCAATAAATCTGGGACAATTTATGGCTGGGCATTGAATCTCTGTGACATTTACAAGCTTGTGTGGACAGATGATGAAAAGGTGAAATTGCAATTTTGACAGCAAGCGTATAGGAGGCAAATTCAAAAATTCAGAGAAAACCACATGTTCTGAAAGTAATGTCAGTGTTCTTATGAACCCTCCAAAAAGGGAAACTCACATATTAACACAACTAATAGTCATCCTAAAAGATGAGAAATGTCCAAATCAGTCTACAGGGAAAGGGTATAATCCATGGTCCCAATCTGTGACATTTACTTGCAGTTATGCAGTTTGGGTCAACAGGTGTTTTTTGGGAGTTTCAGAAAAGTTGTGATTTCTGGGAACAAAGAGAAGCCAGCCTGTTTTGTTTGTAGCTTGTTACTGTGTTCTCTAATAATTGCTTGTTTATGAAGAACAGTGGCTCCAAATAATTATGACAATCTGAAACTAAAGAAGGAAAGGGCTAGATTAAGGGACGACATTGGTACTTGGAGCATTCTATCAATAAAAAACAAACAAAAATAAATAGAGTATTTGTGACATGATCTGTGAGGTTTCTCTCCATTGCTATGGACTTTTGTGACTACCAGGGAACTTCTAGGGCTATTATTTGTTGAGTTTGTCAACATCCCAGAGGTCCCAGAGGACTGGAGAAGGATATCTGGCTTACTAAATGGGAGAAGCAGTAGACGTGATATATCTTGATTTTAGTAAGGCTTTTGACACAGTACCACATGACATTCACATAAGCAAACTAGGTAAATGTAGTCTAGATGATATTACTGGAAAGTGGGTGCACAACTGGTTGAAAGATTGTACTCAAAGTGTAGTTAACAATGGTTCACTGTCAAACTGGGAGGGCATATCTTTTGGGATCTTTTATTTTATTAATGACTTGGAAACTGGAGTGGAGAGTATGCTTATGAAATTTGCACATGACTCCAAGCTGTGAGGGGTTGCAAGCACTTTGGAGGATTGAATTAGAATTGAAAATGACCTTGACAAATTGGAGAATTGGTCTGAATTCAACAAGGTGAAATTTAGTAAAGCTAAGTGCAAAATACTTCATTTAGGAAGGAAAAATTAGAAAAACAACTACAAACTGAGGAATAACTGGTTAGGTGGTAGTACTGCTGAAAAGGATCTGAGAGTTGTAATGGATGACACATTGAATATGAGTCAACCATGTGATGCATTTGTGAAAAAAGGTTAATATCATTCTGTGCATTAACAGATGAGTTTGTCTGTACGACATGGGAGATAATTGTTCTGCTGTACTTGGCATTGGCGGTGCTATAGATAGAGTATTGTGTCTAATTCTTGGTGCCAAACTTTTGGAAAGATATGGACAAATTGGAGAAAGTCCAAATTAAAGCGACAAAAATGATAAAAGGTACAGAAAAATGTGACCTATGAGGAAAGATTAAAAATAGTGGCATATTTAGTCTAGGGAAAAGAAGTCAGAAGGGGGACTTGTTAAGTCTGCAAATATGTTAAAGGCTGTTATAAAGAGGACTGCGATCAGTTGTTCTCCATGTCAGCTAAAGGTAGGACAAGACATAATGGCCTTAATCTGAAACAAGGGAAGTTTAGGTTAGATATTAGGAGAACTTTCTAATCATAACAGTAGTTCAGCTCTGGAATAGATTTCCAAGGGAAGATATGGAATCCCCATCATTGGAGGTTTTCAATAACAAATTAGACAAACACCTTTCAGGAATGGTCTAGGTGTAGTTGATCCTGCCACAGTGCAGGAGGTTGGATTTGATGAATTCTTGAGATCCTTTCCAGCCCTATGTTGCTATGATTCTGTGATCTTTCTGCAGGGAGTAAGGGTGCTGGATATCCTTAGGGAAGCCATTGTGAGGCCCTGCATATTGATATCTGAAATCTGATATTTAAATGTGATAACTAATCTAATCTCACATATTGCCAGAGTGACTTTGGTGGTTTCTGGAAACTTCAGAACTTTTAGATCCCTGGTCCATCAGGTTTTAGACTTGGGTATGGTAGGAAAAATGTGCTGTTTTCATAATTGTCAGTGCCCTTCTCTTCACAGTGGATGCTAACAAAATGCCAATGCTTACTCTTCAATCTATCATCAGTCATTGAGACTGCTGGCCACAAGAGTGTTGGTTTTTTTTAAACACATTCCCCTAAACCGGGGAGGATGGAGCTGCTCTTGAGTGGCTCCATTCATTCCTTTTCTAGAGTTCTGGAAGGGTATAGATATGTGATTTCCCTTCTGCCCCCAAAGATCTTGTGCTGTGTGCTGCAATCCAGATAAACTGTAGTTAATCTTTCCAGGTGCCCTATGTTAGACAATAAAATCAGAAAAGTTGGCAAAGACCATATTGGCACCCCAGACTAGGAAGTGTGACTGGCAGCTGTGAAACAGTTTAGCAATTTAGTACTAATAGATCCTAGGCTTTTCTGGATGCTGAGGTAGGAGCTGTGGCCAAAAGTATGTTTTCCACCCACATTTGGTGAGAAAGGTGTGACACTTCCATTTGAACATGCAGCTTGCTACTTTTCATGTATTTTGTGGTTAGATTACTGTAATACACTCTGCATTGGGCTGTATGTTCAGACTATTTGGAAACTGAAGCTAGTGCTGTTTGTAACCACTATTTTATGGCACTAGATGCTACCTTAACTAGATTTCACATTAACAATCGTGCACTGTAATCTACACTTGTTCTCCCTTCAAAATATACTCCCTCTTTAGCCTTCCGAAGCCAGATTTCGTACCCTCCTGGGCATGCTGCATTTGGGGATGTGACTGTGTGTTGGACTGAGTTCTACTATTTTTCTTATTATCATTTATTCGCCTGGAGTGTACAATTAGTGATGAACAGTTCAGTAAAAGAAATAGTTTAATTTTGTAAAATGCCTGTAGTTCAAATTAACTATACCCTATTACGAGTGAATTAAACTCTAGGAAATAATAGTATATAGAATCACAGCAGGTCACAGCATTTCCATGAAAACATAATTTTGACGAAAACTATAAAAATATCCATGACCATTTAATGACCTGCTCTATGGCTGAGCAGAAAGTGTCATTTAAACAAAATCTCGATGAAAAACAGAAAGAATGTTGTTCAGCTGGATAGAATATCTCTGTGTGTGTGTGTGTTTAGGATCTCATCCTGTAGAGACTTATTCATGTGGTTATCTTTAAACACTGTTTATAGTCCCTTTGACTTCAATGGGATTACTCACAGTTCATAAAGTTAAGCATGTGCATGCATTTTACACCTTCTCCGAAATAATCTCGTAATAGCTACCCTCAAACAAAATACCAGATTATATGGAACGCTGAATTTGTCCAGCCTGACAGTTCCTGTGTGTGTGCTTTTCTATATTAGAGAGAGAGAGAGAAAAAAGCATTTCTTACAGCACATGGAACTTTTAAAACTTCTGAACCTATGCTGTTAAGGTCATTTCTTAAGATCTCCAACCCATCAAATCTAGTATATGTTTTTTGTTTTGTTATAGAAAAATAAATAAAATTTGAATATTTTACACTACATTGGCAAAAGCAGAGTCTAATGAAAGGGAGTAATGAAAGGTTGCCCGCCAGCAGCTGTTGCTCTCCGACCACCCAGCTCTGAAGACAGTGTCAAACTAAGGGTGGCAGTACCATGAACCCCTGTGCAATCGGCTTGTGACCCCTTTCTGGGTCAGGATCCCCGGTTTAAGAAATGCTGCTCTAGTGGGTGTCAGAAGGAAGGATTACTGCTGAACTTGGCCAAGTAAAATCTGACCCTTTGTGTGAGCACAATAGGAATTCAGGTCCCAGAACAGTTCTGGTGCAATTTTCATCATATGAGCTTGGATGTGAAGTTTTACCATGGAAAAAAACAAAACCATGAAAAACTCAGTTTCTAAACTATTATGGTTATCTTGACTTCACAATAAATGTCCTTTTTTGGTTTTGGCAAAAGACTTTCAGGCTCTGAAAGAACTTTCATGAAATATGTCTAGATTTAATTCCTTTTTAAGAACAAGCAGTCTCCCATGGCTTCAACTTTGGAAAGAAAGTTTTGGACCTCTTATGATATGGCCAAACATATCTGCATTTAGGGTCAAATTTTCAGCTGTAGACACGACAATGCACCCCCTAAAATGTGTGCATATGCACACACACACACACACACAGATTATTCCAGTTCTATGCCGACTTTTCCCTTCCTTTTGGGGACCACTGAAAATGGAAGGAACTGTGAGTGGAGCACTGCTGTGAATATAGCATCATGGGGGCTGCTGCAGGCAGACATTTGTGAGTGCAGCACTGAGTCTGCTTTAATAAGTAATGAGAGCTGAACTGGCCCTCAGCCAGCCCCAGGGAGGCTGTTAAGGTAGGATACTTTTGCTTTAGGTGAAAAGGTGTTTGTAGACTGTATGAGCACCTCAGGTTTTCCAGTCACTAAAAAGTTCTGTTCACATGCTACCAATTTATATTTTGAGGGGACTTGGGGTGATTCTTTTTCTTTCTTGTGCTAGCATTAAAAATACGTACAACTTTTGTTTTTTCAGTAGTGGAGAGTAAATCAGGTGACTAATTTTTTGCTTAAATGTAGAAAAACAATTTAATTTCTTTTCATTTGGGTGTAAGTTTCAGGGGCAGCTCTTCTTTGGTTTAATTCATGTTTCATCACAAATTCCATATTGCAAGAGGGGATTCAACAGTGCATCTAGTCAGGTGTATAAGGATTTTCAATTCAACTTAGACTCAGTTCATATCTCTAACGTGTTATGCCGTATTTCCTTATTTTAAAAAGTCTTTCCATTTATCTGTATAATAGTGGAATTAGAGCATATTTGAACTGGATTTTCAAAGAGCTGCTGTACGATGACTTTGTCCTTGTGCTGACCCTTTTCCTTTATGGTTGCAATTTTGATGGGTGCTTCTGCTTCAGGGCACTGGGACTTTACACTATTAGCAGTGGTGACGTTTTTCTCTATTGAATTGTTGCAGCAAAAAAGCCGACCAAAACCAGTGAGTTTCCCATTGTTCCCCATGTATCTCGAGGGGCCACAGTAGTATAGTGAAGAATTAACATTCACTGGCAGCCTCCATACTTGCGTATCTGAGGACATGTCTCCACTACAGATTTAAGTTGACTTATGTTAGGTCAATTTACAGCTACTGCAGTAATTACTGTGGTGGTTCATGTCCACACGCCCTCCATCTGTCGGTGGTGTGCGTCCTCATCAGGAGCATTTCCACTAACTTAGGAGGGGCAGTGTGGGGGGCTGAGAGGAAGGGCTCTCAGTTGTGCCACTTCCTTCCCAGGAACCCCACTGCTCCTGGGCTCACGGCTCCTCACTGGGACCCCCGCTAAATCCTCCTTTTGGCTCCTGGGGTCCCCTGGGCTCTCCATTCCCAGGGATCAGAGTTGCCTGGGCTGTCAGCTTCCCACAGAGAGCATGGCTGCACTGAGGTTCCTGGCTCCCTGCAGGGAGCATGTATGCTGCTCAGCCACTGTCATTCTTGTCAATTTCATGGCACCATGCTGGAGCCGTGAAATTATCAAGAAAGTGGGGGCAGTTGGGGGGCTCCAGCTCTAGCCTGGCATGGTGCCCATGCTGTCAGCTCCCCACAGGAGAAGTTTTATTAGCAGCAAATACAGGCGTTAACTTCCTTGGCTATTCAGTTAGTCCATCGAGTCCTGTTTCCTTCCTCTGGCAGTCTTTTCTTGATACTTCACTGGCAAGTGAAAACCCTGCATGATGGACTTGGCCAATTATGTGGTGATGTACATGGAAAAAAGAGGACAGGTTCTGCTGTGTTACCCATGGTAAACAGATTAATCACGGAAGTCATTACTAAAGTAGGACCAGGTCAAGGCCAAATCCAAAGCCCATGGAAGTCAATGGGGATCTTTTCATTGACTTCCAGGGGCTTTAGATGAGGGCCTTCAACTGGGATTTTCTAAGGAGTCTAAAAGAGTTTGGTGTCTGCCTCTGAGTTTCTTAGTCTCCTTTGAAAATACTAGCCTGAATTAATTGTGCTCACAAAACATCTGGCCTTTTATTAAGTCACTCATGTCATTTGTCTCAGTGATTTCCTGAGACAATGAATTCCACAGGTTAATTCTGTATTACATAAAGAATCCTTTCCTTAAATTTCAAAAAAATGTACTGCCCATCATTTTTACTGAGCATCTCCTTTTATTAGCAGAAACTGTTTACAGTACCTGGAGTTTCTATCAGTTGGAACAGCAGTCTGGGCTATATTTAATAATTGTCATAGCTTTACTGTTCGTTGTTTATCTAATATCCCACAAAGTTCCTTATTGTAATGATAAGGTGAGGCAAGGCTTGGGGTTTACCTACTGGAATGAAGACTTCACAGCTCAGAATCCATTTCCAAAATATAAGAATTTCATTTTGATCCTAAACTAAGATAGGCATACAATCATTTTGTTCACATGGGAAACTAGTGCAGGATAGCTAATGAACATTAAATTTACATATTGGCTTATTTCCTAATAGCTTCCCCCTATAGCTAAACCTATATACTTTCCTTACTTACTGTTTCATCTGAGTTGGGCATGATCCATTCCTGAATTTAAGTTTGATTGGTTTCACGTGACAAGTAGTTTGTCTCATTTTTTATTTCACTCTCTGCTACTTTATTTTAAAAATATTTTTTCTCTTTGCAATATTATTAGGGATGTCATCTGGGCTGCTGCTGAATGATCTTGGATTTTATGCTTTATTGATTTTAACACGGCAGATTAGTTACTTATGATTTCCCTGTGGAAATGGGCCACAGATTGGGAGGAAGTATGTTCCAGCACTTAGTGCATGAACAAGTTACTAAGGAGACCTGGATTTGATTCCCTGCTCTATTTCTTGATTGACGATGGACAATATACTAAGTCTCTCTATGTCTCAGTTCTCTAACTGTAAAATGACTGAGGATAATATCACTTCTCTACTGCAAGGGGGTATTGTGAGGATAAACATATTAAAGATTGTGAGATACTATAATAATGGTGAGTATATAAGCACCTAAGAGTTTTGTCTTAGGTGCTTATATGTCTAAAAATGGACTTTTTCATACCCAGCTATGCCTCTCGGTCAAGTCAATATTTCTATGGTCAGACTCTCTGTTGCTCTGCACCTTGTGCAATGCCTATGTATACTGCGTGTAAAATATCACCCATCTGATTTGTACACAAGGTGAGAGTAGCAGCTAATCAACCGCTGGTGGTGTCTATGGGTTGGAGAATTTAAAAAGCCATTATTCCTTCTTAGTTTCCTTAACATACTACAATTTGTATTACTTCAGGGTCAGCCACATGGGGCATCTTGGTTTTTCTCTTCTATGACTATGATACATTTGGTTGCCTTCATAATATTTGATTTGAGTGATCTATTCTATGGCATAATGAATCATTCATCTTTTCTGTGTTAAACCAGCATGTCTGGGTATATTAAAATAACCTCCATGAGGAAATTGAAGGGGTTTGATGGCCTTGTTAAGCAGCCCTAAGGACAGAAGTATGCTATGCTACACATAGGGTTCTGACAGCAGATTTATCATCAAATTAAAGTTATTTTCTATACCTTTTATATAGATGGAGTTAGGAGAAAATCATCATATCTCATAACCTAGTAAGGAAAGAGAGGAGGGCGTAAATTGTATTTCATACGAATCTTCTGGTGACAATAAAAGAAGTTATCTCTGCCTCTTGGGGAAGTAATATGATAGTTCATATTATGGTATATTGTCTAGCTCATATATGTATGTCCCGTGAGATCTTTCTAAATATGTTTCAGTTAATGTTTTCTTCTCTGCTGATGAAGATGTCAATTGTATTGTGACTGTCAATGGACAGTTTCCACAACCTTTCTGAGAACAAAGCAAATCACTTATTATAGCAGCACTATATGCCACTTAAACCAAACACTTTAAAGTTGGATACCTAACAACAGCTTCCTAATTCTATATGTAGGCACCTAAATACACGTGGTCTTATTCTTACAGATACTGAGCAATGGTAGCTACCACTGATTTCAAGGGGGACTGTGGCTGCTCAGTATCTCTAAAAATGACATCATTTTCATTTAGGTGCTTAAGTATGGATTCTGGAGGCAGACGATAGGCCCTCAACTTTGAAACTGTTCTCTTTAATGCACTCCTGAAATGACTCTTCCATCTGAACAAATGAGAATTGATCAGTATTTTTCTATGCATCTGCTAAGGTTTTACCAGAATGAGTATTTCTTTCTTCCAGAAAGACCCCTCTCTCTCTCTCTCTCTCTCGATATATATATAGATATATATATAGATATATATATAGATATATATATAAATGTTGTTTATCTCCCTCACTGTGTAGCATTGTCCTGCTAAAGACAAAGAGCTGGCATTGGGATGCAAAAATTCCTTTCTTTTTATAAATAAATGCCTGTCTTCTGAAACTTCCATGTCATAGACAGAGCCTACATCAGAATCTTAATTGCAGGGAATGCCACTGACAGCAAGAAATAGAAAATGTTTGAACCGAAGTAGACCTCAAATTAAATATGAAGCTAAAAGAGGAAATTATCTAATTCAACTGGGTCACCCTCAACTTTAACACTAGAAGAACTGGCTTTATTTCAAACTAGTCATAAAACAAGTTAATATAAAGAAAACAGGCAAATTCCTCTATTGTAACAAAAGTTTAAGGACAATTAAGTTATCAAGTTCCTGGATGATAAGGAGTTTTATGAATGTGTATATATGAATGATGCCAGGAACCTGGAAGATAATGAAGATCCCCTTAATGCTAGGAGAAATTATCTGCATTCTCTCAAATGACTGTACATTTAAAAATAAAAGGGAAGCTCCTTACAAGCAGTTGTATTTGTCACTTCTACTGAAATTGCCAAATTCACAGAAAGTCTGATTAAGATTCTGGCCAAGGCAGATCCACTAATGATTTTCTAAAAGGTCTCATCAATCTTTGAGAGATCATATGATGATTAAACAAGGTTATTTTAAAACAAATATTCTTTTCTCCACTTTTGCACTTCACTCTGGTACTACTGGGATTGCTAATTAAAGGGAAAGACATAGAGATGTGGGCATCTTATTTGCAATCTCAAAAACACAGAATAATGCTAACACTATAACATTTAGATAGTCAAAAAATATCTATTTCTAACAGAGTTCTTGGTGGTTCCTTCCTCAGGAGGAGTGGGATATGACCACACCCAGTTAGCTATACAGGTTGATCACAACACCAACTCTACTTCCCTACTATTCACAATGGAGGTTCTACCCTTTTGGGACTTCGAATCTCTCTGGATGAGGAATCAAAATGAAAGTCACAAATCCCCATGCCTTCAGGGATGCTCTGTCCCTGAGGTTCCAGCACAAAGGGGCAAGGGTGGCACGTCTACAGTGCTGCCAACAATCCAGTCCCAATGCCATAGGTTTGGGGAAATCACTCTGGCTGGGTCTCTGAGACAGACTCAGCCTGTTTGTCTTACCCTGGAAGTCCACTATACTCTCCCAAGTTGGAGTGAAGGTCTCCTGTTTAGGGGCTCCCTTCATGATGTCAAGAGTGACTCCTGCAGTCTGCTGCTTATCTTGCTCCTTTCCCCCCTCTGCTAACTGCAGTTTCCTCCCTTTTAAAGGCCTCCTCCCTATCATGCATGACTGACATGGCCAGAAGGGTGGGGTTAGCCCTACTGCCACAGACTCTCTGACCCCTTCTTCATCCATGTGGGACATGGCAGTCACACTATTACCAAACCTTCTTTAGTTGGTAGTCAAAGCTCACTTTGTCAGGGTATGGGACCCACTTCGTTGATCTATCTATAAAGACTGTTGGGCCCTCTGGAGTTTCGAGGATCTCTGCCTTATCTCAATGACCTAGCAAAGTATTATAATAATCTGTGTTGTCCCACGTGGCTCTCAGATGCACTATCCCTGTACAGCAGCCGCATCCTTGAGAAAATAGATGGCCTGCAACAGATTAGCTGTGTAACATGCAGATAAGACTGTTGTCATAGCCTGAGCATCCTAACTAGGCAATGTGTGACAAAATTTTGTAGCCTTTATTATAATTGAATTGATACACCAGAGCATCCCTACTGAGTAAACCCACCTCTTGTGTTGCTACAGTTTTAACATCAGCAGGATCAGAGTCATAGTAACACTGTGGCACCCACCTCTTGCAAGCCCTTCTGATCACCTGTGTGTTTGCAGTCTTTAAACAGTCCAGGCCCTGGTATCAGACTATACTCTCGGGATTCCTTCCTGGAGACAAAGATTTTGCCCTCTTGGTCTATTCTGGCCTCAGTTCTCCAGCTGGGCCTCTTAACAGTTCAGTTCCCCTTCTGGAGATTTATCACTGTCCCATTGGAGGCCACATCCCCAGTGGCCTATGGGGGGAGCCAGGCCTGCCCACTACTGGGTCCCAGCCCAGTGTCCTTAAGAATAGCAGCCACATGCTGCTGTGTCCCTCGAACTAAACTGCTTTCACTTCCCTGGCCCACTTCCCCGTGACCCCAACCTTCACCACTGCTTCCCCTTCAGCTCAGGGTTCCTCTATGTTCAGGCCCAGTACCTACCAAAAGGTCTTTCTTGCTCCCACACTCTCTGACAGTGCTGAGCTGTCCATGGTGCTGCAGTTCTTTTTAGCCAGCCTGGAGCACCCACTACACTTCTTTATCTCCAAAAAGGAACTGCCTGTCTCTGGAGCTGCAGCGCCTTTTATATGGGCTTCCTGGACCCTGATTGGCTGCTCCCTGAAACCTCTCCTATTTGCCATGTCCCATGCAGTCTTTCTATGCTGCTTGGAAGAATTCTCTCCACTGCTCCTTTTCTGAGATGGGTGCGGTGCGCTTCTGGAACTAGTCCATCCTGTCACCCTAAGGGATTACCTTAGGTTTGAACAGACTCTAGGAGTACACGAGGAATGACTATAGTGACCGCAAACAAAATTACAAGGAAGGAATTTTGCCTGTATTTTAAGTTACAATCACAAACACACATGCAAAACCTGAGCATGCCCATGCAATAGCCAATGCTATATTCATACTCACATACTCAAAGATATCATAGAATTGGGTGTATCTCTCAACAGATGGTCATCGTTGGAGGAGCGGGGTGTGTGTGTCTTTTCTTGATGTAGTCTTCCCTCCTTAGCCATACCAGGGAACTCTCTTTATCCTGTATTTATGACAAAGCCCACTATCTTATACATATGCATAAGGGTTCAATCCCCTTTTTCCATATCTGTACTTCCACACCCCCATAAACTTTGGGGTGCCTTGCTTTTCATAGGCTGTTCTCTTAGTTCCCCTTATTCTCGATAGCATCCATGTAAACAATTTCCCATGCTAACACGCAGTGAGAGCAAAACTTTCTATGATGTTACCATCAGGTGTCTTATAGTCTAGACATATATGCCAACTATTGGCACATTCTTTACAGTAATCTTGTAACTTTACTGGTATGGGTTTATCCTACTTAAGTCTGTGCTCCTTAAGCTTGAGGCCTAGTATGACTAAGCTGAAATCTTACAGGTCTGTAGGCTTTACATTACAGCCTTACCTTGTTTATATATCTAACACATACTAATCATTCATTAACACTTGTCAATCTTACTGTGATGCTACTTATCCTACTTATTTTTATACCTATTCCTACAATTTAAATCTATTAATTACACATTGATTACATATGAAATAGTATGATTTAACCACGACAATAGCTAACACAATGGAATGACTAAATGAAATAATTGGCTAACATGTGGAAAAATCTAAAAAAAATAAGATATTTGCAATAACATTTTAAAAGCATAAAAATCTCTTGTTCTCTCCTCTTCTTGGTTTAAAAGGTATGTGCATATACATGCACACACACACACACAGAACTGGATCCTCAGCTGCAGTGAAACGGGGTGCAAATATGGCTTTGTTTTCTCTAAATCATAAGGCCACTTCAGTGTGGGGCTAATCCCTATTGTAAATTAGAGCAATGGCCAATAATCTGAAGGGGCCATTATGACATCTACAGATAATTTCGGTAGAGGAACTATTGTGCTGTCTGGAGTGGCTCACGACTGTGATTGTCAACCTCAGGGGAGACTATCAAAAAGCAGGGAAGAAATACCAAATTGGTGCTAGGGGCTATAATAAGATTTCACCAACCCAGTAACAACTGTGAACTCCTCAAGCACTATACTGGTCTTACCATGGAGTCACAGACAGTCCCCTTGGGCATTCCAGTGTTTCTTGCCATCAAGGCAAGATGGATTTAGTGATAGATGGTCCCTTAAACCAAAAATCACAAAAATATTCAGCTAACTCCCATTCCCAAAGACACTCAGATCTTAAACAAAAGTCAATGCCTGTAGCCAATCCTGTAATGAACTAACTAAAGGTTTATTAATTGGGAAAGCAACATGAGAGTTATTCACAAGATTAAAAGAGAAAACCTACATACATAAATGAGTTACAGTCTTAGATGTAAAAAGGTAATATAAGCCTCTATAATAAGCATCTCTATATATCTTTTTGAGCTGACCCATGCCAAGCAGCATGGGGATCTCTTGCTTGTGTTTAGACTCATAGACTCTAAGGTCAGAAGGGACGAATATGATCATTTAATCTGACCTCCTGCACAACACATGCCACAGAACCTCACCCATCCACTCCTGTAATAGACCCCTGACCTATGACTGAGTTATTAAAGTCCTCAAATCATGGTTTAAAGATTTTAAGATACAGAGAATCCACCAGCAAGTGAGCCATGACCCATGGCTACAGAGGAAGGCAATTGATGTGTCCCCAGATTATAGAAGAAATTGTTGTTATTAGTCCCTAAATGCATGACCTTGCACTTTCCACTATTAAATTTCATCCTATTTAAATTACTCCAGTTTACAAAGTCATCCAGATTTTCCTGTATGATACCCCAAACCTTCTCTGTATTGGCAATACCTCCCAACTTTGTGTCATCTGCATACTTTATTAGCACATTCCCACTTTTTGTGCCAAGGTCAGTAATAAAAAGGTTAAATAAGACTGGTCCCAAGACCGATCCCTGAGGAACTCCATTAGTAACCTCCCTCCAGCCTGACAGTTCATCTTTCAGTTGTAGTCTCCTCTTTAACCAATTCCTTATCCACCTTTCAATTTTCATATTAATCCTCATCTTTTCCAATTTAACTAATAATTCCCCATATGGAACCGTATCAAATGCCTTATTGAAATCTAGGTAAATTAGATCCACTGCATTCCCTTTGTCTAAAAAGTCAGTTATCTTCTCAGAAAAGGAGGTCAGGTTGGTCTGACATGATCTACCTTTTATAAATCCATGTTGTATTTTATCCCAATTATCGTTAACCATGATGTCCTTAGCTGCTTTCTCTTTCAAAAAAATTTCCAAGACCTTGCATACTCCTCAGGTGAAACTTACAGGCCTGTAGTTACCTGGATCACATTTTTTCCCCTTTCTTAAAAATAGGAACTATGTTAGCAATTCTCCAATCCTACGGTACAGCCCCTGAGTTTACAGATTCATTAAAAATCCTTGCTAATGAGCCTGTAATTTCATGTGCTATTTTCTTTCATATTCTGATTATCTGACCTCTTAATTTTAGTTCATTAAGCGGTTCGAGTTTGGCTTCTACCTTGGAGGTGGTAATTTCTACCTCTATATCCTTATTCCCCTTAGCCACCTTACCGCTAACCCCAATCTCATCATTAGCCTCATTAAAAACGAAGGCAAAGTATTTGTTTAGATATTCAGACATGCCTAGATTATCCTTAACCTCCATCCCATTCTCAGTGCTTAGAAGTCCCAAAGGAATCTTTGCTCCTCAAAGTCCATACAGCATAAAGTTCCAGGTTTCTCCTCGTCAGAGATTTTCATTCCCTTCACCTCAGATTCCAAGTTGATGGGATGAGTTCATGCGCAGGTTTCCCCTCCCCGGAGGGAGTGAGGAATTCAGTCAACAAGGTCTCTGTCCTTTGATGCTACACAATGCCTCATTTGCTTTCAATGGGCCATCTTGCATGCAGGACAAACACTTTACTTCAATTAATGATTCGTTTCCTCCTTGGTGAGTTACACAGTTACAAAACCAAATATTCAATATAACGTTATACTATGGGATACAGGTATTACATGTAGGATTAATATACGCAGCATCTTACAAGCATTCCATTATCCCTAAACACTAAACACATTCTTATAACACTAATATCTATTTTAAATACACTAACCCACCGGGTAAGCCAGACTGGCTCCCAGCTATGCAATTGCCAGTAAGCATGAGCTGCCATCTTGACTGCCAGAGGCACAGGGACATTCCAACCATTTTCTTTTTCCACCTGCCATACGGGCCACACCAGCAGCCAAGGGAGGGTGATTTAGAAGACACTATGATGATGCTATGCGTCCCATGAACTTCTCTTTATTTGGGAATATTTTCAAGCCTGGCTACGCTGTCTTTCCACAGTTGGGCCAGCACTAAGTTACCTTAGGCCTGGATATCAGGATTAAATAATAACAATAGTAAATTATTCCCAAACAAGAGTTTGCAACTGCCACTATGTTCATTGCTTAAATGCCTGATTTTGAATACATTCGGCCTCCTATGAGGTGTTGACCAATCTTGATTCCTGTTGCGGTCAAAACCTTGTTGGAGGTGCTTTGCAGATCACAAAATTGGGTTCTTATGATAATACTGCCATAAGAGCTAAGTTGCTATAAAGTTGAATACGATCAGTCAAAGATCTATAAACTATACAACAAGATACTTGTAATTTCAAATCCACCTTTTAAAATGTGTTTTATTTGGAAATATTTCCCAAACTTTACCATGAATTCTTTAAAAGTTTGTGTGTGTAATATATGTTCATTGATTTATATTTTGCACCCCTTTTCCCTTACTGCTACTTGTCAGAGTGAGAGCATATAGTCTCAAGGGTTCTCCCGTTAATGCACAAACAAAAGTCCAACCAGTGTTGCATGCATGAGTTGAGACAAAATGTGCCCCTCCTTCAGTTTAGCAAGGTATAATGGGCCTGATCCTGAAAACCTTACCCAAATTCTGATCCTACATACAAATACACAAATCCTTTCATTATTTCCATTGATTTCTATAAGGCCATGCTCGAGAGTCTGACCCAAGCCCATTGAAGTGCCATTGACTTCAATGAGTTTTGGATCAAACCCCACAAGAATAAAGATACTCAGATGAACAAGAGTTTTCCGAATTGGGCCCTATGATGAGGTGTACACCCCACACTCAACTGGAAGGGGTTAATGGAGGCCAGATGGGACAATTAACCTATTAGGCTGAAAGCTGAGAGGAAATCTCTAATTAGGGAACAGGCAGGGCTTCTAAAAATCCAGGGAGCTCATTGCAGGAAAGAGGCTGGAGGGAGGCAGTCTGCTGTCACTCCCTGGGAGAAGGGAGATTTGTTTGGGGGCTATAGAGGGAAGTAGCCCATGGTTTCTCCCTTGGAGGTAGGAGTACAGAGGTCAGCAAACCCCAGAAAGTGTTAGGTGCTGGGGTAGGATAGGAATCAGGCAAGGGAGCAAGAAGCAAGGTTGGGGACTGGTTGCATTTTGTAGGATCCCTGGGTGGGAATCCGGGGTAGAGAATGGGTCTGGGTTCATGTATCCACCACTCAGGAAGTGGTACCGGCAGGACAGTGAACTGGAAGACTGCCTGGGTCACTGTGGAAGTGACAGAAAATTTGAAGGACTGTACCTCAGAAGGAGGGGACACTGAGTGACCTACCAAATCACGAAGAGGACACTGTACGCCTTTATACCTTAGGCCCGGATGGTGAATGAGGGTTCTAAGGGGCCAGGATTATTAGTCTTCTGACACCAGGTTATTAATTAATGGGAATAACCACCCAAAGTTGCGTGGGGTCTTGGAGTAAGCGGCTCCGCTTCCCCAGGCCTAATGTGAGGTATTATTAGAGGGTTTACAAAAATATTCAAGAGTCTGATGTACTGAACCACAAGAGACAGTTTTTATTACAATGTAACAACCAAAGGTTAAAACTGTGAGATATATGATTAATAAAACAAACAACCAACACTGAAAGCTAGAATCTGGCTTAGGGTTTTTGGAATGAATAGAAGATAAAATAACAGTCATTTGAAAAACTTAGAAATACATTACCAACACGATTACTGCATCTCCGAAGAGAGGTCCGTATTCTTAACCACTACTACTCTTACTCGATTACTTCACCTCCGAAGAGGGGTCAATTCGTCTGAACCGGAATCAGGTTGCGACCCAACGATTGCCGACTCGATTATTTTTGTTGTACAACTATTGAACTATTGATTATGATTATTACAAAATTAACTGAGTGCACTGAAACTGAGAGAGAGAGAAAGAAGCGAGCAGTAAGGAACACAGAACGAGCTTTCACCAGAGAATGGTAATGTCGTCTGAGGCAGTGTCAGTGCCTAAGTCCTCACGACCCATTGCCGGCCGCTACACCAGATTCTCCGATCTGAGTGGACCGTGGAACAATCTTTGCAGATTGAACACTTTACCTTAACTCGCTCTTTCTTTATATATGTTTTAGAAGCACCTCAGCATTTTATCTGTCATTTTGATTTTTAACTGAGTGGCACAACCGCTAATTTGAATGCTGTTGAACTTTATATAACTGCAGTTGAACTTAACCGCTAATTAGAATACGGTTGAATTTTGGAGGTCGGAAATGACTGGCCGCAAACTTTTTCCTATGACTGAATTTCTTCGTATGACTAACCTTAAGCTACTTCCTGTTACAGAGTCAGCTCAATTACAATTTCCAAACTTAATATTAAACACTAGATTATTCTACTTTTACAAAAAGCATGATTACTTGTACACTTATGCTATTACTACTGAATAATATTTTTCTACATATTGATTAAACTTATTGATTGAGCATAGAGAAGGAGTTACAAAGTGAAGGGATTTAAAGGGCCCATTCACAGACACTGCAATTCCTGGAGTGAGAGAGGGACTGCAGACTTAAAAGAGAGATGGAGTGATGGTGTGCAATCACAGGAAGAGGTGTTGACCTTGTGGAGCTAATCCCCTGAGCAGCCAGAAGAAGGTGCCACGCTAGTGGTGAGTGGAGCATCCTGTGACAGTCCCCTACTCTTTACACAGGCAATGTTCTCACTGAAGTCCATGAGAAAGTTTTGCTTTTATCGAGACTCAGTAAAACCTGAATAACGATGTCAGAATTTGTGCCATGAGTTGGATTAGTATCCAGCTGGTGTGGGAAGTCAGTCATATAAATTCACAGTTTTATGAATAAATCAAATTTTTAGTACATATCTCAGGTAGGATATAAATCCAAATAATAAATCTTAAGAATTATGGGCTAAATTGCAATAAATACGCCAATGTTTTATGATTGCAAATGCATTTCAAAATAAAAGTTTTAGTAACAATACTAAGTGTCTTGTTGAAAACATTTTAAATTCAAAGTCCTGGTGTTGTCATGGAACCAATATTAAATCCGGGTGGAAAATATTTTTATGGTTTCTAATGTTAGGCTTCGAGGTTTCCAATATCATAAATAATGTCACTTTACAAATCTTTCTGTGCAAATTGTACTTTGGGCCAAATTCCGATTTCAGAAACTGGTTAATTTAAAATTAGGAAAAATATTACTGCTGATAAAGGATGGATATATCTGGTAGACAGTTTTGGGTATAGCTGAACATATAATGGACAGAACTAATTTCTCCTCTTCTTCTGCCTACATGATGTCCAGGAAAAGACTGTTATGACTTTGACTTTATTTTGTTATTCAAATGTACTCTTCATTTTTCTGTGTGATTTATTTTTACTCTCTTTTTTGCAATACACCTGGACAAATTGGACTGTTCTAAGATTATTGGCTGGGTGGGGGATTTAAATCTCATTTTCTTTTCCAACACATTCACACAAAATATCTATGTGCATGTAATCTTAGTTGTGTTTAGATCCTTGTCTGGTTTGTCTAATCGCCTCTATGCCAGAGTTCTAGTAAATCTTGTTTCTCTAATGCATCAAGCAATGTCCCAGCCCTTTAAAACTACTGGTCTCAAATTCTCCATCAAAATTGTTTTTCAGTGGAAAATTGGGTTTTTTGATAAAGTGAATTTTTTCACAAAAAGTATCTGCTTTCCTCAAATTTTTTTTGCAGAAAAAACAAACACATTGAAATTGACAATTTTTTGTTTTTGGCTAAATATTAAATATTTCAATTTGAATATGGTACTGAGGTGCTTCATGAGTTTTGGTGTTCATTTGGCTCATATTCTCATTCGCTTCTATGGGTCAGGGTCCTCAGCAGAACATTCTCTCCCATGATGCACAGTCACCCCCCAAAAGAGGGACTACTGTAGAGCATCATAAGACATAGAGTCTGACCAGGGAGTCTAGAGAAATGGGGAATGAGACATGCAAACAACAACTCTCAGGAGACACTGTGGTGGCATTTCTGAATCAAAATATTTCAGTTTTAGGTTGAAATATTTCAATTTTAAATTTTTTCACCAAAAAAGTTTAAATTTTTTGAGGAAAAATACTAATTTTCCCATCAGTTCCATTAAAAACTTATAATTTTTAATGCCAATCTCATGTTTGTGGTTCTAAAATTTGCTGTCAGCAAGCGCACTTTGTGATCTTAAGACTGACTTTCTGCATAGGTTCTTCAGAGTTAAACTTAATTCCAATCACAAAAGGAGTGGGACTATAACCAAAACACTTTTTTGATTTTTGAAGTCCAAAAATATTCAT
Organism: Mesoclemmys tuberculata; assembly: GCA_007922155.1. NCBI lineage: Eukaryota > Metazoa > Chordata > Testudines > Chelidae > Mesoclemmys > Mesoclemmys tuberculata. The sequence continues at coordinate 49,148,762 of ML675604.1, forward strand.
GGAATATTAATGGACAGTCTTTGTAGTGTCTGCCCAGCTCTAATTTTAGGGATTTCAAACTCTATCTTCTTTTTTGGATTTACCAATTATGTTACAGTTTGTGAATCTTAAATTTAAACCAATGACTTTTCAAAGAAAATTAAAATAAAAATGTAGATATTTATAGTGGGATTAATATAGATGAAAGATAAAAGAATGCTCTTCTCAAACACTCCTTCCTGTCTTCCCTTATTCAAGTGAGATATCTTCAGCACTACACCTTGAGTTGACTTAACAAAAATGTGAGTAAAAAAAATAAAAATACCCCGTATATATGAGGGGCAGTCCTCTCAATCATCATTCTGGACCATAAAATAGCCTGCTGTCTCTCTCCCCAACGTAGCATACAAAGATTGGAGGAAAAAATACTAAAGAAATCTGAATACAGTCTACACATGGGTTGAGTTAACAGGCCTTTAAAAAGTACACATGCAGTACTTGAAAACAGTCATACTGCGTCAGACCAATATCCTGTCTTCTGACAATGGCAGATGCTTCAGAGGGAATGAACAAAACAGGGCAATTTTGAGTGATCCATTCTCTGTCGTCCAGTCCCGGCTTTTGGCAGTTGGAGGTTTAGGGACATTCAGAGCATTGTGTTGTGTCCCTGACCATCTTGGCTAATAACCACTGAAGGACCTATCCTCCATGAATTTATCTATTTCTGTCTTAAATGAAGTAATATTTTTGGTCTTCACAACACTTCATGGCAATGAGTTCCACAGGCTGACTGTGAGTTATGGGAAGAAGCATTTCCTTTTTGTGCCTATTAATTTCATTGGATGGCCTCTAGTCCTTGTGTTATGTGAATGGGTAAATAACACTTCCCTGTTCACTTTTTCTACACCATTCATGTTTTATAGATCTCTATCATGTCCCCTTAAAATTTTATTTTTAAGCTGAAGAGTCCCAGTCTTTTTAATCTATCCACATACAGAAGCTGTTCCATATCCCTAATAATTTTTGTTACTCTCCTCTGTACTTTTTCCAATTCTAATATATTTTTTGAGATAGGGTGACCAGAATGGCATGCAGTATTAAGCTGTGGGTGTAGCATGCATTCTTGTAGTGGCATTATGATATTCTCTGTTTTAACATCTAGCCTTTTCCTAATGATTCCTAACATTGTGTTAGTTTCTTTGACAGCCATTGCACACTGAGAAGATGTTTTCGGAAAACTATCCATGATGACTTCATGATTTCTTTCTTGAGAGGTAACATCTAATTTAGACCCCATCATTTTTGTATGCCTATTTGTATTGTATATTGCTATCAGACCCAAACTCATATAAAGGTCATGTAAACTGAATAGCTTTTATGGAGCCCCTTATTAAATCTTAATATTGGCAATAAGCTTAGCATACAAAAACCTAATCAGCATTTGTCATCAAGTGAGAACATAAATTATAAACCTGATTATAATTGCAGTGTTTTAAAGCCTTTTTCCAGAAATTAGCCTCTTCCATTGTGAGTGTAATACAAGGATCTTTATGCTAAGTATGTCTTAGCATGATTTTGAAATCAGTTATTATATGTACTGTAGGAATTTTAAAACCATAGTGGCATTTATAAATGTGTTTCCTGACTGATAAAATAGATCTATGCTAAGCTGATCCAAACCAAAATGATTTACATTTTAAAAAAAAAGATATTACGGTAAAAAATAATGGACTAAATTAAACCAGTAAAATCAAATCAAATCACAGTTCATGCTCAGACTTCATCCTTAACAATGTGCCCCATTTAGTGGCCTTACATATTTGAAATGCAGAGCACACAACCATCCTCCACTACTTTTATATGGCTATAGACTCTTTTAACACTCCTTTACAAGTTAAGCTAGCATGCAGCTAATTAGAATATCATGCCAGTTAAAGTATAATTCACACATTAGCATAGAATTGTCTTGAATTTGATGAATCTGAGTGATGTCTTTAGCAAACTAGATTGTAATAGCTCCCTGGATGCCTTTAATATCTAACTCTTCCAAGATTATGGTATTTCAAACATATTTAGTTCATGGATTATAGGCCCAGTAGACTGAAACAGTTCCTAGAGATTTATTATGGCCATGAGGTACATTGCATTTTCCAGGATTCCATTTACTGAAATATATTGCCAGGATTACACTGAAACTCAAAATCTCATTTTAACAGACCATAAATTACATTACAAAATTAGAGCAATTTGCTGACGTTAAGATTAGAGTAAAGTTGTAACATTTTCAGATTATTAAGAGCTAGAATCTGACTCAGACTATGTATCCACACAAGGGAGAAAAGGGAGTAAGAAAGTAAGAACTTCCCTGATGCCTCTGCCAAGGTTATGTGACCTGAGGTCCAGGCCCAAGGAGTGGAACTGGACTGAAAATATTAAATCCATTTCACCACAGTGTTCAAGGTTTCAGAATTCATTTTCATTCCAGATGGGAACTAGTACAAAACCTTTTGAATGTTTTCATGCAGCAAAATTGCACTGAAACATCTGTTTTGGGATTGAAAAGGTCAGGTTTTCCATTCTGGAGTCTCTCTCTCTGGGAGTGACTGGAGAGTTCATGCTGGATCTCAGAAACCTTCCTGCTGAAAACTTCATTAAAATCAATACATCTCTGCAAAACATTTTGACTGAGACAAAACAGCATATTTGAACACAAACCAAACCAAACAAAAAGTCCAGCCAGACAACCAAAACAAACAAACAAATCCAACCACCTGACATTTATCTGAAAAAACCCCAGTCAGCTATACTGAACAGAAAGTGAGGCTGTTCACCCCTTGGTACTCCCTCCCCAAAGCAGGTGAGTGGGGAGTGAGTGGGAATGGAAGGACCGAGAATGGATGAAACGTTTGCTCCTCCACACTCACCACTTTGATGACCAGAGAAGCTGAGCTTGTGCATTGGAGGTAAGGTGACCAGATAGCAAGTGTGAAAAATTGGGACAGGGATGGGGGATTATAGGTGCCTATATAAGACAAAGCCTCAAATACTGGGACTGTCCCTATAAAATCAGGACACCTGGTCACTCTAATTGGAGGGGAGTAGCACACTATTGGTGATACAGGCAGGCAGCAAACGATTACCCCTTGGAGCCGAGAGGAAGCGGGGAGGCACTGTAACTTGCATCTCAGAGTTACAGTGCTCCAGAGCTACTCCATCTTGAATACCCCTTGTCCCCCTTGCTCATGGTTACACCTAAAGATACAATCTATCCCTTATATTTGCATTCTGTACATTGCTAGTACCTCCTCCCTCACATGATTTGCTTTCTCTGCTCTGGTTTGTCAATAGTTCAGTCATATGACATTACAACTCCGCTCAGTAACCTAGAAGCTCTCCCAAATAGTTTGTTTGGCGTCTCATTCACATCTTCCTCTGTGTAACAGGGTGACTTGCTCTAGGGCTGGAGAGCCAGGGCCAAGCCAACCCTGATTACAGGATAAGCCCCACCTGAGGGAATCAGGAAATTTCCTGTGAAGAGCAGATGGTGGCTGCAGTAATGGGGAAGCCCAGTGGGCTGTAGTGAGACAACAGAGAGTGAGAGAGGTTCTGCAGAGAAGATCTTGAGACTAGGGGAACTGTTTTCACTAGGAAGGGCTGAGAGTAACCTATAAAGGCAGGGAGGACTCTGACCAGACCAGGGGGGTTTGGGCTGTACCTAGTGGACGGCTGGAGGGAATACTTTCGAGTTTAGTTTAAGCTAATAAATCAGATCTTAAGGAGAGCTGTAATGATGAGACTAGATACAAATCTGTGTGGAGTTTTTTGGGGGATCCAAGAAGGGAAATTGAGGCGAGGAGCTGTGTGCAGGACTGTCCTGAGTCACCTGGGACACTGTGAGATGACCATTCATCTACAGTCTGCCTAACCTTTCACTTGCACACACTTACACATGCACCCAGAGCCTAGTCTCCATGACAAATGTACAATTGATTATGTATTTCAGACTCTAAAAACTACAGATTTATAAATCTAACTAATACATTACAAGGAAACCCACTCACATCATTTTCAGTAGGTAATAGTTGCTCAACTGATGCCTCATAAAATCAAAAAGCACTGCCCAGTATGTTCCTCTGACTATGGAAATGGAATTCAATTGTCCCAAATTAATTTCACCTAATCAGAAATTGGAATCATCCTTTTAAAGACAAAATGAAGGAAATGTATTTCATTCAGACAATTCTATCTTAAAAAAGGAAATCATAAGAATGCTGCAATGTATCATAAACCAGTCTTTAAGAAGAAAACAAAACACACACTTAATCTTTGACTTTCAAGTTCTCGTGATAGTCAGAGTTAGTACTGGTAGCAACAAGACAAAATGTAGGCTTGTGGGGGTGCATGCTATTGATATTACTCTGGATTCCTTAGTAAAACCATAAAACATCCTAATGAGAGTTTAGAAGCGTTAAAGCATAATCACTACTGTGACTGCCTGGAAATGTGTAAACAGGAAGAAAAATGAGACACTTGAAAGAGCTACAGCCCCTTAGTCTTGTGAATTTGATGTCGGTTGTAGAGCTTTATTCTTATTATTAATGACGCAGGTGGAAATCACAAATATCCTGCAAAGAGTGACAAGCATTATGGTTCCAGGACACCATAGTAACTATGAAATCTTTGTAACTCTATCTCCTGATCAAAAGACACTCTTTATGCTTTACCATCTTAATGTTGCTGTACCTAATTAGTGAGACAAGTAGTTACCAAGATAGTACATTGCACATTTCATATTTTTAAACCTGTTGAATTAATAACACATTTGGCTGGAAGTACGCTTGACAACTGAACTGGACCTACAGTGTTAACAATGCAGTATCTTGGTTAGTAGAATTTCTTCCACTGAGATTGAGCAAATATTGCAATTCAACCAAAACAAACAAACAAAAAAGCCAACATAAAAAAAGATGTTGATGAAGCCAGATTTTTTTTAAAGTGCTTACAAAATCAGTATTGAAATAAAATAAATGATGGAGAAATAGAACTAAGTAAAGATTCAGAAATGACATGTTTATATTGCAGTGTGTCAGATAATGTTAATAGAACCATCTGGGAAGGGTGGGGAAATGATGTTTGCTATTGTAAAGAAAAGCAGTGCAGCAAAAATTAAACTCCTGCTGAACAAAGTTAACCTGGAAATTAGTTATTTTTTTAAACTTGAAAAATAACAGTTGTGTGTAAACTTAAGAATATGTGGTATCATGCAGAGATATAATTAGAAAAGCCCCACTGGGTTGTCCCAGGCAAGATTTATGGACGTGATGGAGTTGAGCCCATTGGAGCGGATGTGATAGCTGAATTCAAAGGCATGTACACGAAATGCTCAGGTAATCTGTCACACCTATAACTCCTCCGAAGAATTAATTTTTCAAATGAAACATCGGGGGGTGGGGGGAGTAGTCAAAATGTAGCTGAGAGCAGTCAGCTTTATTATGTATTGCATTTAATGTAGGAGCTTTCACCAAATGTTTATAGCAAACCCAGCCACAATTTACAGGATTGAGATTTACATCCAGACTTTATAGCTGGCCTCTAGATCTACATCCAGCTGAAACAAAATCCCAGATGTGAACACGTTGCTTAGTTCAGATCCAGATCTAAATCTGAATGGTGCCCATTATAAATAAATATTAAACTAGACATTTTTTCTTCCCAATTTATTTTTAAACTACCATGGAATCAAAAACTGTATTTTACTTTTCTTATGTACATGTCAAAATAATGACTTGAATCAGGCCCTCCATGGAAAAAATCTCCTTAAGGATCCTCTCATGGAGAACCTCTCCTAATAGTTCTCTTTTTTTGGGTGGGTGGAGGGGAGAGGATGTTGCTCCTTTTGAAATAGCTCAGAAGAAACTCCCCTCACCCTGGTGGATTCCTAGCCACATAGAGGATCAATGTTTGTTCAGCTGATCTTACTCCTCATCCTTGGCAATGAAGATGTCTTCAAGTCATGCTTCTAAGGACTGTCCTTAGCCATCTGAGGTGTGATTAAGAGAAAACTAATTCACCGTTTAGCCGTATTGTTTGTTTAGGAATTCTCTAAAGGAACAGAGAGGCATTGATGTATGTTTCGCAGGAGCCTATCCACCATTTGTCCACTCCTCTCTTAACCCATCTCTGACATACCTCTAAGTGGATTCTGGACCTATGGAACATTCTTCACAGTTCAAATGAGATAAGGAACAGTGCTGTGCAGTGAGAGAAACGGTAAGATGGTCCAGAATGATGCTAATAATATCTTACATATATGTAAGATCTAAATGGTTAATCATCTTTAAAAGTTGCATATAGAGAATTCTCTTCTTCCATCCCAGAATGCAGACACATGAGACAGAAAATCCAGTCAGCTATTGACACAGCAGCATGACACAATCATTTAAAGCTGGAAGTGAAGAGAACCATCTATAGATAGTTACTGATCAGCAACTCTTCATGCAGAGACATCAGGATCCCTTGTGTACAGCAGCTCCATTTTTCACAGTGGACCCTTTGTAAGCTCCTGGAATCTTGGAACCTTTCCTGTGCGTTATACCATTATAATTCCACTGTAATCAGATCCCTTTAGGGCTACAAGGAGCGGAAGCAGTGATGCCTGTATTTTCAAGAGAATAGTAAAGTAGATTGTGACCCATCCGTGCCTAGGGTAGCCACTTGAAAATACCAAGGTCAAGGCAAGGTGCAAAAGGGAAGCCGATTCTCCCAAACTGGTGGCTAACACTATAGTTAGATTCACCAGCCAGTCACAAACAGTGCTTCTGGTCCCTCATACTGGTTATCAAGAAGCTACAATAAGAAATACAGAGCCCCCTTTATTGCATTTCAGTCTCTGGCCCCCAGTTAGCAACTATGTCCAGTACAGAGAGAAGTTATTAAAACTGTATTCCCTTTACCAGAAATGTTCTCCTGATCCCCAAAGGGCCAGCCACAGTACCAGATCAATATAAGTTTGGATCTTACCCAAATACCACACTTCCAACCAATCCTTTAGTAACTAAAGCTAACGGTTTTTTTTTTTATAAAAGTAAAGAAACAAACAAGATGAGACCTGTTAAATGATCAAAGCAATCAGATACATACAAATGACTTCAAAGTCCACATATATCAGATTCTCATCAGAATTGTGGAGTTTGCAGGGTTATACAGTTCCCCTGGAGTACACCCAGTATCTGGATGGCTCTCAGTCCTTTGTTTCACGGCTTCAGTTGTAGATGAGTTTATCCAGAGCTAGGAAGCAGGAATGAAGAAAGATGGAGATAGTGAAGCTGCATTTTATATCTGGTCTGCCATATGGCTTGTTTCAAACATGAGCTCACAGCACATGGGCAGGGAAAGGCACTTGCAGTCCCCCCTGACCACAGGCATGTCCCTTTATGCCTGATGACTCATAGGTATCCTCCTGACTTCTCTCCCTGGGCTCATTGTAAAGGTAATGGCCCTCAAGGAGTTATCAGTGCTGACACTAATCTGCCTGGGGGGTGTAACCCAGTAGTACAGCACAAGTGTTTGGATACAGATATATCACACATAACCATAACTTGCAGTACAAAAATGATGCATAGACATAAGGAATATTATCATACTTAGCAAATTATAACCTTTCCAATGATACCTGATATGGCATATCTCATACAAATTATTGTAATTTTGCAATATTGATATTATAAATAGTCACCCCTAATCTAGACAATGTCACACAGATTATCTTGCTTTTTTTCCTGGGCACAGAGCAGTGTCTCCTAACCTTTCCAGAGCACTGTATCAGTGTACCTAAGAACTCTCCTATAACAGCCAGCTTTTGAATCTCTGAAATCAAGAGTTCAGGGGGATAAAAAAACCAGACCATAGTTTATTATAGTACCTTATTTTATTTACAACAATAATTTCCTTCCTAACTAATGATCTCCTTTCCTGTGCACAGTGACTGCTTCTCTTCCTTCATGTGATGAATTCAGATCTAGCTTCTGTGGTAGGAGCCAGTGTGAAAGTAACTTGCTGGATTCCCCCTTGAGCTATGTTTACACTACACATCTGTGGTGTATGCATAGCTATACTCTGAAGTGAAAAGCAAGTTGCATTTACAGTGTGGTGTATAGCTACATATATCAGTAAAAAGCTCTCAAAGAGGCAAGGCAGCAAGGAAAGACTTGAGCAGCTCCCTACTGCCAGAGCCTTTACTGTGGTGGGGAAAATCTCCAGCAGTGGGGAGACAATGGGACACTGCTTGTCTAAATGTAGAAGTGTGGTTGGGGAGGCACGGCTTGGGTGAGTAGAGAGCCATATAGGGTATGTGCTTGGGTACATACCCACACCCTTCAGGAATGTCCTTACACCGAAAGAAGCATGCAGTGTAGACATACCCAGCGGTATATGATAGAACCTGCAACTTTCTTCAAAGAACCCTAAGCTCATGCTGTGGGCAGAATACATACTTCACAGTAAGAGGTGATCTCTGGCAATGGGCCCACCACTGTAAATGATAGGTTCCATTATGGTAGAACTGAGAAGCTTAGAGTATTATTCATAAGAACCTGAACTCCCAGTTTTGGTTCATATACCATTGGTTGGGAACCAGTGAACTAGTGCATTTAAAAGTTTAGAGCCTAGTATTTTGTGGCGGTGTGTTTCCTATTTGAAATCTGTAGTATGGTGTTCTACCATAAAAAGTTAATCAAGTAGATACCTTTGTTTAATGTATATATAGTTATTTTAAAAAATAAGCATACTGTGCACATGCTTTTGCTGCATAACTGCATCATCTTGGTGGTGTTTCCGTTCTCTCTTACTCATAACCTTAGCCCCAGTGATTTTATTTTGTCCTTAGTTTTGTCATATTTCATTTAGATTATAAGATCTTCAGGGCAGGGACTGTGTTGATATGGTACCTGGTACACTTAAGTGTTCACTAAAATACTAATCATGGAGTCTGTATTAGGCCTAACTTTTGGGTCTATTACAGCAGTTTTCAGTCAGTGTCCCAGGGCACAATTTCTCTAAACCTAGAAGATCTAGCTAATATTGGATTTTCCTCCTGCTTAGAGGAATCCTTTAAACAGCTCTTTAGGAGCTCCTCTGTAGGAAAAAGAAGTGGCAAAAGCGTCTCTATTCCCTGGCAGTCCCAGCTGCTGGAATGGGCCCTGGTTTGGCAGCCAGCACAGCTTTTGAACAGCTTTTGAACAAAAACAGCTTTTGGGACTAGGCCAGTGTCACACTGATCCCAGGATAGTTGGCTGATGGCAGCAAAAGGTTCCCCCTTTATGTTCCCCTGTTTGCTTCCAGCTGTGCCCAGTGCTACTTCAGCGCAGCTGAGAACATGACCTGTTTTTATTTATGCACAAGGCTTCTTTCAACATTAAAATGAAAATATGTTGATTGTTATTTTTTGCAAAATTTTTGAAGAGGGAAAGTGAAGAAAAGCACGCAGCTTTAAAAATACAGCTTTATTATAATATTCATTATGTTGACCACTCCCTTTACCAGGCCAGTAGGAAACCATAGTAACTCTAAGTTTAGCTGTTTGAATCCAATATCTATTCAAAGCCACATTTAAAGTCCTCAGTGGGGTAGTCCTTTCCTACCACCCTATTTTAGGATTTTGATTTACAGTTATAAGGATTTTCCCACATGAAAGGAGTTTCACTTGATTGAATAGTTATTTGTTACAGAAGGCTTAGTCACACTTTTCAGTTGATAAGGGACCACAAGACAACTCTCTGTACCACATGCATTCTCAAATGTCCATGCCTGTGTCTGTACTCAAATGCAAATGAGCAACACTGATATGGAAAAAGGTCTTGAGGTTTAAAAAGAAAGCATGCCGCATTAATGGGGTTTATTTTTGGACAGTATATTCCATGAGAGGGTTATACCATTTATCATAATAGCGCAATCCTCTTTTAAATGAACTATTTTTAATAATATCTGGACCTTTAGTTTTTCTCTGGGATATCTCCAGATTCTGGTTTGGCGATTCCTCAGCTTCCCTTTTTCACTCAGACACTAGAATGGAAATCCATGTATTTAGGCAGTAAGTACTGTGTATTAAATTTAAGTCTGAAGTCTGTAGAAACTACATAAGGGGCTGTCCCATTGATTTTTGTACATGGAATGACTACAGAATTGAACTCTGAGCATTGAGTTCTACTTCATTTTCTCTAGCCCTTGATTTGTTCTGCCACTTTTTTGCTTCCTTTTCCTACATTTTATGTGGTCCTCTCTTGGTTTACCAAGCTATAATGTGGAAATCTCTCTCTCTCTCTCAGACATCAGGAGTAGTGTTTTATGAATGAGATATTACAGGATGATGTTTTCTCAGGTAGTGCCTGCTGCCTAGATATTTAACACTTGATATTGTCTGGCTTTGATCTTCTACACAGCAGAGGAGTCTGCAGGCCTGTCCTATACTGAATTTGTTTATATCTACATTTATGGAAAGATTCTATACAATTAAATAGGATGGAACTAATAGTTTTATAGAAATTATTCTAAAAATCTATAGGGCCACATCCGTGGCTGAGATTTAGTCTCCTTTGTACCACTCTAGCAGCATAAAGGAGAGAAGAAGTGACTTAAAAGGACAGTTAAGCTTTCAACTGTAGCAGAATCCATTGGTGGTATAAAACGCATATACTCAGTTCTATACTACCCATTCTCCCCTTTGCTTAGAGTATTCTGGGGACTAGCAAGCTGTAGACTGGTAGAAGCATGCTCCTATGGATTATTTCTGCTAGAACACAGAACAGCCCTTGAGTTTGAAGGAATGGATAGGTTCATCTGGCCCATAGAATTTAATACAAAATTAAATCTTTTCTGTAAATGTTTTGTGCCATCTTGCTGAATCCTATAGCAAGAATAGAATTAAATACTGTTGGCTGTTTCAAATTACATGTCAAAAGCTTCTCATTTTCTATTAAATCCTCTAGGAGTTTTCCATAAAGGTAGAGCTGGAATCCTCCAGTGAAAGACATATTTAAAAGGAGTGGGCCAAATTCTGCCCTCCGTTACATGCATGAAACCCTGTTGCCTTCAATAAGCCTACAGGGTACTTGTGGAGTTGGACACTCTGCCATCCAAATCAGTTATGTAATAGACTAAAGGGAAGTAATTGGAACCCCATTAGGAAATCAATATTGTAAAGAATTGTAATTAGCCAGGAAACCAGCTAAAGCAACAGAATAAGTCTATTCTGATCTGTATATAACAGGAAGGGGATCCCATTATAGCAGTAGCTTAGTGCAGTAGCTGTTTCCAATATGTTGCTGATACCACGAACCAATACAAGCACAAGTGAACATATTCTAAAAAGAAAAAAACATGAAGCGGGACAAAATTATAAGGTACAATAGGAGAGATCGGTGGAGGGCTTGGAGACATAGGCAGGCTAATGAACTGAGAAGGCTTTGAAAAGGTTTGAGATCACAATTTCACAAGAGATCTCCTGTCCCACAGAGGCTGCTCCAGCTAAGGGGGCTGCTTCCAGAAAGGGAATGGGGGGTCAGACTGTTGAAGGGAATAGGTTCCATTGGAAGGCATGGTGGGTTCAAGTCTTTCTTGGGAAGAAGCTGTCCTGTGGAAAAGGGGAAGTGTCTAGGCCTGTTGTGTGTGGGGGTCCCTCTTTGCAATAGTAAGAAGTCAAGACATTTTCCCCACTCATACCCTTCAGGTGGTAGGTTGACCAAGGTTATGTGTTCATCTTTTTATCTCCTTTAGTCCAGAGAGAAGAGGAATTAGCTATAGAGGGTGGAGGGAAATTATTAATGATACTACACAGCTGCAGACATGGACCAGGATCCCATTGCGTTAGGCACTGTACTAACTGAACAAAAAGGTGGTCCCTGCCCCAAAAGTTAATTCCTTTTTTCACTATTGAGGGTGCATTTAAGTGACTTCTTTCCCTTCAACTCCATGGATGAAGCTACTGAATATCATTATCTCTCTTCCTTCCGCTAGTGGGAGCAGTTTTGGGTGAGATTAAGAGCCAAAAAAAGGGAAACTGGAGGCAGACAAGCTGATGACCCTTCCCTAATTGATCTCACCCAACAAGGAGTCTGATATGGTTTCCTTATATCTATGGGTCAAATATTGTCCAAGCAGGCTCATACAATTGAACCATTATTTGTGCTATTCTACAAATAATTTTGTTCATCCATCCCTGCCAGTTTATAGTTTATGATTTCCCAAGGAACTGGTTAGGTAAATATCTACAGTACAGAGATTACCAGTGTTTTAGAATTTCTGGGCAGCTTGCTGATATACAAAAGCATTTTTCATGTTTTTAGGGTTAGTAGTATAAAATTTAGATTTGTATAAGTATTTAGGCTGATGAATCTGCCTGCTTGCCCACCTGAAAGGTAAGGTCTTTAATATACACATATAAACAAAGACACTGTGTGTTACTTTTGCCTACCCATAAGTAGGGTTTTCTTTATTATTGTGAAAAGAAATAAGGGATATAGTTAAAATGTTTTGAAGTGTAGTGGGGTTTTGATATTGGAATGTACAAAGGAAGGAAAGCTCTGACTCCTCTTCTAGACAGATACCAGAGCAAGGTCAAGCAACTGGCAGGGGGGCAAAGGGAGGTGTGATTCAGAAATTCTAAAGGGCCATAAAAGTGACCATGGCCAAAATATAACCTTGCTTTCTACCCCTCCCAAGCGGTACAAAAGAGGTGATTCTGAAGCCCCCAGATTCAAAACCCTGCAAAACTAAATATGACCATAAATTGGAAGAGGTGGTACCAGGGGCGGGCACTAAAGGTATAATTAATCCTACCAAGAAGAAGGAAGGGTTGAGGGAGCTCTGTGGGCATACAGAGCTATGGTTATGGGGACGGAAGCTCTACTGGTTGTAAAAAGCTATGATTTTATGCTTGCTTGTTTAGCCCCAATAAACTCATCACATTGCCTGCACTTTGGACTCTGGCCTGCAGCTTTCTGTCTGGGGACTAAGAACATGTCAGGGAACTAAGAGAGATGGGAAAGGGGAGCCCTAACATGTGAGCTGGTTTCCAAGTTCATTTCAGTGGAACGATAAATGGACTCTTGTTTAAAAAATACATTTTTATTGTTGTTGCTTTAAATAATTAATTTCTCATAATCAATTCTGCCAGCGTGTTGACTGATACTCTGCTTTGACTTTTTCTATTGTGTCAGGCACCACAGGACGTTCCAGTGCTTTGCTTTGTTATTTCAAAGGAATTGAAGTTTCTAAATCTCAGCAATTTTGTCATTTGCCCAGGGAAGGAAAGGGGAATTATTCATAATAAGTCCATTTTTCTCAAATAGCAGATAGGTTACGGCCCCCTAAGCAGTCTCATAGTTGAAATGAGCTAGTGTGCTGCTCCTGCACATTCTTATAGCTAAGGATTTTGGAAATATGTATTTGATCAGGTGGGAAGAGAAGTTAAGTTGTGGCTTTACCAATCAATGTAGCATCGGGGTGGGGTGTAAAGCAGCATGGCAACAGTTGCTGTGGCTGGAGGAGCTATTCTCGTGGACACAGGGAGGCAGAATATTTCTACGAAGTGTGATCCTTGCACACAGGAGGAACAACAATTATATCCTTGTATCCACAGTTCTGGTTCATTTCTCAGTGAAGAAAGCAAGTCTTCTGCCCCAATCCAATCATATCTCTTTTGGATATTTACCATCATTGGTGGCACTATGAACTTGCATTCTGGCCAACGGAGATTGGTCAATATGGAAATCATCTTGGTCAAAAGTGTCACACCTAGGGTGACCAGATAGCAAATGTGAAAAATCAGGATGAGGGGAGGGTAATAGGCACCTATATAAGAAAAAGACAAGACTCTTGGGACTGTCCCTATAAAATCGGGACATCTGGTCATTCTAGTCACACCATCACCAGTTAGCAATAACTGGGTTCCCAGCAAATCCATCATTCTGAGAAAGCATTGCTAAAGAAGTCAGTGGCGGGGCTTGGGTGTAAATGAAAGGATAACTACAAGAGAGGATTGTGTATCACAGATGGAGAATTAATCAAATATTATGCTGTCTCCTGCAACTCATGAAAATCTTAATGTTAACAGTTTATCCTATGGCACTAAGTGAAATTTTAAACCACTGACAAGTGAAACCATAGAAATTGGTTGATTTTTTTCCTCTCCCTCCCTGAAATAGTTTTGGAGACATATAAAAGAACAGGCAGTGCAGGTTAATGTGTTCATTTCACAGGCTAGATAACCAAATCATACTACAGGAAAAACAGGAAGGAAAAACCTGAAACCATAACTAAAAGATTTTCCTGTGAGAAACAAGGAAGTAGTCTTGATACTCTTCACCAACCTTATCTTTATAGAAACTTCGAGCTTCCCTTTCCTTGCCCCTTTACTGTACAATCCCCGCCTTGCAGATATCACTATGATGATTGGATGAGACTCCTCTAGGAGTCCATCAATGACACCTCATTCATAGCCCATGTAAGAGACAGAGACCAAGGGCAGAAATTGAACTCAGCTATGAGAGACTGGCACAGCAGTGCACATCACTACTAGGCCACTACACAAGATAAGGATGATAACGTCTACATAAAATATATACTCTGAAGGGAAAAAATATACTGAAAACCTCATCAACATTTGATACTTCAGCATCATAGGTGGTCAGTAGAAGAGAAATCCTTCCATATTGATCCCTTCCCATACAAAAATCCTAAAAGCTAGAGTATTGTCCAATGAACACTGAGTAATCAGGGAGCTAGGTGCACAACATGGGTGTACAAAATTATTAAGAATTATTTTCAAAATCTGCAATTTAAGTACCTAGAACAAATAAATCAACTCTGGGATTTTAAGCAATTGCATGTATAAATCACTCAAGTACATGTCTTGGAAATATTGATTGTCAGTGCTACATTTACATTTCCCTCTCTTGATTTTCCATTTGATTCCTGCTGTTTCTCCCATTTCCTGTGCATCACTTTTAAAAATTTCATACTGCTTGGTTTTTTTAGACATTGTTTCAAGAGATGTGAAATCATCTCATATTACCATGAGGGAAGATGGTATTTCATATTTCTACATATAAGTGGTGGGTTCTAAATAAACACACAAATACCCAAATCATCTGAAAATGCAAGAAAATGGAATTCAGCAATGGAAAACATGTCTGCAGTAAAGACAATTTGTCTTAAAAACAATACCTTGTTTGTCAACACTGCTACTATATGAGGCAATTTGTGCAAACTGCTCAGCAACATATATACTATAATAAAATATAAATATAAGGCGTGGAGTACTATAGAAAATAAACAAATATAAGCTGATGAATACTACAGAAATAGCAATAAATAAATAAAATAGAGATAATGTGTAATAGTCTACTTATAGTTACATATCAAATTCAATATAATGCATGCTATTACTGCCCTTCATGTATGTGATTTATCTCCTTTGTCTGGTGAAGGGATTAAAGCAGGCTGTATTATGCTCCAACCAGTTTCAGGACCACATTATACTCTGTAAAAATCAGTTTGGAAGATTAGGTCCCTATTTCTAATTGTTTACTATAAACAGAATAGCTAGTGAAACCTCTGGGCGAGATTGCCCAGTGCTTTCCATTATAAGACCCTGTGTTCATTTCTTATAACTTTGCTGAACTTGCACTATTTGGGCTGAAATGTTCTATGCTGGTTGTCTGACTGAGGTTGAACATTTCTGGAAAATTTAATTTAAAATGATTCAGCCTTTTTTTCTCGAATAAGGTTAGAGAAAATTATATTCCTTTGCCTATGTTAAAAATTGTTACACCCATTTTATTGTGTACCTCTAGTGCCTTTATGGTTTAGAGTAAGGGCATTATATTTAGCGGGGAGGAGATGCTCTGCTGTTGGGGTGTGTCTTTTGCTGTCCTTGTGAAAATATGCCCAAATTTGACTATGATATAAACCTTTGAAAAATTTCCATTCACACATGCTCATTAGAAATTTATGAGAGCTGAGCAGCTTAATTCACTGCTGATTCTGATTCTGTACTGACTATGCTCATTCCCTCCCAGCTTCTATGTTGCAACTCAATTGTGCACATGCCATACCCTCAAGTTAAAAATTACTTAGACAAGTTAGGTGTCTTCAGGTCACCAGGGCCTCATGAAATAAATCCTAGAACACTCAAGTAGCTCACTGAGGAGATATCTGAGCCATTAGCAATTATCTTTGAAAAATCATGGAAGATAGGAGGGATTCCAGAGGACTGAAAAAGGGAAAATATAATGGTAATCTATAAGAACAACTCAGGGAATTACAGACCAGTCATCTTACCTTCAGTACCCAGAAAGATAATGAGCAAATAATTAAGCAATCAATTTGCAAATACCTAGAAGATAATAAGATGATAATTAACAGTCAGCATGGACTTCTCAAGAACAAATTGTGTCAAACCAATCTGATAACTTTCTTTGAGAGGATACCAAGCTTTGTGGATGGTGGGAAGTGGTAGATGTGGTATATCTTGACTTTAGCAAGGCTTTTGATACTATTTCCTTTGACCTTCTCATAAACAAACTAGGGAAATAAAACCTAGATGGACCTACTATAAGGAGGTGAATAACTGGTTGGAAAACCATTCCCAGAAAGTAGCTATTATTGGTTCATGGTCAAGCTGGAAGGGCATTTTGAGTGGTGTCCCTCAGGAATCAGTTCTGGGTCTGTTTCTGTTCAATATCTTCATCAATTATTTTGATAATGGCCTAGAGAGTACATTTATAAAAATCTGAGGATGATACCAAGCTGGGCGGGGTTGCATGTGCTTCAGTGGATGGGATTAAAATTCAAAATGATTTGCACAAACTGGACAAATGATCTGAAGTAGGTATGATGAAATTCAACAAGGACAAATGCAAAGTACTCCACTTAGGAAGGAATAATCAGTTGCACACATGCAAAATGGAAAATGACTGCCTAGAAAGGAGTACTGCAGAAAGGGATCTGGGGGTCAAGTGGAGCAGAAGTTAATATGAGTCAACAGTGTAACACTGTTCCAAAAAAGTGAACATTATTCTGGGATAGCAGGAGTGTTGAAAGCAAAACATGAGATATAATTCTTCCACTGTACTCTATACTGATTAGGCCACAGCTGGAGAAGTGTGTCTAGTTTCGGGTGCCACATTTTAGGAAAGATGTGGACAAATTGGAGAAAGTCCAGATAGGAGCAACAAAAATTATTAAAGGTCTGGAAAACATGACTTATGATGGAAGACAGAAAAAATTGGATTTGTTTAGTCTGGAGAAGAAAAGACCAGTGGGGACATGATAAAAGGTTGTTACAAGGAAGAAGGAGAAAAAGCAATGGGCTTAAATTGCAGTAAGGGAAGTTTAGGTTGGACATTAGGAAAAACTTCCTAACTGTCAGGGTAGTTAAGCACTGGAATAAATTACCTGAGGATGTTATGGAATCTCCATCATTGGACATTTTAAGAGTAGGTTAGACAAACGCCTGCCAGGGATGATCTAAATAATACCTAGTCCTGCCATAAGTGCAGGAGACTGAACTAGATGTGACCTTTTGAGGTCCTTTCTAGACCTATGATTCTATGCACCATCCTATGGCTAAAGGTGCTGAGCAGGATTTTCCCTGAAATTGTTCCTCCTAGCAGCTGCAGAGCAACTGTAGTGCTGAACACCAGAATTGAGAACACTGGATCAGTCTCTCCTGTGCTCTCAGTGCAGTAAATAAGGCATAATTATTTTGGAATTAACAAATTATTAAATTGGAATGAATATATCATGGATAAAAGAGTCACATATAGAAATTCAGGGTGAAGAGGACTGACATCACTAAGGCTACAATTTTGGCGTGGGTATTTTTATTAAAAGTCACAGACAGGATGCAGGCAATAACCAATAAATCCTGGATTTATTGAAGCCAAAGCCCGAGACCCACCGCTCAAGGCTGAATTACTGGAATTTTCAAGAAGTCATGAAGTTCTCA
The DNA here is from genome assembly GCA_007922155.1 of Mesoclemmys tuberculata. Taxonomy (NCBI): domain Eukaryota; kingdom Metazoa; phylum Chordata; order Testudines; family Chelidae; genus Mesoclemmys; species Mesoclemmys tuberculata. The sequence goes on from ML675604.1 coordinate 49,166,745, forward strand.
TAAAATCACGGAATTTGTGACCTCCATGACCTCTGTGGTCTTTTTTGATTCATAGCCATAGACATCACACCTGCAGTTTAGATGGGAACAAAATGCTGAGACTCCTTTAATATTTCTCTACATCCCCTTTAGAGCAATATAGAAATGAAACAACCTTTAAAAATATCAAGTAACATTTTTCATCACAATAGCTAAAAATATTACACCTAATAAAGCCTGGCATAAAATAATATTTTGGGTCAATTGTATAGGTTTTACCCTGCTACTGATGTTAAATTAAATATTTTTTTACCATTTATTATGTTTCTATCTTTTCTTTCCCATTATTCTGTCTGCAACTCCGTCGGGACCTGATCCTAAGCTGGGGTAGATCAAGCAATCCTGAGGATCAGGCCTGTCTACTTCTATTTTTGTCTTTTCCCAATTTTCTCTCTATCTATAAATCTTTCTACAAGCTTCCCTCAGGCCTCTCTCAGTCTCTTTAAGCTTGCTCTATCTTCTCTCTATGAGTTTTATTTGAACTGTTATTTCAATTTGTGCACCAATTCCTGCATTCCTTAATCATTCCTTGTACTCAGGAGATGCTCTGGTTGACCTCACTAAGAGTTGCATGATTTAACCCTGTGTTTTGTGCACTTTTTCTTTAGTTTCTTTCCTATTTCATTTCTCTGTCCGCAAATCTGATTCATTTTCTCTGCTTTGGTCTTTCTGCTTCAATCTCTTATTTTGTTGCCCTCTCTCAGTGAGGTTTCAATTTTTTCTCTCCCTTCTCTCCTACCCTGGGTCTGGCTTGAAGAAGAAGGATTCAAGAAGTATTTCCCTCATTTGTGTGGGATAAAGAAATCAGGTATAATTACAATCTATGTGTTTGGCGGGACTGAAGAGCCATAGAGTTCAAGTGAAGGTTCCAATATGATTATTTTCAATGCATTTCACCATGTTCTGTTTGTAACATGGCCATTTGGTTAGCCTTGTATATCTGATTTTTTTTATAGTTAGCTATTTCTAACAATTTTGTATTACACAATATTTATCTGGAAGGGCTCACCTTTTCATGCTGTCTCAAAAATGGGAAAACGTAAAGCTGTGTGATACAGAAGTCATGAATATTTAATTGGATAAACATTGTTGGGACGGTGCTGAATCACTAGATATTATTACAGTGGATAAGTCTGGTGAGCGTGAGTGCTAGAGGATTCTGGGAGCAGGGCCTCTTAGCATTAGACAGTGGAAATTCACTGAAAAGGCCAAAATCGCACTTGGCATCAACATGAACCATGAACATTTGTCCAGGTCCTGAGTAAGCAGCTGTGTTGATGTGAAAGACAAATGGTCAAAGTCACCGAATGGCCAGTTCGCCTGGTGTGTACAGTTCGCAGAGGAGTGTAACCCTAACTGAACTGACTTTGTTAGCACTTGCCCTCCCCATTGTTATGTTTCTTGCTCTTGGATATATATGTATATATCTTATCTGTGATTTCCACTTCCTGCATCTGACAAAGTGGGTTGCAGCCCACAAAAGCTTATGCCTGCAGAAATTTGTCAGTCTTTAAGGAGCTACAGGATTCCCGTTGTTTTTGCAAGTACCTGAGGGAACTGAAAGAAGAAAGAGACAGTCTTCACTGAAGAGTGGTAGCTATTCCTCACTTCATTTACTAATCAGGATACTATGTGGGGCCAGCTTGGGTTATGCTTGTGAAATTGAGGCTTATTAAGGACAGGCATTGTATAGTCCTTTCTATGCGCCTGTGATACTTGCTTTTCAATAAATAAGTCTGCATTGAATAGATTGAATCCTAGTCATCACTGGTACAATTATTGGGTGTCCAGCTGTGGGTACATGCACTGATCTGCATTGATCCCCGGCCCAACAAACATTAGGGCAGATTCTACCCCAGTTTCACCTGTGAAGCTCCATTGAAATCACTTATGTGTCCTGGGTATTAAGCGAGGTCAGTGTTTGCTTCATTGAGCTGGTGTATTGGAATGTGATCATATGCCATAATGATACTGTGACCTACAGACATTCGTGTCCGATACTTGCCTGCTACTTTAAGGTGAATGTGACATAGACAACTGCTGGGACAGCACAGGAAGTGGTGCTTCTTGCCCCTACAAGCAGCCACCAGTATCTCTTGAATTTCTCTTTCACCGCCAGGGAATCACTATATGAGGATGTGCTATGAAGAATCGTGCTCCTGTGAGCTGCAGGTAGGTTTTAATTTTCGTGCAGAATAGTTTCAAAATGGCAATATTATAGCAAACTGAAAGTACTCTTGGTAATTCAGAAACTTTTATGAGAGATTGTAAGTGAAAATCTCATTCTACACAACTATTATGAGCCCATATATATGCTATACTTGTACCCAATGTACTAATAGACTGGATAATGGAAAAATCATTAGAAAAGCTAATTGCATAACTTGTTCCCATTAAGGGGCAGGCCATGTGTATGGGAGACAGCACAGGATGCCCTCCTCTTTACACACCATCAGAGAGGCAGTCTTGACCCCAGACTTGGCACTCCCTTTAAATGTCATCTCATAACATCTGGTTGGCACCAGTGTACAAATTAGTAACAAAGAGTTGGGAATCCTTCTACAACCCTGACCATAAAATGACAAGTGTCATTAGAGACAGAAAGAATGGCACAGTGTTACCTCCTTAGCCAAGCCATGTAAAATAATAATAACCTTGCCAGAAGTTAACTCTTTACATCATTACAATAATGAGGCATAAAGGTCGAAGAAAGGAATACTGGGATTTAAATTAGTATTTTCTCTGTAGTAATCAAACCATTGCTGAATCCTTTAATCTGCTCAGGCTGTCAGAGCCATTATCTGCAATTATTCCTTATTCAAGTGTAAACCCGCCATTATCCTTGGAGATGCTGCTACTGCAATGCACATTTTCAAAAGCTGTATGCTGTAAGTAACAGCAGATTTTACCCAGCTACCCAGATATGCTGTATAAATGCCTCATTCCATTTGCAACCATCACTTATGTTTTATTGTCTCCTTTCTAAGCAAAGGAAATAAGTCATCTGAAGTCTCTTCTTGAACCGAAAAGTGTACCATGGGCTTTTTTTGTTTTGTTTTAAAATTAGAAGTCTGCAGTCAGAGTCTAAATAAAAATATAAAGAAAGAAATACGAATTGCTCCTGCACCCTGGGAATCCTATTAATGATAAACATTAGAAGGTCGAGACTCATTTTGTGCATTCATTCTGTGATTCTGTGGTAGGAGGCTGTTGTTCAAGGTATTCTGAAAAGCTGCTAGCTCTACAAAGGTGAGTGTCCCCTCCATTTTAATTTTATCTGTGTCCCTCTTTGAGGGGGAGATGTTCAGTGTCAAACTGTTAACTGTCAGCTGTAGAGAGGAGGTAGGATTCAGCGGGTAAGGCATTACCCTAGGACTTCAGAGACCCAGATTCTATTCCTGCTCTGTCACAGGCTTGCTGTGTGATCTTGGACAAGTCACCTACCCTGTTTGGGCCTCAGTTCCCCATCTGTAAAACTGGGATAACAGTACTTCCTTACCTCGCCTTAATGGCTGTGAAGTGCTCAGACACTAGAGTAGTAGAGGCCATTTAAGTACCACAGATGACATGATATAATACTCTTTCCTGAACTCTCCCACATGATCTGAATTCATTGACCCATTTCATTGCTGTATAATGATTCAGTCATCACATTTGAAGAACAGAGGAATACCTTCATATGGAAGTTAAATAGGACTTTGATACCCTTCTTTCCTGGAGAATTGCACAGTTGATAAGTATAGGTGGAGGAAATCGGCTTTGCGAGAGTTTAACGTATTGGCTATCATTTTAATGGATCAAGGACTCAAACTTCTAGTGCTGCTGTCAGGCATGAGGAAATGAGGAGAAGCGTTGACATTCCTGAAAAACAAGGAACACAAATCATGATGAAAGGAGTGCCCCTGCTGAGATAGAGGGAGGGAACCAATTAATAGGCCAAATTCTGCTTTTGGTTAGGATTTGTACAGAGCTATTATAATATGGGTAAAAGGGTCATAAGTCACTTAGGTACTTTTAAAACTAAGTTTCACTGACAGCCACTTAAGTGCTTTTGAAAATATTACCTTATGCATGTATATAGGTGTAACAGAGAAGAATTTGGCTCCATGGGTCTATTTCCTCTACCTGTCATCAAATGTTAACATGGGGGCAGCCTAGTAAAAACAAATTCCTGTAGCTGTTTTGAATTTCAGACAACTTCTCTCTCCAATCTGGCCTCCCACCTTCATCCTTCTGAATAAAGAAATAAGCACAGGCAAGACAAAAATGGGCAGCGATAACAAAATAAAAATTAGAAATAGGTATAAAACCCACCCAAATATAGAAAAGGGGAAAAGATATTAAACAGCTATAGGTATCAGTATCAAAAAGCAATCAAAACAATACGGAGACAGATGCATAAAAATATAAATAAGTAGAAGTATTAAAATTTTAAAAAACAAACACCCAAACCAACACAATACACATACAGTTAGCTTATGTAACCTATAAAGTACTGCTCTCATGAGCCCTCCTACATTCACATTCATTGTAAATGTTTGTCGCTCTGACTTTGCATCATTTTCTCTTAAATCAGGTGACTTGATCACTGTAGAGGATGTGCTCTGTCCCCCCCCCCATAGTCTCGGAGGGAGATCAGACCTGTAGCGGCAACTTGATATAGGGGATTAACTCTTCAGCATCCATAGCCCAAGCCCTCAAGCAAGGGGAAGTGAGCAAGCAGTCTATAGCAGGGGTGTGAAACAGTTGGCCCACGGGTTGGATACGGCCCACCAACCTTTTTGGTCCGGCTCCTGCTGGCAGTGTGCGCTGCTGCGAGATTTCACAGCATTGTACTCTCTGGCGGTGTTGTGTGCTGCTGCGTGCTGCCACCAGAGAGTAAAATGCATAGCGCGTGCTGCCACTGGAGATTGCAATGCTGCGACATCTCACGGCAGTGCGCGCTGCCACAAGATCTGTGTACTCTGGCAGCAGCGCATGGAGTGTTGTGTGCACGAGGCACAGCACTCCAAAAGACAGGAGAGGGACAGCATTGCGCAGTACTATAATTTTTAATCATTGATTGATTCTTTTAATCATAAAATAGTAGGAGTTGTAGAAGTGAATTTACTGCAGTTTTTATATCGCTGGTATCTAGCAAATAAAATATAATACTGCATAAAAATGGTTGTGCCTAGTATTTCAATTTATGGTATGGAATGTGTGGCCTACTTGAAGTACATTTAATTCAAATCTGGCCCACCATAGCACATGAGTTTGATAACCCTGGTCTATAGCCTTGGTCCTCGGTCCAGGTGGGGCAGGCATAACAGGCAGTCTACTCAGTCAGGGTGAGCAAAAAGTCTATAAGCCCAGGTCCTCAGGTGGGGCAGGGCAGGCAAAGCAAGCAGTCTGTAGCCCTGGTAGGGTGAGCCAGTAGTCTCTAGCCCTAGACAAGGCAAACAAGCAGGCTCTAGCCCCAGACGGGGCAAATAATCTGTGGCCTCGATGGCTTCATAGGCAAAGGTGAGACAACCACCCTAGGGGTGGTGTGGGAAGTGGGATGGGGAACACAGGCCCACCTAACTCCACTGCGTCCTAGCCCAGGGCCCTACCAGTGGCAGAGTATTCTGTCACTGAGTCAGGGGGGCTCCAGCTGAAATGCACTGACAAAGGCTAGAGTACAAGCCCAGCAGGACTTGTCCTCCTCCTCTGTGCCTGTGAACCTGCAGCCAAGGGTCGTCATCTGCTTCCCCTGGGTATGCTGCTGGTGATAGTCCCACCAAGCCATCACTGTCTGGGTCGTCCACTGGCTCAGGCAGGCCAGGTGAGTCCTTGGGGTAACTGGGCTCCTCTCTAGCTCCTCTCTGCTGTGGCAGGATGAATACGTCCTTCCCCTTCAGCGGCTGCTTCCTGTCTGAGCTGTAGGTCCCACCTTTTATACTTCCAGTTCCTGTCTGTGCTCCGCCCCTCTGCTTCTGGTGTTCTGGGAGTGGGTTCTCTGGCTCCGCCCTACTGTGGTTGAGTTGAAGTCCCTCCCTGTCTATCTCAGAGGCCACACCCCCTCACTACAATCACATTTATAATGCACAAAGTCCATGCTAGTGTTAAATATATTCGTGGTGCTTTAAAGGAGCTTATTTCACAAAGCTGAAAGCAAATGATAGCCAAATCATCTGGGAGGAAGAATTTAAGCAGAAAAATGTGAATGATAATTGGGAATTGTTTAAGAACACTTCCCTAGTTGCCCAAAAGCACAATCCCAAAATTGAGGGAGGCTATACTGGCTAAAAACCTGGCCTGGCTTATAGAGGAACTGAAGGCAGATATGAAAAATTATATATAATAAATGGAACAAAGGGGAAGTGGATTGTAATGAATATAAATGAGAAACTAGGATGGTAGAACATTGATAAAGGAAGCAAAGGGACACATGGAAAAATATATGGCCAGCACAGTTAAGGAAAATAAGAAATTTTTTAAAAGTATATTAGGAACAAAAAGAAACCTTGTATAGGTATTGATCCATTACTAGATAGAAATGGTAGAATTATCAATAAAAATGCATAAAATTCAGAAGTGTTCAATAAATATTTTTTTTTGTATCTAGGTGGGGAAGACACTATGTAGTGATATTATATGATAATACTCTTTCCATTCCACTATTATCTCAGGAGAATGGCATAAAGAATTTATTAAAGTTAGACTTTTTAAATCAGCAGGTTCAGATAACTTGCATCCAACAGTTTTAAAAGAGTTGGCTGAGGAGCTATCTGGATTGTTAATGTCGATTTTCAATATGTCTTGGAACACTGGAAAAGTTCCAGAAGACTGGAAGAAAGTTAACATGCCAATATTTGAAAAAGGTAAATGGGATGGCCTGGTAATTATAGGCTTGTCAGTCTGATATTGATCCTGGGCAAGATATTGGCTGATGCAGGACTTGGTTAATAAAAAATGAAAGAATGGTTAATGAATGTCAATCAGTATGGGTCTATGGAAAGTCAATCCTATCAAGCTAACTTGATATCTTTTTTTTTTTATGATATTACAAGTTTGGTTGATAAAGGCGATAGTATTTATATAATATACTTATACATCACTAAGGCATTTAACTTGGTATTTTAATAAAAAACTAGTGAGATATAAAATTAACATTGCATCCATTAAATCAATGAGAAAATGGCTAAGTGATAAATCTCAAAATGTAACTGTAAATGGGGAATCATCACAGAGTGGGTGTGTTTCTAATGAAATCCTGCGGGGATCAGTTTTTTGCCCTATGCTATTTAATGTATTTATTAATGACTTGAAAAAAAAAAGTTATTACTGATAAAGTGATAAATAGTGAAAATGAGAGGTCACTGATTTAGAGCAATCTGGATCTCTTGGTAAGCTGGTCACAAGCAAAAATATATGCTCAGTGGAAATGTATACATCTAGGAACAAAGAATGTAGGCCATATTACAGGATGGGGTCTCTATTGTAGGAAGTAGTTTTGCTGAAAAAAGATTTGGGACTCATGGTGGATAACCAGCTGAACATGAGCTCTCAGTGCGATGCTGTGGCCAAAAAGGCTAATGTTATCCTGGGATACATAAACAGGAGAATCTCAAGTAGGAGTAGAGTACCTTTGTGTGTTTGGCACTGGTGCAACCACAGCCGGAATTCTGTGACCAGTTCTGGTGTTCTCAATTCAAGATAGATGTTGATAAATTGAAGAGAGTTCAGAGAAGAGCCACGAGAATGATGAAAAGATTAGAAAACATGCCTTATAGTGACAGACTAGAGAATCTCCATCTACTTAGCTTAACCAAGACAAGGTTAAGAGGTTGACTTGATTATAGTCTATAAGTATCTACCTGGTGAACACATATTAATAAGGGGCTCTTCAATCTAGCAGAGAAAGGTGAAACATGATCTAATGGCTGGACCTTGAAGCTAGACAAATTTAGACTGGAAATAACATGTAAATTTTTAACAGTGAGAATAGTGAACCACTGGAATAATTTACCAAGTGTCTTGCTGCATTTTCCAACAATGACAATGCTTAAATCAAGATTGGATGTTTGTCTAAAAGATATGGTTTAGGAATTATTTTGGGGGAGTTCTGTGGCCTGTGTTATACAGGAGGTCAGACTAGATGATCGCAATAGTCCCTGCTGGTTTTGGAATCTATGAAAAACACTTCAGCATTCATGACATGATTTCCAAACTTGAGGTTAGATTCCAAGTCCATGAAGTCAATGGAAAAATTGGCATCCCATTCCCATTCTTTGGATACCTCACATTAGGCAGCTTTATCCAGGTGCTTATCACTTGCAAATCTCATAAGCAAATGCTCAGTGTCTCTGCAAATTAGGTCACTTAATTAGGAAAATAAATATCAGTTAAGGTGTTTAACTTTAGGCAACCAAGTTTTACAAAGATGATGACATCAGTTGCTGTGGCAAAGGTCCACCTTGACTCATCTTATGACTCATCTATCTACTCACCAATAAACATACTTCTGCTTACCAGGAGTCTTCAGCTGAGTCCAGGGAACTTGATACACCAGCAGCTTGTTTTTGAGCTCAAGATTTATCAGTTATGATGGACTAATTCATGGCTACAAGCCTCTAAGTCATGTTCACTAAGAAATATTCCATGTCTTCCACATGTGCATGTGTAGTCTTTTTATTCACATAGAAGCTGTTACGTGATAAATGCTATCTTAGAGTACTAGTTTGGCTGTTAGGTTGATATGCATGTGACAGTACTGAGGTTTCAATTATCCGCTTGAATCAATCAATCTTTTCGTTCTCAACACTGTTGCCTGCAGTAATGTCACAGCTTTTCTGTCAGATAGGAGAACTTTGAGGGAAATGTTATTCATTACAGCTGCAAATCTGTCACTGTGCCTGGCATGGCTTGTTAATGACAACATTTATTTCAAAGAGCTGTGTTTCGCTTTGTTACTAGAGAGTTGACTTTGTGATCGTAAAATATAATGAAATGCCAAGAAGATGAAGTGAATGAAATTTGCCAAAAATACAACTAAACTGATTCAGATCTACTTAAAAAAAAAAACTCCCACACGCACAAATACACACTCTGTATTTCTTTGACAACATTTAATCACTGACTGAGGGCATGAACATGGACAGAGCAAACAAATCAAAGGGTAGAAGATTGTACATATTGCATCACACAAATACTTAGAGATAGAGAGCTTATTTTGAGTTCCTTAATGAATGGTACTTATCAAAACAACCACTTCACCCCTCCGAACAAACCAAATAGCCACTTGTAGTGTTAATAATTAGATGTCATTGCTCAGTTCCCAGTCCAAGCCCCTTAATGGTTTCAAATATGGCTGATGTTGCTCTGTTGGACCCATCAGAGTGGAGGCAGAGACAGAAGCCAAATTTCTGTTAAAGACCCTCCCTATGTAAAGTGCTAAGAGTACTATTCATATACAGTGTAAGGAGCAGGCTCTGATGGGGGTGGGTGGAACCCGCAGTTTACATCTTAGATTGCAGACACCACAGGCCAGGCCACAGTACTTCTCGTATTTGCCACATAAAATGTGACTTCCCCAATACTGCTGTGTAGATAAAATAGCAATGATAATAATAGCATGATCCCTGTGAGAAGGAGTGGGATAGACAGGGGCAAATAGATGAAGGGAGGAAGCAGTGTGAACCAACTGGCATAACTGCCACTTCCATAGGAATAGATCAATGGTAAGGATAGTGTCATCTCATTAGCAGCTCCTGTCCAGGTGCCAAGCGATACTTACACTCCTTTCTAATGACAGCTACACACTCCACTTGCTTGTCTGCTCCCCTAGTGAAAATTCAGTACGTATGGAGGATGAGGGCAGGAGGATCCTTTGTGGCATATACAGGTGGCACCCTAAACTGGAAAACTGATTCTACTGAGTGTCTGAGAATGCCTCAGAACAGAAGCAGCCCCTGCCTCTAATTAGGAAGCAAGGGCAGAGGTTAGAAATAATTTTCTTAAAAATCCTATTTTGAGTTTGCAATCCTCTACGTTTTATATTTTGAAAAGTGGTTCATGTGGTCACACTGAGTGAGAGCACCCATTTAATGTCATCAGGGGACACTGAGGTGCACTTCTGTGCTGAAATGTCATGCTGTAAAAACGGTGGCCCCATGTTTAGTGTCTCTCAGTGATTTCCATACCAGATGTGCCCTGTTTTCAACTAAATAGCAGCCTGCAAACTCACCATAGGGATTGGAGAACTAAACTGGGTTCCTCCCATCATCATCAGCTTCTGAAGCACAAATTAGGACCTCATTTACCCCCAAATCCTTGAATGTTTCTTACATATTCAAAGGGAATCAAATGCAAACAAAACAAGGAAAGTCCATAGTTGTCATCTCATTGGCTAAAGGGTTTTGTTTCAAGATACTTTGAAGTTATTTAAGCAGGGGATTATTGATCTATTTCTTGTCTTCCAAGATCTCCAGGTCTTGATAGTCTTCAAGCTCTTAAAGCTTCCCTTGCAAAAAATAAAATAAAATAAAAACAAAAAATTGGACAAGCTGCATAATTGTTGCTCACTAATTTTTCTAGAAGAAAAACATGAACTCACTTTGTCTAGACATGATGATTGTAATCCATCAAGTAATGATTAAAGAGTAATACTCTTCTTCATTATACAGAGAGAATGTTAAAGAGATCCTTGAATCGCAATTAGAATTCTTGAAACACAAATCATGAAAGACCATAATCCTTCACCATCTTTTCTGTGAAACAAAGGCTTTGTAGACAGACTGAGAGGAGAGAGAGGTGAGCAGGACCTGCACAATAGGCTACACAGTAACATTTCTTCCCGTAAATCAACAGATAAATATCTTAAAATGAACCAATATTTGGTGAGTACCAGGTGAAGTGCTTTAAAAAATAGATGCTGGCCCTTCCTGTGGTTTAGCTTCCCTTTCATGTAAAAGAAAAAACATAAGTAGAATATGAATAAAAACATAATACTGCATGTCTTTGAAGGAGTAGGAATAAGCCTTCCTTCTGTAGGAAGCATGTTGGGACATGCGGTTGTTTTTGTAAAGTCTATCTTGGAACACGTCTTGCTCCTGATTCCTAATTATTTAAGGGTCAGGTACATGTCAAACTATATAGTTCCTCATCTCAGATGAAGAACTGCACAATCAAGATGACTAAATTGTTAAGCAGGCTGGCTGGAGATACAGGATCTGATTTTCAACGCAGCTATCACCATGATTCCCTTGAAAAATCTCATTTAAAATGCAGTTACTTAGAGGACTTTAAGTAGATGTAACACAGTTCTTACATTTTAATAGCATGCACTGCTCCATGCTCCCTCTGTAAAACTTTTTATCATGTAGCTTCCCCCTTCTATGCCTTCTGAATGCTGATCCCAGGTCAAATGCATCCCAAGCCAATTACAAACTCCCTGTCATAATGTCCACCTTTGGCGCTTTTGATGAGGGCATGTCATGTTTAGCAATCAGCCACTTTTTTGCTGAATTACCTAGTCTCCTGTGTGCTGCAAATACTCTCTTTTCTGTAACAAGAACAAATAAATCTTTACTTGTTAATACCAGTTGATGGTTGTATGACAAAAGGATTATCTGCAAATGTAGTAAAGGAAGCCATGGCATTCACAAGTATTCATAGCTTTTAACAAAGCACATTATAGGCAGCAGGCATCTTGGAAGTCTAGTAGGTTATTAGAATGCATGTAGTATTCCACAAGAGCCTATGAGTATTCTCTTTCAATGCAGCTCTATGGAACTAGGGGACAAACTCGGCCACTAAGAGGTGAAGTCAGTTGGTACCAAATTTCCCAGAGAAATGAGCAACTTACTAAAGGGGCACACAACACCAGCTTGTTAAGAACTGTGTGCAAAATGTCCTTTCACACAGAGTAAAGCCTAAAGGGAGAACTAGTGACATTTGTTTCTGTGAGAAATAACAGATTACATGAGAAATAGGAGAGAACATAAAGAAGCAGGAAGCCTATAGGTTGAAGTAAAATCATCACACCTGATTGTGAACATAAAAAAGTTAGAGGCAGTCATAGCATGGTCAAGAACTTTTATGTTAAGGTTGCTGTGCTTTGGGGTGGCGTTGCTCAAGAAAGCAATCTTTCTCTGATTAGTCAAGTAAAATTAGGACTGCAGAATACGGTGAAGAGGCACATGCTAAGTAACTCCACTACCACTCAGACATCCATCTGCCATGTTCTCTTATGTACCAGCTTGAGTAAGAGAGAATATTTTTTCCACGTGGGAAAAAACAACATTGGTCGTTCATGGATCCCTAAATGACACTGTGGTTCTTGTGATGTCTTAGGTAAGTGCATGTCTAGTACTTCGTTGTCTTTCTTGTATAGTTGTGTTACAAGATGAATAGAATGCTTAATCATAGTGACACTTGCTTGGATGCAATGTTATAACAGATCCTTAAATGTTGGGTCAGGAACAAATTGCACCTATGGCATATTGGCCAGGGCCATGATTCTTTACCTTGTTCTAGAGCACTGAACTGAGCTCATGAAATCATTCCACTATAATTAGTTTTGTACAAAAGCATATGGTGATCAATGGTTAACCTATTTTACCCCGTTTTCTTCAGAAGGGGAGAGATCCATATTCAGAAGGTCCCTTTTATATGTAAATCTAGGGGCACAATATGGCCAGTTTCATGCAAATTCAAAGTGAAGACAGTCAAACCACCTTAACTCTGACCTATAGAGAAGCGAACCTAGCCTCTTTCATTCCTTTATGTGTAGAGTATTAAAATATGTGCCATACAGCACAGGTTTTGTTTTATAAATATATGTTTCTGATGCTAAATATAATGATTTATCACAACACAAATTATGAGGTAAGGGAGGGATTATGAGGGTAACCATAATAAGCATGAGATTTAACAGACAGCTGATGTGCATACTAAGCAAGTTAAGTCAGAACATTTTTTCCCAATATAAATAAATACAAATAACAATTCCTACTGTCCTCCTTCCAGTTTTTCTTAATTCCAACTAAGGTTTGTCCTGTTTTTTCTAGTCTAAATGTATCTAGCTTCAACTTTCAGCCATTAGATTTTGTTATACCTTTGTGTGCTAGATTGAAGAGCTCTCTATTATCAAATTTCTATCCCTTGAATAAAATATGAATAAGAGCTATGTGTAAACTCGAAAGCTTGTTTCTCTGACCAACAGAAAGTTGTCCAACAAAAGATATTATCTCGCCCATCTTGTCATCTTGTCTACCTTCCCCGTGTAGGTATTTATAGACCGCAACAAAGTCACCTTAACCCTTTTAATTAGCTGAATAAATTGAGCTCCTTTAATCATTTGCTATAAGACATTTTCCCCAATCTTTTAATCATTCTAACAGATCTTCTCTGAACCCTCTCCAATTTATCAGCATCCTTCTTGGATTGTGGACACCAGAACTGGACACAGTATGCCAATAGTGGTCATACCAGTACCAAATAGAGAGATAATATAATCCCTCTATTAATATTTGATATTCCCCTGTTTATGCACCAAAGGATCACACTAGCTCTTTTTGCTACAGAGTGGCCCCGTGAGCTAATGTTCTGTTGATTATCCACCATGACATCCAAGTCTTTTTGAGTAACTGCATTCCAGGATACCTTGCTGCTATTAGAATTTAGTAGGGAAAACGCCGAATTAGACGGGTAGCAAGACACCCGAGTTCTTTTACGAGGATTCTGAGACCGATGGGAAAGAACAGCCCAGGTTGAATCAATGAATAGCTTTATTGATGATAACACAATCAAACAAGACAATTGACAATACTTCTTACAATCAAACAGTTAGACAATTAATACTTACACTCATTCATACTGTATTGCCTAAATTCTTTTTTCCTTGATGTATACATTTACACTGATCGGTATTAAAACACATATCATTTGCTTACACCCAGCTTTCCAAGCAATACAGATTTCTTTGTATCAGTGACTTGTGCTCGTCATTATTTACCACATATATATAGCATATATATATATATATATATAGCAATATATATAGCAGATCAATAGCTACAGAGGCATAGAAATTAAACAGTTACTATTAGAGCCCTGTGTGGATCCACATCTAATCTGCATCTGCCTCAATCAGCTTACTTCTGACTACCATTCACAGTCTAGGTGATCTGCTCCCTTACACACCCACAGATCTGGGGTCCCCAATCAGCTGTTTGGAGGCCAGTCCCGCTGCAGTCTCCACTGCTGATCAGCTGTTTGAGGGCCAGCCCCTCCAGGCAGATGCCCAACAGCAGATCAGCAGCCCGCAGGGGATCGCTTTGGAATAGCTGATCGACAGCCACTCCCCACCCTCATCTCAAAGGCAGGAAGTGACCTCAAAGGCTATGAGCTGCATACAGCTGCTTCCCTGCCTTTGAGATCCACATCCGATGCACCGTCTGCAAAAAATGATCTGCAGATATCTGCATTTGCAGATGGGGATATAAAGCAGATATCTGTGGATTTTCAGGACTCTACTTACAACTACACTTCTATCATAATAAAGAACACTCTGTTTTGTTTCACTACTATTGCTATTACTTTTTCATTCATTCCACAATAGATATTCCTTATGGTTCTCTGATATTTATATCCCTTTTAGTCCATAGCAAAACTCACATAGAAGTCAATGGGACCAGAATTTCACCATAACATTTTAAGATCACTACCTTGATCAATTAGTTTGCTTTCCAACTGGCCATAAAATATAAGAAATATCAAGTGTCCAGTGTGTGTGTGTGTGTGGGTGTATGTGCATGTGCATGTGTATATAAAACCAAAAAGGCATTAGATGTATTCCTCTTTAATTTAGAAAAAAAAATGAAGCTTTTCCAAAGTAAATGTGTTACTTATAATACATTCTGTTGTAACATGGAATGTTTGCTCCATTTAATCCAAAGTGGTTTTGATTAATAAGATTAATTACTGTGTGGGTGGCCATTACAGAATAATACTATGGCCTTAATGATCAGTTTCTAAATTCTTCCTCAGCTGTCAGTTAAAGAAACCTTACATTTCCACAGCTGCTGTTTTCATGGGCACTTCCAATGTAAAAAATCCCTGTGTAGGTAATCCTTCGTTTTCTTGTCTCCTCTTGCATAAATCTTGAAATTTGCACTCTGCATGGCATGTGCCAGTATTAATGGTATTAGTAATAATGACTTTGGGTCATTAATCCAACAGAAAAATTCTGTAAAAATGTGTATTTGTCAGCTGTGGTTCAGAAGATACATTCCCTGAGGCACAACTAATTGCTGGAGTATTTGATGATCTTTTGGACTTTTCTTACGGAATACCCGATGCCATTACTACAGTACATATTCTCCCCCTTGTGCATCATGTCAAGAGTGCTATTCTTCCATTTGGAAACATATTCCTGACTTTTGTAATACTGTTTTCTTTCACCTTTTGGAGTGGAGAGACAAATCTGCATAACTTAAATTTTTCCCCTAAAATGGATCAACAGGGTGACCATGAATATTGATTACTGGGATTGGTCTTGCAAGAGCTACTCAAGTCAGATTCTTCTGATATCTTTACAGGTGGTTGTGTTATTTCGCAGGCATATTAGAATACTGGTGAATTTTTCTGACATGGTATATTGTACCAACTGTAAATCCAAGTAAATTTAAGCCTAGGGCAAGATGCTTAAGCCACCTTTGTGTTTTCTTGATCCTAGGGTGCTCTGGGGATGGAGAGGCCCCTGGAATAACTTTGATGATGTTCAGAGTCTGTATAAGTTATTGCAGCCTTCTCTGCAATGCTGTGTGCTGCGCCATGATCCAACCCAACTCTCCTTCTTCCAGCCATCCCCAGCAGATTTGTATATCTGAGCTTGCAAAGAGATTCTTGGAAGGCAGCTTTATGGCTGTCCTCCACAGCGTCTGTACTAAAGGAATCTTTTCCCAGCCAGACCTGAGGTTTCTAGGTCCCCGGCAGCTCTTTTACTCATCTTAAAGGGGTCAGAGTAAGGGTGAAGATCTCACCCCAGCTGTTCTAAAGGATTTGAATATGATTCTAACTTGAAAGGAAACATTCATTCTGAAGTAATCAAAAACTATATTTAGAGCTGGGTGAGTCATTCATAATGAATAATTTATTTAACTAATTTAGCTTCTTTTTCTCTTTTGTGAATAAGTAGATTGCAATTTTCTCAAATTTACTTGTTATTCAAAAATATTCCCTGAAATAATTTCTGCAAATAGCTCTTGGCCTGTGTCACAGTTCTTGAGCAAACTGCACCTCTGACGACTTTGTGGCCTCTCTAAGGGCACTCCACTTCAGTCTCAGGCCTCTAGCCATTTTTCTGGGACTCTTTCCCTCTATACCGGGGATTTCAGCTGTAGTTTTAGAGGTTTTTAAGCTGAGGCTTGACAAAACCCTCGCTGGGATGATTTAGCTGAGGATAGTCCTGCTTTGGGCAGGGGATTGGACTAGATGACCTCCTGAGATCCCTTCAAACTCTAATATTCTATGATTCTATGAATTTCTCCTCTAGTTCAACTCAGAAAGTCTGACTGTAGGTCCACACCTGCAGTCTTGTTGTCTCAGCAGCAACAATAGAGTCAGCCAGCGACCAGCTTTCATGAAGCAAAGTACTATTTATCTGTAACAAAAGCATTACAGATAAAGCATCTCAAAAACAATAAACAGCCCTTATGCAGATCCTAGCTTACCAGGCAGCCATCCATCTTCTGTATGAAAACCCCGGCTGATTTCAAAGTCCTTCAGGACCTTTCCACAGAGTTTGTCCTTCTTAGTCACAGTATCATGTCAGTTCTTGGACTGAGTGAGTGACCTTCCCTATCTCTGGCTGATCACTTTACACAGTTTTCATTTCTCTGTTTGTCAGGTGTCCTGAAGCAGATCAGATTAGTATTCCTAATTTCCACCTACAAGATAAGGCTTTTTCAGACTTGTTACTTGCCTAGGATTTGCATTAATTACCTCCAGCGATTTTAGTTCCTGCAAGAAACACCTGTAACTCCTCCACAGAGCTAGAATACAATCCCTAGCCCATAAAGGTACATACAACATTTGTAAAGGTGACAAAGCTTTTGAATATTGCATGTGTCCATAATATGTCACAGTCTGTATCTTTGTTCATGAGAAGTTCAAGTGGAATATTTTATATCTGAAATTCAAGCTGTTTTCATTGAACACATTGTGACAGACACCCTACGCACTATTGTAATAATTGTACAATTATAATAATTTTTGTACAATGTATGCCTTGTGAGGTATCATTTGAAAACTCATAATTTTCTGGTCAGTATTGTCCTGATAAAATATGTGTGGCAACATTGTATATAATGTTATAAGATTTCCTTGTATGAAGTTATTAATACATGTTCCAAACCTCAGAGCCCTGTCCAAACAAAAATTGTCAGACAGGTATGTCCTTAACAAAGGAATGTGTGCTCTGCTTAATTTGCATTTAAGCAGCAAACAGAATAACCAAGAAGGGAGGGAATCAAAGAAAGCTCAAATAGGTGAGGAAAAAGCAGCAGGGAACATCCTTCCACATAGACTTTTTGACTCCTGGTGCCCTCTTTTTCAACAGAGGGACTGAAACTAAAAAGGAGGGACAAACACTCCTAGGCACTCATCTCTCTCACCCTAGCCAGGCCATTCATTGCACCTGAAGCAACAAAGGAAACCTTTGTTAGACTCTGGAAGAAGGGGTACTGACCTACAGGATTTGGTCAGTAAGACTGCTGAAAGCAAGTGGTTAGAAACTTTGCTTGAATCTGATATAATTTGTTAAGTAATAGTAAATGTGTTATCTTTATTTTTCATGTAATCATTTCTGATCTTTATGCCTTATTACTTGTACTCACTTGAAATCTCTGTCTTTAATTAATAAACTTGCTTTATTATTTTATCTATCCAGTGTGTTTAAATTAATGTGTCTGGGAAACTCCATTTGGGGTGACTAGTTGTGTGCATATCATTCTTTTAAAAGAAATAACAGACTTGATATAACTTGTATTGACCAGGAGAGGGCTGGGTATTACAGAACATATATTTTTGGGTGGGAAAGGGGGAAATCAAAGACTGGGGTTGTGTTGGGTCATCTTGCTGTATAACTAAGCCTGATGAGAGCCAGAGTGTGACCCAAGTGTGATTGGGTTACACACAGACACTCAGGGTGAGGCTTGTATGCTAGAAGGTTATTGTAAGCAGCCCAGGAGGGAGCTACTTCAGCAAACATTGTACAGCACCCAAGGCTGCAGGGAAGGAATGACACAGCTGCTCATTAGTCTGGATAGTACCCTGATATTTCACACACATTTGTTTCTGTCCTGTGCAATGCTGAGCATACTTATGACACTCAGCTTTCCTTTCCTATTGAAAGGTGTCTTTGTTTTGGATTAAAGAGTGCCATATTCATATTGTGACATTTTCCATATTAGCCCCTTTCCACAACCTCTATGCACCTTATATACCTGCAACTAAATTATTTGTCTATTATTTGTATGCCAACAGTATGTCTGGCATTTTAACACTAGCCCCTTGCCCTGTGGCCATTAGCTTTCAATATTCCAACAAGACTATATAGTTGGTTTGCATGAAATTAGCTGATGGTCTCGTTCCATTCCCTAGACTGTAAATATCCCTGTTGAGAATGTGGGAAGTTTCTGTATTATTTTTATGAAAAATATGTATGAGTGAGTTTGCCCAGAGAAACAAGATGGTAAAGGTAATATCTTTTATTGGACCATCTTCTATGGGTCACAGAGACAAACTTTCAAGTTTACACAGAGCTCTTCTTCGGGTCTGGGGAATGTACATACTGCTAAATACAAGGTTAAACAGATTGTTTAGCATGAATATTTAATACTTATTTTAAGGGATCATTCAAGTGAAGTGGCCACTAACACCTTTCCAGACATGGGGCTGGAGGAAGCTGGGGGTTTAGTGGCTCATAGATTGTTGTAATAAGCCATAAATCCAGTGTCTCTATTCAGTCCATATTTTTTAGTATTTAGCAGTTATGAATTTAAGCTCCCAGGCTCATCTTTTGAAGATGGCATGCAGGTTTGCTTTAAGGATGAAGACTGAGAGGTCAGATATATAATGATCATTTTGTGAAAAGTGTTCACCCAGTATGGTGATAGGGAGTTTTTATATGTTATCATTTTTCTGTGTGAGTTCATTTGAGAACATAGTTATTGTCTTGTTTCATCCACATAGTTGTTGTTGGGGCATTTTGTGCACTGGAACAGGTAGACCAAATGTTGTGACAGGCATGTGTAGGACCCAGGAATTTTGAAAGGTGTGTTGTGGGGGGTGTTGATCATTGTAGCAGTGGAGATATGCCTGCAGGTTTTGTATCTGTTGTTATGGCAGGGTCTGGTGCCATTTTGAGTTGTTGTGAACTAGTCTGTGGAGAGCTTGCTTCTGATGATGAGTGTGGAGAGGTTGGGGGGTTGTTTGAAGGCCAGAAGAAGGGTTCAGGAACAATTTTTTTCAGGATGTGGTCCCTATTGAGTACAAGTTGTAATTTGTGTTTTTATCCACTGTGTGTGAAAGGGTTAATTTCTGTCCTGGATAGAGGATAGCAATGAAGTGACTAGATGGGAGCCACCTAGACAGATTTATATGAGTATCAATAATCTATCAAGAACTGCCAACATGTGAATAGAATTACCTTATAGACTCATAGACTCATAGACTCATAGGTCAGAAGGGACCAATATGATCATCTAGTCTGACCTCCCGCACAAGGCAGGCCACAAAACCCTACCCATACACATTTATAACAACCCCGAACCCATGACTGAGTTATTGAAATCCTCAAAAGTGAGATTTGAAGACCTCAAGCTGCAGGGAATCCACCAGCAAGCGACTCATGCCCCATGCTGCAGGGGAAGGCGAAAAACCTCCGTGGCCCCTGCCAATCCGCCCCGGAGGAAAATTCCTTCCCGACCCCAAATATGGCAATCAGCTAAACCCTGAGCATGTGGGCAAGACTCACCAGCCAGCACCCAAAAAGGAATTCTCTGCAGGAACTCAGTTCCCATCCCATCCAGCATTCCCACAGACCATTGAGCAGACTTATCTGCCGATAATCCAAAATCAATCGCTCAAATTAAACTATCCCATTGAGATACAATGGAAGACCAATTAATGGATATTAACTTTAATGACTATTGGCCAAGGGGGATAGGACATATGAAAATAGCATGACTAGAGTGTGAAACAAAGAACTAAGGTGCAAGCAGACTGTAATAAAAAGGCCACTGCTCTATTGTCTTTGTTTAGGCTACTGAGTGGAATGGAGATCCACCCAGGATAGGGTAAAAAAACCAGACTTTTTATTAAGAAGTCTTTTCTATATGCAAACTGTTCTCAGCAGCACAGCTCAGCCCATCCCCCCTCCACACACCCATGTATGTACACCCACAAGTCAGTCCTTCAGAGTCCTTTAATATGCCTCTCTTTAGGGGACAGTGCACCAGTTATCTAACTGCATGGATACAATGTACATACCTGTGCAGAGAAGGTTGAATCTTGGACACTTGGGCAAGAGAGGCAGGCTGTGCTGGAAGTATGCATGTGTGGGTAGACTTTGCTTTACCGTTCTAGCTTAAATATCCCAAATAAACAAGTACTGACTAATAAACATGGTTTTGTTTTGAAAAGACTGTCTTCTGTTACTGAAACATCTGCTAAATGTTTGCTAAGAGGGCAAATCTCCAAAAGAGATTCAAGCTCTTTTGTACCTGCTGAAGGATTCACAGTGAGAATAGAGATGTAGAAGCCAGGGACCCATTTTGGAAAACCAGAGTATTCTCCATGTGAAAAATAGATGCTCAGGGCCTAGCACTATGAAAGGGATGCTCCCAGGGAGACTGTAGAAAGGTATAAAGATCAGAGGCATAGTATGCCCTGTGGATCTGTGACAGTCCCCATAAACTAAAAAAAACCAAAAAACTTTTACTGTATCAATTGGCTCCCTCAGCAAAGAGGCCAAGATTTGAGGAGTGAACTCAGCTTTCATGCCCTAGAGATGACATCTGTAGAACTAAGCTGTGGTATGTTGATGGGGCAAGCTCGTGCATGGAAGTTTGGCCTTTCCCTGCCCATGCTGAAAACAGAATACTTTGGGCCTGCTTCAAAGCACATCAAAGTCAGTGGAAAGACTCCCAACCAGCTTCAGATGAAATCCTTCATCTTCAATAATGACTATCAGTTAAGAGATTGCATTCTGTTAGTGTCTTGCACGTGAGAGCGATAATAGGGCCAAATCCTGCTTGCTTTTTTCACACGTAAGATTCCACTTGGCTTGAATTCGAAATGTATGAGTATGGCAGGCAGGATTTTGCTCAATGTGATTAATTGTGTTACAGGAAAAAGATTTTTTGTGAGGTGTTTACTGCTGCTTTTTCAAAATAATAATAAAAAAGATGAACTATGCTGGCATCTCAATTTGTTCACTTAGTTTCTGAGTTGAAAAGGCAGGAATTTGATTGGTCAATTTTGTTACTGCATATAGAACTCAAGAGACATAACGAGGGATGAAACAGCTGGAATCCTGCTATCTCTCTGAATGCATGACACTCAATTTTCTCTGTAGCCTTTAATTTAAATATTGTAATTTCTCAAATTGTTGGAAGAGAAAAAGAACAGGATATTGTTCACTGTGAAGTTGTCAATGCTCTTGTTTTCACAATGCTTACTTTCCTCATTATGCTATTACACTCCGAATGCATAATATTCTCTCTCTTTATGTGTGCTGAAGGAATTATTTTGACAGAATAAAAGATTTTGAGGAGGACTAAACATTTCAAAGATTTTTTCCCCGGTTATGAACTTTTAAATATTCACTCCTCAGATCTACATTTGTTTAACATAATAAAAAAGCTTCTTGAGTATTATTTTCCTGCAGAGAGTTGATTTCCAAAAGGTAGTTTGTTACCTTCACGTCGATTCTACTTACTTGGTAAATGAAAGGTTGTGCTTTTCATGTATGAATGTTTAATCCATTTTCTTTTAAAATGGTCTGCTGGTGATTGTGGCAAAAGGTAGAAAATAAAAGAATGGATAAGTTTAATGAAATGATTTTACAGGATGGGAAGCAATTTCTCAGTAAATTAAAAACATTGCAGTACTGCTGCAGACATTGTAACTAAAGGACAGGTTGGTTCAATTAATAGTCAATTAATGGACAATTAAGATAATCAACAGACATTTAGCCATATGCCCCCATGACTACAGAGCAATAAAAGTGGTGCAACATACAGGGGAAAAGTGATGTCACCCAAACACAAGGCAAAATTGCCCAGTCAGGAGACATCCCAAACCAGAACTGATCCTATGAAAATTGTCTGTGAAAAACTCAGCAGAGAGCACAAAAGGAGGCGTAGTGTGTGGCAAAGCAAGGGGAATCAGAAACAAGCAAAAAGGATATGCTGCAAATACAGTAGAACTTCCACAGGAAATGCATTGCAAGTAGCAGTACTTTGCAATAAGAACCCATGATTATCACCCTAGGTACTTTTCTTGTGAAGCCTATATGTAATAATGATGTAAAATATGGGTTGCTTTGCTGGACAGTTTTGTTGTTAAGATATTGAACTGGGACTCAGTGTGTGGGTTCAGTCCCTAGCTATGCCACAGACTTCCTATGTGACCTTGGGCAAGCTCCCTGACCTCTCTATGCCTCAGTCCCCCATCTGTAAAATGGGGATAAAACTACTTTCTGCCACCATTTGTCTGTCTTCCCAGTTTAGCCTATAAGATATTTGAACAAGGATAATCTCTTATGCGTTTGTGCCAATGATTAGCACAATGGGGTCACGTCCACAGCTGTACTGGGCACTACTATACAATGTAGACAGGGAGGCTAGCCAAAGCACAGCATGATTTGGCCATGCCAGCTCCCCACTATTCCCTGCCTCCTGGATCAGGACTAGATGATGGGGTGGCACAGGTGATTATAGGGTTATGGTGGCACCATCTGAGAGCTTCCCCGTATTCAGGGGAATTCTCATCTGGTTCTGTTGACCTCATTGGAAACATATGGGTGCTCAGCTCTTCTGATAATCAGGTAATGGCTAGAATATGGATATAGGAACCTCATTTTAGGTTACTGTTTTTGGGAATCATGGCTGATAATAATAAATGGCAGATGAGAGAACACGGAGCAATGGTCTCAAATTGCAGTGTGTGTGGGGGTCTAGGTTGGATATTAGGAAAAACTTTTTCACTAGGAGAGTGGTGAAGCATTGGAATGGGTTACCTAGGGTATTGGTGGAATCTCCATCCTTAGAGGTTTTTAAGGTTCGGCTTGACAAAGCCCTGGCTGGGATGATTTCATTGAGGTTGGTCCTGCTTTGAGCTGGGGGACTGAGGTCCCTTCTAATCCTAATCTTCCATGAATTCCAGGGGCTTTATTCACTAGTGTTTCACAAATGAAGTACAAGATAAGATAAACATGGGAGACATTTGTCTATCTGGTCTTTTCAGATTCAGATTGTCCTGAGAGCCAGGACAATATTCTGTTCCTTATGTGCACAGTGTCAAGCATAACAGGGCCTCAGACTTGCTTGGGACCTCTAGACAATACCTTAGTATTAATATATATATATATACACACACACATATATATGTATGTATGTATGTGTATATATATATATATATATTTCTGGATACAGTTCAAAGTATTGCTTTTGATCTATAGAGCCCTTTATGATTTAGTTCCAAAATACATAAGAGACCTCTGTTTTCTCCATGCTTTATCTTAAGAACAGTGAGCTGCTGGGACAGTCAAACTAACGGTCTCTAGGTTTATACATCATAGGCCTGGAAGAAGCTATTTTCAGAGGAATTCACTCCCACACTATGGTCAGCCGTAATCTGAATTTGATAACTGTCAGGGCATGCTCTAAGATTTGTCTCTTTACTAAGGCTTTTTCAGAGGAGTTGAAAATTATTTATTTGAATCTAATTTCTTGCTTGCTTGCTTGATCTGGTGATGTTTATTTGGACGAATTTCTTATTGATGCTTTAATTGACAAGAACCTTCACCTGGTAAGATTTATGTGAGGTGTTACCATAACTTCTGTGAATAAAGATTGTCCATGTGATGTAATATAATACCAGTTTTGAGCACTTATGTGATGTTGCCCCTAGTGACTGGCTCACAGAAAGGATAAGGATTTCACTACTACTGGCTGTGGACCTCTCTATTACCTCAAATGGCTAAGGCCTGTCTTTTTGAAGATGAAAGCCCAGGGTTTGCATCTTGGTTCCTGAACGGGGTGTAAAATTTATCTGCTATCTGAAGCACATTAATCTGTTGCAGAGAATACTCTGAAAAAATGACTACAGTGTAATTTTTATCAGTTCAAATGGTGTTTTTTTATTTCAGCATATTCTAAAGTGAAGGCATAATCATTCACTTAATATTTGTAAAAGAAAATGAAATATAATTATAGAATTTTAATGTAGCATTTTTTATGGCTACACAGCATCTTGCAAAAATATCACCTGAAGAAATCATTGGTACTTCTAATTATAAAAAAATGCACAATCACTTAATAATGTTCTTTTCCTTAATTTTCATTCATGTGTTGCAACTATGCTCATTTTAGAACACAGCGAGTGACTCATTTTTCCACATGAGTGAGCTCTTGGAGTTACTTATAAATGACCTGGAATCTTGCCCAACTACTGAAATGAATGCAGCCCTGACAGTCCACTGTAACAGCTTTAAGCATTCTGCTTATAGGAAGGAAAACTATAAACTTGTACAAAGAAAAAGGATGCTGACAGGGTGCCCTCTGTTATACTTCTGAAAAAATGACTTTGAGAAACCCATTTTGGAAAATAATTTCAAAGGAATAGAGTAGGCAAAGAAAATGGTAACCCACTCTCTGCTTTTTAGTAAAACTGCATAATATTTCATTCTGTCGGGTGCCATTTATTTTGTTGTTACACTGAGCCTGTCTTTCCAAATAGGTAGTGACAACCAGAGAACAATGGCAAAAGAATTTTATATATATATATATATATAAATATATATATATATATATATATATTAAAAAAAAAAGATTCAAGGGAATGTGGCACCCCAAAAGAAAACTTTTCTCTATCGGGATCTCAATAGTTAAGTTCATATTACTTGCAAATAGGATTAAAGGATTTGGTTTCATACTGTGGTGGAAATGAAGGGGAAAATGAGCCACTATTAATGAGAATTTTTACTTCTGGGAAGATGTACATCAGCTCTTTGAAAATTAGTTTCCTGAATTTTCCCCATCTTTTCATGAACTTCCTCAGACAATACATATTTATGGTTTTTAATAATTAAATAACGTATACATAGTACACCTTTCATTCAGAAGAGTCCCAAAACACTGAAAAATGATATGGGGTAAATTCTATTCCTTCAATTATTATGTGTATTGTGGAACCAGATAGGAGCTGAGGCATGTAGTAGGACCTTATCGTGAATCCAAAACACCATGTAAATCCAAAATGCTATGTTTTTGCTTCACAGAGATTAAATACATGGCAGGTACAAACACAGATTGTGAGTGAAACTGAGGGAGAGTGTCAGGGGAGCAGAACATTGGACAGCGGATTCATGCACAATGCAGATGCAACAGCACCAAACTCTGAACAAGAAGGAAATAACAGACCACATCTTCCACTCCCTTCCATAATCTGTAGTACTAGTCATGGGTCTACTGTCCACTCTGTCAGGATTGGCTGAGAATTTCAAAATGCATTAAAGCACATTTTCCTCAGTGCACTGCCCATTTACTTGTGCTTTATGCTTTTTCCTATGATTGAGTTCTATATATTTAAAACAACAGCTAGATACCAATTCTCAGTGACTTCAATAGGTGTGCGTGGAAGACAAAATTTGATTCCAATGACAGTATTCAAGAGTTTAATATTCAGTAAGATGAAACAGGTAGAACTGTAAGATAGAAAACTGCTATTTCATAGTAAACTGACATCTGATAATTTCACTAAAATTGAAAGAAGCATCATCAAATGGAAAAAGACAGGTTTATTTATTGACGATACTAGTGAGAAAATATATTTTTGCCTAATAATCTCACTCATGCTGTAGAGATATAGGCCTATGTTGGGCCTGAGTGAACTATGGTTTTTAATTGAGTCTGAATATTAGCGTGAGCAATATGCACAAAGCATGCGACCAAAACGAATAAGATCAAGAGAAAGAGGAACTGTCGGTGTTAAACTTGTAGTGACTTTGGAAATACTGAGCAACAGAAATAAGAAAACATGGTTAATTGGGTACCAAGTGTAGTAAATAATTAATATATGTCTGATTAAAAATAAATGCTTAATTCAGTAGCTAGAAACAAAAATAGCAAAATAAGATAAGGAAACCTGGAAAACGTAGGGGCCCAGCTATGGCTCTTGTCTTACCTGGGCCTGGAGGCAAGATTCAGCCCTGCAACTTCCTCATTTAGCTTTGGCTAAGGTCCAATAGCCAGCAGTGATATCACTTGTTTGTTATAGTGTATAAAATGCAAGGTTCTTTAAGAGTTTGTCAGAGCCTTTTCTTACCCCACAGGAGTCATGTCATGATGGGCAGTGTCTGCTGGGCCTGAACTCATACTCAGTATTTTGGCCAATGCTTATAATTGTATTATTGTTAGGGTATGAAATTTTGGTGTATATACTTATATTTGTATTTTGGATGTAACCAACGCTAAGTGGCCTTTGGACTATTAAAGGAATTTTTGTTTGGAAATTGAGTCATGGTAAACTTTAATACATTTATTAGTACAATTATTTCCAACACAGGCTCAATAAGAAAAATACAGGACTTGCTTTTAAATGACAGATGTGACAAATGTAGCAGTAAATGTATGGACAGGCAAGTCTTCTAGTGTTTTTTGTGTCTTATTAAAATGCATCTAGTTACTGTATTTTAGCAATGTCATACACCATAATGTAGTCACATTTACTTTCACAAGGACTTATATCCACTGGAATAAGCATTTTTTATCTGTTCTTTAATTATATAGATTTAGAAACTTCTCTCATTCTGCTGTCTGTTTTTTTTTTAAATGGATCCCTTCCCTCCCCCCTGATCTGGAGGCATCACACTCAGTCACAGAGGAGGGGAGAAGATAAAATGCCTTGTAGTTGGTCTCTGCTTTTGGGCATTTGAGTTTATTCCTACTTTTCTTCTGCACCCTAAATTTCCATGGGACTTTTCGGTGTTTCAGGAATGAAGTTTGAGAGAATGGCACTGGTGGACTTCAAAGAAACTGAGACCTCTCGACTGCAAAGAGCCTATTTAAAAAAAAAATGTGATCCTTTCCCCTGGTGTTGCATAACAGATTTTTCACATGGGCTAGAAGCAAAGCAAAAAGAAACTACTGATTTTCACATAGAAGTGTTTGATATGTGAAATCCTGCCTTTAGCTTTCATAATAAAATTTGTGCAAAGACGAACTAGGTCCCACATTTCAAGACACTGAGGAATTAGGATTTTACCCCCACCCCAAGTGGGGAAGGAGTCCTCACAGCATGTGTTTTGATCACGCCAAGCCCACAAAGCATCTGGGCACCATTGCAGTAGAGGGCATACATATTACTTTGCTAAAAAAAGCTGTTCAAGCCTCTACAGAAAGGAAAAACAGGAACTACTGGTCTAGGCCTCATTGGCATAAACAACCAGTGCCTACCACAGGGAACATTAATAGAGCTGTCACTTTCTTCCAGGTAACAAAAACCAAGCAGATACCTGATTTCCAGGAACATATGTAGCATACCCTTTACATTTAGGGGAAACTAAACTAAAATGAATCCTCTACTTCAGGGAATAAACATGGACTCTGTTTTCTACTAGGAAAGATAAGTAAAGTTGACCCACTGGATTTGGCTAAATCCAAAATAACAAGTAAAAACCACACTCCTTTTCTAGACTAAGATTTTATAAACCAAGGCTGGGTCCACACTGACGGTGGCAAATTCACCGCCGTTGGATCGATTGCTCTAGATCGACTGAGTGGTCTGTGTAGACCCGCTCAGTCGATCCAGCAAGCGACGCAGGCAAACCACCCTGTTAAATGGTGTAGCGCTGCGTTGAAGGGAGTGCTGTTTCCTTCTACACAGCACAGTGTGGACAGTGCGTAGAGGAAACGCCGCAAAGTCGACGGGAGATATGCAAGTGATTTACGTCACTTGCGTATCTCCCATCTACTGCCGCCAAATCGCAAAGGTAAATGTGGACCGGGCCTCAGTCCTCTACCAGGAAGGGCAGACAAAATTCCCCTAGAAAGGAAGCAAGCTGCTACAGCTTCTTTTTTTATCTCTCATTCTTAAGAAGTCTCAGATGGAAGACATTCCTTCTCTGATTGGTAACTCAGGCAATTTGTCCAGCATGGAACTTTTCCTACTGCAAGCTTTTAACCCCTTCTTTGTTTTGTCCACAAACTTAATCACATGTAGAATGGGGTATTTGTCATTGACACTCCTAACTTGTTGTTGGAGACCAGCAACCAAATCTGGAAAAGATCATGTATAAATTGTGGAAGTCCAGCCTATAAAAAATGTTGTTTTCCTCTCAGGATACTTTCAGTCTAAATTGTGACATAATTTCAGTAATTAAAATGGAGGGAAAAAAATCCCTATATATTTTCAAGTAATTTAAAATTGAATTTAAACTGTTTCCTGCTCTTCATGCAAAGACCATTAGTAGTAATTAGATAATAGACCATAATAGTCCCTTTAGAAATACCAGGAATAACAAACAGATAAATTGCTACTCTAGATTTTCATACATAAAATAAGGAGATTTAGGTACATTTTATTTTACTTATGTTTAACCCTTATAAATATCTAGAAAAATTTTTCTTAAGAAAATTGAAGTATGAATTACACAGTAGTGGGGCCTTCATGCAATACCAAAAAGGGTACACATTTACATTACTATAGCAGTGTTAACCCATTTGCCCATAACTGCTCCACATCCACATGCAGATAATTTACCACAGAGGTGTGAATAATCTAGGAATTGCCCTGCATTTCTTCCTGCTGCAGTTTCACCAGTGTGGGTCTCTTTGTGCATACCATCCATGATTTGGCTTCATGTCTGGGAAACAAATATTGAGTCCCATTGTGAACCCCTTATTCAAACTGATGAACAGTTACTGAAGTGATGATTGGTATGAATAACTGTTCAATAATGTGAATAAAGGGTTGAGCATCTTGCTTTTGTAATAATGAGATTTTATCAAGTTTCATCAGCGACCACAAGATTTGTATTCTGGCCCCTTGTCCTCATTTTCTGACAGTTGTTCTGCTGCCTGCTCCATCTTGCACTCCCTGTCTCACAAGTTCTGGCTTCAGTTTGTAAGCAAATGCCACATGCCCAAGAAGGAGTTAAATATTTTTTGTATGTATGCTCCAGAACTGAGTGGGAAGCAGGGACATACCACCTATTAAGAAATGGAGGGTGGGAAAAGAGTAGGAGATCTCTCAGCTTCAATGTCGTGGCACCAAAAATCTGGTGGTGATCTGCCCATCAGATTAGATCATTGTAGACTTGTCCATTCTTTGAGACCACTGCCTTCCACTGACAGGATCCACCTGTGGATTTCCTCCGTGTACTGTCTTGTTGGGGCTTACATCACAAAGAGGAAAGGTTTGGGGAAAACTAGAGCTGGGGGAAGCAAAGAACAGGGAGGCATCCAGAAAATGGAGAGGAGTCTGGAAGACTGGAGTAGTGGCAGGTTGAGGTTTCTATCACAAGTAGTGGTGTAGGTAGTGTTATAAAGGGGAACATGCTTGGAACATTTACAAGTTATAGGTGCTATGGAAATCTCCAAGAGCTAGATTCTACCACCCTTACTTTCACTGAATAGTATTTTACTACATTTATTCAATAGGTCTGTGCACAAGTTTGAAGTTTTAACATAGATCCCTGATCCTGCAAGCACTGATACTTGTGCTTAACTTTACATGTACAAATAGTCCCATTAAATGTGCATAACTACTTGCAGGATCAGAGCCATAGTCATTAAAGCCGAATTTTTAGATTTATATTACTAAATGTAATATTCTCAGATGATTTCTCCTTCTGTTAAAATGGTTGCAGAATTGCCACAGCCTTCAGTAGTGCTCTACCACAAACAATAGGGAGCCTTGCCACAGACTTCAGATCTGGTGTGTTGCACAGTCTTTGAGGTTCTAATTATATTGTCTCTACAGGCTAAAAGTGTAGGGATCCAAAGCTTTACACTTTGTATTTGCTTCCTAAAGGATCCTTAATAAAAAGACAGACCTCATCCTGTCTTCTAAGTGTTCATCGTATTTTCTATTTTCTGCACATTCAACAAAGAGGATCAATAGAGCTGGGTAATTTCCTTCAACTTGTTTCATATAAATACATTTTACTTAACCAGTGTAGCCCAAATTCTTATAAAAAAGAAGTTAAATCTTCCTGGGTTGTTCAACTACCCTACCCAATAACCCCATAATTTCAGTTGTCAGGCATTTTAGATTAACAGAATACATACTCTGGAGTCCATTGACTTCAAATAAGACCTTGTGAATTGAGCTAGAGACATAATGATGTATTCGGAAAGTATATAAATAATAGGTTAGTCACTCCTCAGTGAATACCCTGAATAATTTAGCTTGTGCCCTTACTATTCACTACTGTCAGTTTGACCCAGATATCATCTCTCTAAATTAAAGACAGGTACCAAACAGGAAAAAAAAAGTGTTCCTTAATTTGTCTCATTATTGGCATCATATTATATTTTTTACTCCTCTAATCCAATGCAGCATAATAACTGCTGCATTTTAAAAGGCACCATTGATCTGTCACCTCTGGCTGATAGGTTGCAAACAGACTGGTCAGGGGGAAAAAACAAGGCATGCTGAAAAATCCCAAGTGACATCCTGGATGCAGACATTTGGGTTACATATTCCCTTCTTAATATGTGATGTTTTTAAATCCTCACGGAAAGTGATACCTATGTACTGTATGCTTTTTCTTGATGACCATTCCTCTCGTCTCTGCTGACATCGAAATTGAAAAAGTAGTCCTGTTTCTTGGTATCCTTTTTATTTCAGAAGTTAGGGTATAGACATTTAGGAGTTTGTGGAGAGCAATGCAGACTGATTCTGCTAGTTACCAAGAATTGGGGGAAGGAGGTGAAAGCAATGTTTGGTGTATAAAGTTGCCTCTACCAAGCTACATAGAATCATAGAATATTAGAGTTGGAAGGGACCTCAGGAGGTCATCTACTCCAATCCCCTGCTCAAAGCAGGACTAACCTCTGCTAAACCATCCCAGCCAGGGCTTTGTCAAGCTGCAGCTTAAAAACTTCTAAAGATGGAGATTTGACCACCTCCCTAGGTATCCCATTCCAATGCTTCACCACCCTCCTAGTGAAAAAGGTTTTCCTAATATGCAACCTAGACCTCCCCTACTGCAACTTGAGACCATTGTTCCTTGTTCTGTCATCTACTACCATTTAGAACAGCCTATCTCCATCCTCCCTAGAACCCCCTTTCAGGTAGTTAAAGGCTGATATCAAATCCCACCTCATTCTTCTCTTTTGCAGACTAAACAAGTCTAGTTCCCTCAGTCTCTCCTCATAAGTCTTGTGCTCCAGCCCCCAATCATTTTTGTTGCCCTCCGCTGGACTTTCTCCAATTTGTCCACATCCTTTTTTGTAGTGGGGGGGCCCAAAACTGGACACAATACTCCAAATGTAGCCTGATTAATGCCAAATAGAGGGGAATAATCACTTCCCACAATCTGCTGGCAATGCTCCTACTAACGCAGCCCAATATGTTATCAGCCTTCTTGGCAACCAGGGCACACTGCTGACTCATATTCAGTTTCTTATCCACTGTAA
This sequence comes from Mesoclemmys tuberculata, assembly GCA_007922155.1. Taxonomy (NCBI): domain Eukaryota; kingdom Metazoa; phylum Chordata; order Testudines; family Chelidae; genus Mesoclemmys; species Mesoclemmys tuberculata. The sequence continues at coordinate 49,198,682 of ML675604.1, forward strand.
CCCACAGATCCTTTTCTGCAGAACTGCTGCCTAGCCCATCAATCCTCAGTCTGTAGCAGTGCATGGGATTCTTCCATCCTAAGTGCAGAACTCTGCACTTGTCCTTATTAAACCGCATCAGATTTCTTTTGGCCCAATCCTCCAATTTGTCTAGGTCACACTGTACATGAGGAAGTACATAATGAGGTGAATGGAAGTAAATGAGGAGGATTCTTCAGTTTGGCATGGAATGTATAGCAAAAACATTTGCAGGCCATCAGTTGTATGGGTATGTAGTACTACAGCCTTCAGATACATACTCTGGTAAGAAGTGAGGGTGGGAAACCTGGAAAGATTCTATTACTTATCCTGAAGACACTGGCCTTCTTCTGTTCTGTCTTACATAAATGTAAATCTACACTAAAGTCAATGTGTTACTGCAGAAGCTCTACACACCCATTTATTTTAAAAAAATTGAGCCCTTAGATTGAGTCTAAAATTCAAATTAATTCTGGGAAAAAAATGTTTCCAAGAATATCATGATATAATAACATCCTTATATATAATGTTATTTTAAATATCTTGAGAGAATGAATGCATTGTGGTAATTGTACTGATGGATAGATCAGCGTATCACATGTTAATATTGTGAAGCTTGGTCCCTTTTCACAAATGAGTTACATGACCTGGCGAAGGAAGGAATTCTGCTTGAAACCATAACCATTTGTCCACTCTTAGTCAGAACAACAACATAATAGCACTTTTCAATAGCAGAGCATAGTAAACTTATTGGAAAAACAAACAGATAAATCAAGGGTCATTGTCAAGAGTCAAGCTGGAGGACCTAAAAATATTAGAACTACTTATTATATTTTGGTTTGCAGGTGCATGTAGTGCTATCCTTTTGTTCTCCTTGCATGTTGCATGCTTGTGAGTTATATCTGACTTTGTTAAAGTACGGTTAAAGCTTAGAGATATTCCCACTATATGACAAAAGTGAAATTATTGCTAACTGCATTGGCATGCTTTTAAAATTGCTAATGCTGGATTAAAAAAAATAACACCAGGGTGATTACATTTGCTTCTGGGATTAAAGCAAAGATATCAAAAGAAAGACTAAAAGCAGGGGGAAAAGCAAACTAGGGGGGATGTGGCCTAATCAAAAAGCAATTCTGACATTTTTGCATTCATTTTCCTGGAAAGAGAGCTGCCATCCATATTGAAATATGAATATCCTATAGAAATGAAGTCCCTTTGATATTCTGGCATCCCAGTATTAACATGGTAACCTTTTAGTAATGGGAAATGAAGCTTTTCACTTCTAAGCCATAAGTTCAAATCCAGCCCCAAATCAGTAGTGATTGAAATTGTTATCCTATGACAGTTGTTCCATTGACAGTGCAAAAGGATTCAGTAATCTTAATGCAGTTTCCATATAGTGGCAAGTTATCACAAAAACCACAGTCCCATTTCTCACCCATTTTGGCAGTCTCAATAGGATGCAAAACAGTCAATAAACATAGAAATTAAACTCCCCTTTCAGCCCTAGTGATAGTTCCTCTTCCACAAGGATGAGACACGTTGTCAGCAAAGTGTGAGGAAGCACGCTTTGCTCATTTCTTTGCTCTCCCTGTGATGTGGAGAAACAGAAGATTTCAATCTCCAGAACTGCCAGACACCTTCAGGATTCCTAAATTCAAAAGAAAAGAAAGAGAAACAAGTGTGATCATGCATTGATTTGAACGAGAGATTGGGAATCCTACATCTATTAAGAGTAAATGCACATAGGAAAATTATAAGAAGAGTTCTATTTCCTTTTGTATAATGACTTCGTTTTAAATTTCTGAAGTCCCTTTCACTCTCAAAGATCTAAAATCATTACACAGATGATGAACAAACAGTGCCTTCGAAATGCAGCCATCTCCAAGGTTTAGTTTAGCAATCAACCAGAGCACCACACACTGCATAACAGTATGTAAAAGGGAAATGCTGGCTAAGGAGACTGTTACAAATTTTTATTCTTGCAAAAAGTGGCATGGGGATCTATTGTGTCTACTTTAGAGCAAACAGAATCTCATGCTTTAATTAGTAACTTTTTATTAAAAAGTAATCATAGACAGTGCACATTATTTTTATACATTAGTAATAGACAAGGATGACAGTTTTAAGAATTAAAAGATTCAGTAGAGTTGAGCTGTGTAGATTTAGTTACAATAAATATACCTATTGATATTATGAAAGTTATATCAATTACATTTTTTATCAGTTTGTCCTATTTGACCCATGTTTCCTTAAATGATTTAGACTTTAATCTAATACAGTCAGTGACTCCATTGCTCTTAAATCTTTCATTGTGCTCAACCACAATTCAATATATGACTGGTTTTGCAATCAGTGATAAGTACATTCAATGGGTGAAGTCACAATAATTCTCAACAAATATTTTTGTTTAATTTCAGAAAATGAGGACATTTTCCTTACTTCATGGTAGTAGGAATCTGGGAGCTAGATCCCTATGATAAATCTTGAGTCACTTTTTCTGGTGTCAGACCAGATACTTTTTCAATGTGGGACAATCCCAGTGCCTGGAAGATGCCATGCTATTCCCTCCAGTGTTGTTATTGTTTTTCTTCATTGAACTACTAAGAGGACCCTTTAAGCACTCCCTTTTTAGAAATCTTTTGATCTGCCACCAGGAAAGAGGAGACAGGAGACAGGATGTGTAAAAGGCCAGTATTGATCTCTCATACGTAGTATATTTTAATTCTAATTTCAGGCATTTAAGAGCTTTGAACTGATGCTCCTTTTTTGATGTCTTTCAGGGAACAGCTGTTGTGTATTTTGCATCTTGCCTAACTGCCTAGATTGCCGTAGCAACAGAGCTTAGCTTGTTGCCATAGCACTAGATTTAGACTATTAGGGGGTAGATCAGCCAGTCCTGGCTGGTTTTAGTGTTAGTTCAATAAAGATGTTCCCTGTGTTCTTGTGCTGGTTTCTCTCTCTCTAAATACAAGCAATTAAAAGGATTCAACATAACAACAGCCCTTTTGCCTCCTGAAGTAGACTTCGGTAACATTACATGGGGGGATCTGGGTCAGCAGTGAGGTGACAACAAGAACCAGCTTGCTGTCAGGTTCGATTTATATGGATCCCTCAAATAAGGAGTGACAAAGATTGCTTTGCATACAACTGTTTTACTTGCAACAATCTATACATCATCGATTACAATTTAAAAATCACCATTGATTCTTATTTAATACAACAATTTAACTACTTAAAAACACAGTTACAATTACAACTATACAATTATATTTACAAAGCTAGCTTACACTATAGGGTTATACTTATACTATTATACTTACATTGCACCAGTGAGATTTGTCAGCAGCAAAGCAGCACTCCAATTCTACTAGTACAATTCCCGGGTTTACATCTGAGTGGAAAATACAGTCACACTCAGGTTACACATCTCAGTGGAAAATACTATCACACTCAGGTTACACAGCCCCACACTCTATACTTAGGTTTGAGTGGCAAGCTGGAGAGAGACAGTAGGTAGATCACACCTACATGTAGAACTATTCTGTTGTTCTTCCAAAGGTACAGGACATCTCCAGTTTACTTCCTGTTTGTGACTACCTTTTATATTTTTCTTCCACACAGCAATATGCCCACTTAGCCAATTAGAAGTTTCCAAGAGTGATGAGGTAATTGGGGACTGCACCCAAAACAGCGAAACTGACAGAGTGAAACCCGATTTTATTCTTCTTAATTGTCCAGCCATTGTTTGCTGCTGACAAAGAACCACCCATTGCAATACATGTCTAAACACTATTCAAATGCAGTTTACTGGGTTTCGAGTCACAGAGATTTTGCTACAATACATGAATGGGTACTATTTAACTGAAATTTACTGAGTTTCAAGTAACAGGTTTATCAAAACCCACAGGCTACATTCTGATTGCATTGCCTTTAACACTTAATGTCTGCTGGGGTGTTTCCCGGCGCTGGTAAGTTTCAGGGAGGTTTTGCTGTGATACATGAATGAATACTATTCAAAAGATACTATTTAGATGAAATTTACTGGGTTTGAAGTAACAGGTTTTCCAAAGGCTACATTCTGATTACATTGCCTTTAGTACTTAGCGCCTGCTGACTCCTCCCGGCGCTGGCAAGTTTCACAGAGATTTTGTTACAATACGTGGCCGGCCGGGGGTTGATACAAAGCAGTTAGCATTTTACATTTCAGTCCAATGAGTTTATATTCCTATTAATTTAAAATGGAGTTGGGTCACTTTAGTTATAAAATGAAACAATGTTACAACAAGCAGCAGATTTTAGGAAACCTGAGAGGTAAAGAGAGGAACATTTGTTCTCCCCTCCCTTCAGACCCAGAGCATCTGGGGAAGTATGAAGAAGGGATGGAGAAATAAAATAAACCACACAGTACACAGTAGAGGGCAAGTCAGCTGCATCTTTGCCCAAACCTCCAGGGAACCTGGAACAAGCTATGGGGCAGAAAGAATTATACCCTTCTCCAAGTATTGGACACGCTGCTTGGAAGAAGCAGTGTAATTACTCTGACCAGGAGATCTCAGTAGGAATTAAACTTGAGACCTTCAGTAACAAACCACAGGTCTCTACCACTTGGTGCTAAAGAAGGAATTAACTGGCAGGTGTAGTACGCTTTTATCTTCTCTGAGGTTCAGGGAACATGGAACATTTAGCTAGTGTATTGCAGAAGTATTTGAAACATCACACTTTCCTTTCCTTTCTCTACTTCCTCAAATAGGAATCTAGGGGTACAGGAGAAATCTCCTTCCAAACAAGGATGACAGGCAAGTAAGGGGGAAGAGCTTCTGTAGAGCACAATGGACTGCTAACTGTGACCCTGATCCTGCGTAACACACTCTTCATTGCAGAACGGACAGGGTCCTCTGTGTTTGAGACCCCTGCTCAAGGCTTAACTCAAAGTAGAGTATTCATCCATTGATGCCTGGAAAGAAAAACCTTGGGTGTTCGATGGAGACAAGGAAGACTCATAGGACCTGTCTCCTATTCCCATTCTCACCATCATGGATCAAAGGGTTCCCCCCCATCAGCTGAGCAACAAACAGTGGAAGTACAAGTAAACTTACATTTGGGATCACAGTAACCAGCATGCTGGCTCTGGTGCAGCAACCTCACCTCTCCTCACAGCCCACTGTCACAAATGGAGGCACAAACAGAATTGGGGCTAGGACAAAAGCAACAGACCTTTTAGAATCCAGTAATGAAAATAAAACAGAGTTCATGCCTCACTGAAAGACAAGTCAGTTACTTTATAGTAGGTATTAAGAGATTCCAGTTCATGTGAAGAGAAACAAACTTGAACACAGCATCCTTTTGGGATCACAGATGATTGCCTTGGCTGAGGTGGATTAAGGTCAGGGTCAGACCAGAGAACATATATTTGGAAGCAGTCATTTGAGAGATTCAAATATTCCTTCAACTTCACTAGATTCCAGAATTTCACTACATTCCTTTTATGACCATTATGATGTTAAAACCATAGAAAATAAAGGCTAACCCATCATATCTGTATAAAAGTCAAAAGACTTTACCCCATTTTAAAGCTTGTACAGTAGGCAGGGACAGGATGATATGAAGATTTAAAAAGTTGTGATCTAAAATTAAAGTAATGCTTTTTATTACATTGATCACAACAAAAGCAGGAATTTCAGAGACCAGGCTGAATTTGTAGTGGCAGTTTGGTTCTTGAAATGATCCACATTACAAGATATTTTCAAAATGGCAGTTAAGAGTGGTTGGGTCAATTTACAGATGTAGGTCTGAATGCTCAGAAAGAGTTAGGCTCCTTAACTTGTGTTTAGCCATATATTCCATTGATTTCAATAGAAATTAGGAGCCTAACTTCTCTTGAGCATCCAGCCAGTAGAGACTATGAAACTGGTTAACACTTCACCTATGATTTTCCTTGTTTTTCCATAATAAGACTCATTTTTAAGAGCCACATAATGAGACATTATCAAGACTAGTAGGCCAGAAGTTCACCTTAGAGTATCTTTGCAGCTTGATTAAAGTGTTCTTATATGTTTCATAAATCTGTTCACAATATTCCACAAATCCATTAAACATATAGAAAGCATTGAAGATGTACTGTGTGTCTCAGGAGGTTGCTAATGCTCTATATGGCCTTTCACCTTTAGTTTGTTGTTTCAAATCCAGCCAAGCTTGAGAGATGTTCCTCTCTGATGGCTGTTGTCACAGTTACCAGTTTAATAGCATCTGTGACTCTTCCTGGTTTCACTGAGTGCACTTCCCTCTCAAACCCCGAGCCATCATGTGACTCATAGTGAAATCATGTGATTTCCCCACTCTCACCAGGACTTGGGATGATTACTTCAGCAGACCCAAGTTACAGTCAGATCCTTCAGGCCTGCATTTTAGGACCAGTGGCTAGTAGTACCCAGTGACCAGATGGCATTCTTAAAGCAAAGTATTGTTTTCTTTAGAGCCACAGTATTTCAGAGAAAAATAGATATTAAAACAATAAAGAAACTATATATGTCTAACTTACCAGGTGTCTATCCACCTTCCTCATAGGGACCCTGGTAGGTCTAAGCTTCCTATAGACTCCCCAAAACCTATAGGGTTAGGTTTTTTTAACTCATAAACCAGTTCAGTTCTCTCTCTCCATCTGCCAGCCTTCAAGAGTTTAAAAGCTGATCCCTCCTTTGTTCACCTCCATTTCCAGGGACCAAGTCACTACTTAAAGCTTAATAGCTCTTTAATCTATTAGCTCCCAGCATTGTCTTGTAATTGACCTCCAAGTGTTTGTTGGGAGGCTGCTTATCTATAACCATCATATTGCTTTATTGCTCATTTTTCCAGCATGTCCCTATTAACCTAAATCAATACATTCATATAAGAAAGTCCAATAATCCAGAATAGCTGTGGTCAACATACAGTGTTCATAAAATTATTACAGTTCATTATGTAGCAGCTCTGTGTCTTCCAAAGCTGTGATGTGACTTGATTTTAGTGAAATTATTAGAGGGTAGATGCACACATGACAAAATCCAACATCACAATGGACATCATTGTTGACAATCTCATTCCAAAGAGTAAAAAATAATGGGTTGGACTATTCTCACACATCATGCTTGAGGTAAAGTGGAAAGTAGTGTGGGATAACCACAGTCCAGGCAGTGATAGCTGTACATCCTCTGAGGATAAATGGAGGACTTCAGGTTTTAGGAGTATGAATCCTAAAACTTTTATGAAAGCTATTACATTTTAAAAAAACTGCATTGAAAGAATGTTATTAAGGTTGTAAAGTCAAGTACTTAAAAGTTAGAAAACACCAGAATAAAAGTTGCCTGTGTAATTTTAATTTGGCCCCTTTGTGGGTATGCATTATGAGACAGTCTTTAATTACACGATCACAAAATATTTTTTCCAATGGGACATTCATTAGTAAGCAAAGCTCTTTGAGATGAAGGGAATTTGCTTGATGAGCGAACTTTCTCTTTTTTAAAAAAAATCCAAATACAAACAAACAAAGCCAAAAAAGCTCCCAGACCTGGAAGTAGTTTAATTAAAGTCCACGGAGATTTAAAGTTTGAGGGGAAAAATTGGGAAATGATAAATAAATCAATAAATAACATTACATCTTTAAACCAACCCAGAAGAAAGAGTAGCCTGATGCCAATTATCATGAAATAGAAGTAATGGGTTACATCAAGGACAGAGAAAGTCATATAAAAATACAGTAATAAGGTAACAATGTGTGTGTTTGGGGATGAATGTGAATGATTAGTATCCCACCATTCACGGGACAGCATGGAAGGTAAAGGGTATCTTTAGTTATCTGCAGCTTGATTTTACTGACATGAAGCCATTTCTCCTTTGTTGTATTTATTTATAGTACCTTCTTCCCTCTAATCCTTAGTTCATCCCCAATTAAAATTATATTTCTCCCTATACAACATATTTTAAATTATGACTGGCATTTCTAAGCCTATTTATAGGGATGAATGGCCATTTTGTAGCAAACTGATATTATTTGTGACACCAGCAGTGTGAAAGCTCAACGAGGAGACTGTAAATCATTTTCCAATGTGTTTTAATAATGTCTAAAGACAACTATAGAGCTAAATCTTTTTCCTGTGCTGTGTTAGTGCACAAGGTTGGGGGCAGGACAGAAAGAGGATAAAGAGGGATCGTTTCTTCCCATGCCAACAGCTGGGCAAAATAACTTTAAAGGAGATGAGGCCAGCTAATTTGCAGTCTTTTAGCCTGCGTTCCCAAAGGGGTTTAGTTAGTGTCTTTGAGAGCTTGTTTAGCTACCATCTTTATAACCGGCATTTTGCAGTTAGCAGATATTTGGCAGTGCATTGTACTCCTGTTGAGAGGTGCTGTCTATTACCAGCTGATGTTAAGAGCTGCTAGAGGAAGCCATTTGCTGGGCACAACAATAAGTTTTTCTAGTCCTACAAAACCCAGGAACTATACTATATATTCTTGAGCACTATCCACTGATGACTTATCTCTTAACTATTTACAGCAATACAGAGCATGCTCCATAGTGCATTTAGCTGGCCTATGAGAATTTTTTTCATAGGGGTGCACCAGTCAGACTATTTGTTACTCTCATAGCATTTTGTATGCTTGTTAAGCCATTAATAAAGCCAGCTGGAAACAAACAGCATCATTTTTTTCAGCAAGATGCCCAACTCTAGCCCTATGTTCAGAAACATTAATGATCATTAAAATCTTTTTAAAAAATCAAATCATACATTTAACAGTTTATTCATAACAATTGCATCTCACCTTGCGAACTTACAGACTGCTTCATGGAAGAAAATGAGTGAGATAGTCCTTTATTCTAATGGGTAAGAAAATAGTACCAACTATTTTTACTGGCTTGGCAACACATACACTGAGATGGCCATATGCCAGAAAGTTCTGGTCTGATTCATCTGAATTCTAGGCAGAGCTGGTCAAGATAGTTTGCATCAAATAATTTCCCAAGCAGGGGAATGGAAAAGAAAAATGTCATTTTGAAACTACATTATGAAACAAACTTACATTTTTCATTTCCAAATGTTGATTCAAAATGAAAAAGTCATTTTAATATATTGAATCATTTCACGTCAACTGAAGAAGTTGGCATTTTCTGTTTCAACACTTGAGCTCCAAACTATTCAGAATTTTTCATTTTGCAAAAACATTTGATGTTTCAACTTTTCATTCTTTTTTGGCGTGGAATGCTATTTTGAAACATCAACATTTGCCTCAACAGTTTTTGACCAGCTCTGATTTTAGGTTTATGCCTGTATGAATTGGAATTTTTGATAAATAAGTGCACTGGGAGAAGACTGAATGCAAAGATAGACATGGCAAAGTCAGGGCTGTAAAGTGATTCTATGATTTGACTGAATTATGTTGAGAATTCCCTTTCAATGTGCTATATAGTTTCTCATCTTCACTTTATGTGATATGCCACTCATCACTGTCAGCAGCAGAAGCTAGATCAGCATCTGTAGCACGAGAAACAGCATCTTTTGGATTAAAAAAAAAAGGTTCCATGTTTATTTTTTAAAAGATGTCATTTATTCTAAATGTTTCCATGTGTTCATTCTTCTGGCTTCTTTAGTCATTAGAGGCAATATTTTTCCAGTGACTTGAGAGAACTGAATAAATGCTGAAAGAAGGAAACAGTTTTAAATGTTTGGCAGCACTTATTTTTCATTTCAGAAAGATCTTTCTTATTAGTTGTAAATTTTTTGTTACTGATACATGGGCTCCTTCCACCATAGAATAAGCTGGCACAATAACATGAAGACATCTATTTTCTGTGGGATATTGGTGACAACATCAATTCTAGAATTCTCACTTTTGAGTTACAGTTTAGGAACAAAAGTTGCTTCAAGTAATAGAAGTAGAATCTATCACCCAGTTTTAGTGACATCACCTGCCAGAACCTGAAATAGAATAAAACTGCATATAATTTCCTGGTGTCTCATCTGTTATTCTCTATATAATTCTGACAGCTAACTAACAAACCTTTGAAAGTGTATACTCTGAATAGCATCTGAATAAAATATAGCACCATTTTATTAAAGATCTGTTCCTTTTGTTTACTCAGTTAGCTCTGATGAGTAGTTGATTGGGGGGAAAAAGAATTTTTTTCACTATTTTTTACCACTGTCACCCTACACAGACAACACAGTAAATAGGGAGTGACTAATTTCACATTGCAAGGCCACTTTGTGTCACTTTAATGTCTTTAAAATCTCTTTAGCAATCCTGTAAAAGGAAAAAGGGTTTTTGCAGATGTAACTAAGATCAAAAGTGAGGACAATGAGGTTACACAAGTGAAATTACCTATAGAATATTCATGACTGATGATGATGTGCAAACCACAAACATTTGAGCTGGACATTCAGATCCCCAGATGAGTCTGTGGTGGTGGCAATTGTGACCCTAAGCACCTTTGTATTCATACCCTACAGACTGTTGGAATCTTTATACAAAATATGCCTTGTGAAGTATCATTTGAAAACTAATAACTTGCTGGTCAATAATATTATGGTGAAACATACATAACAACATTATATGTAAAGTTATGAATTCCCTGGTCTGATGTTACTAGCATTTGTTCAAGATCAGACAGACTTGCCTAGATAAATGTGTCAAAAAAGGTCAGTCCTAAGAAAGAAATATGGATTACCTCTATTTACATATAAGCATCAAATAAAGCCATCAAACTAACAAATGGAGGATATTGTAGGAAGCAGAACAATTTGCATTTTACCAAAGACCAGTGAATGTGTGTGTGTGGGGGGAGGGAAGAGCATTGACCTTCCTTCATCACCTGATTCTGTCACCTTCCTCACAGCTTGAATTAACTTTACTTTTAGGGGTAACCTTCAGAAGAATCCAGTTCAGAAGTTCACTGGACTATAAAAGGCAGCGACCGAAAACTTTTATTTTTTTCTTTCACCTAAGAAGACAAAAGAACCAGCTCTTTGGGTCCCTGGAGGAGATCAGCCACCATTTTGCTGAAAGACTGTGGGTGAGAAAAAGCCATCTTGAATAAAGCTTGTACCTTGCTAGCTTATGTTTTAGACTTTTAGATGCGTTTTCACTTTTATGTGCTTGCAGCCATTTCTAACTTTATCCTTTATTCTTGAACTCAAAATCCTATCTTCTTTTTGCTCATAGACTCATAGGTCAGAAGGGACCAATATGATCATCTAG
>ML675604.1:49210328-49304039 GCA_007922155.1 Mesoclemmys tuberculata
GCAGACTTATCTGCCGATAATCCAAATCAATTGCTCAAAATAAACTAATAATAAACATCTTATTTTTAATTTAGACCAACCCAGTGCTGTGTTTGATTTAAAGTGAATGTTAACTCAAATTAATGTGGCAAGCTGTTAGGTTTTGTCTCTTTAAGGAGTAAACAGACTTTTTATTCCTCTGGATGTTGCAGGAGAGGGTTGGACACTGTAGAGCACATGGGTTCAGGAAAGTTTGCAGTCACCAGCTAACACTAACACATCTGGTAAAGACAAGAGTGTATCTGTGATGCTATCAGATTCAAAGTAGTTGAATCAAAGCTATAAAGCATACTGATGTGCTTTATAGCTTGCTATAAATGTGCATGCTGTGCATGTGTGTGTGTCCCTGACAGGAAACCACAAGGAACAGAAGCATTTTAGAGAACTCAGGATTATAAAACAAGTGGTGACACAACTTCTTACTGATCTGAATTGCACCTCAGAGCACAACAGCCGTTTGGAAAAGAATAATTTTATTTCTTAACAAAGCACCACTGAAAGCCACTTTTCTTTGTAGATCCATACTTTAAATACAGAAACCAGGAATGGAGATAATGAACCTGATTCCTGGGTATGCAGAGGCAGTTTTGTATTTCTTTGTGTGTGCAAAACTGCCATAAAGGTGTTAAATATAATATAACAAGCTGTGGATTGATGACCAGACTGATAATATCATTGGAGACTACTGCGTGTAATAAAAAGAAACAAAGTATTTGAGGTAATATCTTTTATTGGACCAACTTCTGTTGGTGTAAGAGACAAGCTTTTGATCTATACAGAACTCTTCTAAAGTGTCACAGCTAAAGAGAAGTTGGAATAGATTGTTTAGCATAAGAGCTAACGCATGCTAAGGGACCATTCAAGGTGAAGTGGCCCATTAACTATAGTAAATTTTATCTGGTTTGAGGTATACTTAACGTGAACCATCTGCTCTATTTAGTTAATGTGAATATTTAACTCTGTAGAGGGGTGCTGGTTGCTATTCTTCTGCAGGAGGCAGTCCATGAGCCTCTGGAACAGAAGGAGGCCACACCGCCTCATTCACTCCCTGTCTCTTGGCAAGGGGAGTTAGCCAATCAGCTGAGTAGCAGTTTATTACTCAGGCCCTCAGGCAGACTGGGGCATGCGAGCAGTCTCCAGCCCAAGCCCTTGGACAGGGTGGGGCAAGCAGAGCAGTCTAGCTCCCTAGGCCCTCAGGCAGGGCAGCAAATAATCTACAGTCCGAGTCCTCAAACAGGATGGGGCAAACAAACAGTTGATAGCCCTGGCCCTCAAGCATGGCTGGGCCAGACAAAAAAGTAGTGGCCAGTGAGGGGTCCTAGACCAGGGTGAAGCTGTCACCCCAGGGTTGGGACGACAAAGGGGGAGGGAGAGGTGGGCCCTCCTGACTCCACCACATTCCAGCCCTGGGCCCTAAAATGGCAGAGCACTCTGCCACTGGGTCAGCGGAAACTCACAGACCTGACTCTAGGCCTCAACATAACCAGATGATTGTCAGGTTCCCCTGGGCTCCTTCGTACTCCTCTTCCTTACAGTACCTGGGCCTCAGGGTCACTGCCAATCTTCCCTGGGGTAAACTGCAAACGGCAGCCCCAGAGGCAGCTCCTTCAGGTCCTTTGGGCAGTAGGCAGCTCTGTCAGCTCATCAGCAGTGCAACAGTTGGGTTCAAGGCCCTGCACTGGGGAAGAGATGTCCTCCTCCTCCAGTAACTCTCTTCCAACTTAGCTAGTGGCCCTGTCTTTTGTACCTCCTGTCCTGCCCATCCACTTCTGGTGGGAGGGGCAAGGTTGGTCTAGCTCCACCCGCTGGCTCAGAAGGAGGCCACACTGCCTCACTACAAACTCATTTTGGAATAGTCCGTTTAACTTGGTAAAACAATTATCACATGGATCTCCGGCTCCTCTTCTCACTTCATACCTAAATGGTGGACATATTCCAAGTGATTTACAGTTGAATGTAGATATGGCAATTGTGACCTACACGTGCCTAGGGTAGCCACCTGAAAATGCCAAGGTCAGGGCAGGCTGTAAAAGGAGAGCAGATTCTCCCAGCACTGGTGGGTGACACTGAAGTCAGACTTTCCAACCATCTACAGACAGTGCTTCTGATTCCCCACACTGGTTATCAAGAAGCCAAAATAAAAATATACACAGCCCCCTTTACTGCATTTCTGTCTCTGCCTCCCAATCAGCTACTAGGTCCAGTAAAGAGACCAGTTATTTAAAACTCTATGCTCTTTACCCAAAAGGTTTCTCCTGACCTCAAAGGGTCAGCCACAGTACAGATCTATATAAGTTTGGATCTTACCCAAAATATCACGCTACCAGCCAATCCTTTAGTAAATAAAACTAAAGATTTATTATAAAAAGAAAGAAACAAACTATAAGAGAACTGTTAAAAGATTAAAGCAATCAGACACATACAACTGATTTGAAAGTCCATATAGATCAGGTTTCTAGTAGAACTGTGGAGTATGCAGGCTTGTATAATCTCTCTGGTGTACATCCAGTACCTGGATGCGCCTCAGTCCTTTGTTTCACAGCTTCAGTTCAGTTGTAGATGAGTTGATCCAGAGGTAGGCTGAAGACTGAAGACAAAATGGATGTGGTGCAGCTGCCTTTTATGTCATTTGGCTTTGCCATGCTGCTTGTGGAAATTTACAGGAATAAGATGGAGTTCAGAGTCACATGAGTAAATCCTGGTGACTCATCAGGTATGTCCCTGGCTTCTTCCCCTGGGCCCCTTGTACCTGTGAATTTCTTAATGGGCCATTAAGCAGGAATTTGTGCTGCAGCCATCCTGTCTGGGGTGTCGCCCAGACACAGCACAATTTGAAATACAGATATATTAAACATATCCATAACTTCCATTACACATATAACACATGAAGATAAACATTATCATCTTACTTAGCACATTATAACCTTGCTAACAGTATCTGACATGGCATATCTCACATGAATTACTATGATTTTGACATACTGATGTTAAATAATATAATAAATGCCCCCCCCCCCGCCCAATCCAGCCAGCATGACAGCAATAATTCCAGATGTGCTGTAGCAGTACAGCAGAAAGCTTTGGACTGGATTTATTTACAGTATACAGTATTTTGGGTTTCATTTTTTACTTTTTTCCCCCCGATAGTCTTTCTTTATCTAGTCTTCTTGATAGAGTTAACCCTTATTTTTTCTTCTCCTATTTTTGGGACGGCCCAGTAAACCCTTTTGTTTTCTGCTCTTATTCTCACTACTGAGCTCTTACAGCTTCTATTTACTATAATGGGAGTTGGGTCTACCGAGGCCAAAATGCGGGGAAAAAGCCCAAATGCAGGATTCTCAAAAATTATTAACGTGGGAAACTGAAAATGTGATGGGGTTTATTTCATTAACGTGAACAACTCTTTCTATAAATTCAACCTCTGAATTCTTTATTTCTAATGTAAATAGTTATCAGGAATAAAAATGAGGGGACACCAAATTTGTGTGGAACAGAGGTGGCTTTGGGACAAAACACAGCAATGTTCTTCAGCATGAGATACACTTGAGAGGTTTGACTGTCTAAATGTAAAAGACAAATTTTGGGCTCATCATAATAACTAGAGTGTAATTTTAACACAAGTACTGTTGATAGGAAGGCCATAGGTGTGGCTTTCCAAGAGCAGCACAGGCAAGGAACCTCAGGGAGCTGTGATTCCTTCCTTGCTTTTCACCGTACTTCCAGGGTAATAGTCTGCAACTGGTACATAGTAATTTTTAAAGAGAAGGTCACGTGTTGCCAAGAGCCAGGGGGCAGTAGGAGGTGTCGTGAAGCATATGCTCACTGGCACCAATAACTGTAATGCAAAGTCACCCTCCAGCTCTCTAACAACACATATGCATAAATGTACTATAGATAGTTACATCTATCATAAAGCAACTGCTGAGACTGGTACCTAGCAGTGTTGTTAATCTGACTCCCATCTTCTCTGATTAAACTACACAAAGAGATTTCTTATAGGATTTGAGAATATTGTTTTTAATATTTATTTTAATATGAAAGAAGGATATGCTCATTCATCACAAAGAATGTTGTTAAACAGCACTTCTTATCAGCCGTCCCAATGATAAATGGGAATATCCTTTCTTAGCAGTCTAATAAATATTACAGAAATCATATTGAATCAGAGAGCAAATTTTTCTTCACATAAACCAGCTTCTAAATTTGGAGCTTTTCAACTGAGTTGAAAAGAACAATTCAAATCACTGAGGGTCCCAGATATAATCTCAGTGAGTGTATTCATGCCCATGCACACACAAATACACACAGAATTTTTCATAAATATATATATATTTATCATTTTAAATGAAATATAGTGATTTTTCTGGGATGAGTCTTCCCTTCACAGAAAAATGTATTAATCTATATGGTCTCTGTGAAGGATTCTTCTTTTTATAAAATATCATCTAACTTCTGAGTAGCTGTGGACCACTCAAGATTTCTATCCTTCCTTTTTATGCATGTATAGTTGAATAAAAATGCATTTATGTCTCTTGTCAATATGAAAACACAAAGAGCTAAAATATGAAAGGTGGGCAGAGATACGAGCCTGCAGAATTTCCTGGCCCCTTGCCCAGTTAAATAAAAGTAGTAGCATTGAACATTTAACAATTCATTTAAACTTTTATTGACAAGAATGTCTTCCACTGGACCAGTGCTGATTAGCAATTTTCTGACAGAAGGTTTTTCCGTCAGAAAATGCCGATTCGTTGAAATTGAAACATTTTGTGGAAGTGTTGATTTTGTTGACTCTTCTGACAGAAATCTGGCAAGTTTTCAAGAGAAATCTCCCTAGTATCCTGCCAGGTCATCTGACTTGCAGGTGCTGAAGAGCCAGGAGCTGGTAGCTGAAGCTGGGGCTTTCAGGGTTTCTAGGCTCCCTGCTCTTTGGGAGGAAGCCTGAAAGCCTTTACAGCCCCCTCTTGAGCTGGGTCTGTTGGAGCTTCCAGGCTTCTGGCTTCTAGCTAGTCACCAGTGAACACCAAGAGCTCTGGGCAGCTCATTGATTTTATTTAAAACATCAGAAACAGTATCATTTTCATATTTCAAAACAAAAATGTCTGTGGGAATTGTCAAAATGGTGAGTTTTCATTCCAATGTGGAACAATTTTTTTTTTTAAATTTCACAATTGTCTACGGAATGGGAATGCTGGCTTCCAATGAACACTCTACTGGTCCTCTTTGTCTTGGCTGGGACAAATCTATCTATCTGTGTTATATACCTTGCTCATCACCATATTATCTGAGCATTGGCAGATTCCACCAAAGCAGACAGCAAGAACACAATGTGCCTTGCTATAAACATTTCTCAAGAAATTTCTGCTCACATTAATGCCTGTTCATAGTGGAGATTTATGATCTCTATGGAAGCTCCAAAATGCTGATGGCAGATGACATAACAGAAATTAAGGGGTGCCTAGGCACTGCTGCAGTACGGTTGAGAGACTAGAGAATAAACTTGAAGACTTAGCAAGTTGTACATGATGTAAAAATATTTGATTGATTGGCTCCCCAAAGAGGACAGAGGGAAGAAACGCCATAGATTCCTCCAACACCTGGCTTGCTCAAGTTACTTGTCTTGAAATTAAATTTGGTCTCATTAAAGTGCAGTTCTGCTCTGAAAAATGGCATTCTGGGGGTCTGTGTTTACTCTCTCTGTTATTTCACATGAGATCTTTTCAGGGTTTCCTAAGTACTAGTTCCACTGAAAATTCTACTGGGATCTGAAAATCAAACTGGGTTCTTTCTTGTTTATGCATCATCCCCAGAAATAAAGATTCTGCAACTGGAACTTAGTTAAACGTTCTCTAATCATGCACAAGGATGGATAGAATCTAGTTCATTCTCTCTCAGCTGTATTTAATCTGCAAGGCTAACATGAGTAAGAAGCAGTACAAACTTATTTGTGCCGGTAAAGTCATCAGCAATGACTAGGCTTAGAAACTGGAGTGGCTCTATTTGGTAAGAAAGTGGAATTTTTGCATAGTCAACCATAATGTGACACTAATACAGAACCCAACATACTCTCCCTAGTATACAGTGGCTAAGAAGGGTTCTGGAGTGAAGCACTAGTCTTAAGTTTCTTTAATTATTTTTCTACTTGTCCCTGATCCAGTTGTGAGTATTGAAAAGACTATTCTGCTGCTAGTTGACTTTCTGTAAGCCATGACTTGTTGGTTGATCCTTCGGAGTGTTAGTAAGATTCTCATTTTTTTCTCCATTTATCATGCGTTTTCTGTGGCCTTTGTTTTGCTCATAATTTCCATTATGACATATTCGTTTTATGTTTCTTAATTGGGTTCATTATTTCTTATACACTGGAATTTTATGGAACTAAAATGAATAGAGATTTACGGCTTAGCAATAGTTCTATGTTGCTTGAAAGTCAGTACTGTTTAATATTACACAGATGGTTAACTTTCCTTTTTATATTTTATTTCCTTGTGCACATGTATATTCTATTATATATTGTAGGACAACAACCTGGGTGTTGGCTTTCTACAGGGAGGGAATCACAGAGTGGATATTTGTGTGTGGCTTCTTGCTTTATTCTAATATCATCTGCCATTCCCTAACTGTATTCCTTTGGATCTGTGCTTAATTATATTGGCAATTAATTGTCAGTTTTAGTTATGTTTCACTGATCTCTTTGCATAGGGCTGAATCCTGAACTCACTGAAGTCAATGGCAAAATTCTCATTGGCTTAAGTGGTGCAAAATCAGGACCATATTGCTCGTGTTTGTTATTAGAATGTTCAATATCAGATGAGATTCACTGCTGATGCTGTATCTATTCATCCAGGCCTTATGGCTTTGAACTTTTGATTTGCAGTTCTATGGCCATGTTTCCAAAAGAGCTCAGCTTCCATTTAGACACCAAAATGAAGTGGGCAGAATTATGAATAGTGCTCAGCTTACACTGATTTTTCCTAAAGGGATCTGCTGAGTGCTGAGGACATTTCAAAACTATGCCCACTTCATTTAGGTGCCTAAATGCGAACTGAGCTCTTTTGAAAATCTGGCTGTAATTTGAAAATGTATGTTTTGCTACATAACTGCTTTGCCAGTCTAATTCTCTACTATCCTTGTTATTTCTCTATTTCCTTTGGCAGGGCAGCATTCCTTTTCTACCTGAGTTTTCAGTTCTCAAGCTTTTATTTGGCTATTTTTACTCTCTCTCTTTTGTGGTTTATAATATGAAAAGTCCTACCTGGATTTCATAAATTTATTCTAACAGCTATCATGCAAATAGCCAATTAAGAGATGAGTTAGAGAGAAGAAAAAGCCCTAGAATACATACACGGTTGCACATTTCAGAAAGTTCCATTACTGATGATGCCATAGTGAGCTTAAACTGCTGCTGATTCTGACTCTGCATCATTTTTCTTCATTATCCTCACAATTACTGGCATCTGTCTCCTTTTATTGCAAATTCCCACTGTTATTATCTTCTATTATCCCTACATATCCAATACCTGATTTCTGGATCCTAAGCTGCATTGTCTTCTTTACTTCCCTAAAATCCCACCTGTCCCTTGGGTTGCTAGAGGCACAGTAAGAGTGATTGGGAAAATGTAAGTTACTCTAAATGCAATTGCCAACTAATTATGTACTGGACTGATCCCAATATGGAATTTTCAAATAGTCACATCTTTGATTCACTAAAGGCAATTTTTGTCCAAAAGAAAGCAGTGAGAGAGCGCCTTGATAAAGACAACATTTAAGATGAATTTCAAGTTTCAGACCTGAGCTATTTTTGATGTCATTTGATTTAAATTGAATGAGAGGCTGGTGTTTTTATTTTTAATTATTTATTTTTAAAATTAGATTTACCTGTGTGGAAATAAAAAATAGTTGCAAGGATTTTTTGTTCAAATTTTTGGAAATAATTCATCTTTAGATATAGGCGAAGCATGGAAAATTCCAGCCCCAAAAAGCAATGGTACAGAAAACAATTGATGTGGGTGTTTATTATGTAACTCCAAGAAGTGGCAAGTTGTTGAAGAATGTATCGAATTAAACATTTATTTTGTTTATAATGAAATGAAAACTGATTAAAAGTATTTTTTTCTCCATTCCTTCGCAGGGGATTAACTGGGATGACTTCCGATAGCATTAGTAGGAATTATGAGTATTAATCTTCTGAATGCTGAATGAGCTATTTCATGAGAGTAAAGCAGTGGGGTTTCAGTTAGTTTAAGAATTTGTGCATGACACCAGTATAAGAATACTGTTAACTAAATGACACAATGTTAGAACTAATGTTAAATATATGCAATATTGCTAAGCATAGCTGTCAACTTCTCATGGCCCAAATGTGACACTACCTTTTACAATGTGTCAATTTCTCAACAGGAGTAACATATTTAAAATTAAAAAGAAAAAGAGACAGTGAAGTGAAATAGGGCTAGTTTCCTTACCTTGAATAAAGCCTTCTCTGTGGGTTCTATTTTAAGAATTATCATCTCTGCTACCAGTTTTTTAAAGTTTAAAAAATAACTGTTTTGATAACATCACCTTCTGTAAAAAAGAAATTAATTTGAATTAATTTGAATTAATGTGAATTCCCGCTCAATCGATCCGAGAAGTGCTTGCCAGTTGACATCGTAAACCCACTCCCAAAAAAGCGTAAGACTGCATTGACCAGAGGGCATCTCCTGTCGGCACAGGCCAGTGGAGATGCCACAGTAAGTTAATGTTAGTAAGTCGACGGGAGATACGCATTCTACAGTACAAAGCTTACATAACTCCCATTGACCCAGTGTGGCAATATAGACTAGGCCTGAGATAACATAGTTATTTTCCTATGCATAGAGTAGAAGATCAATGGTGATACCTAAGACAACAGTTATAGGCAAATGTTGAATTTAAATTACAACCATTGTAAATCACCAACAAGGAGACAGTTGGTCAGCACAATAGGCAGTGGTCTCAGTCCACCAGCAGCCTAACTGTTGTCAAGTTACACTTGATATTGAATCTATGTTTGTTGATTATACACATCAAATTCTATAGACCAGTATATGGAAGATGCAGTAGGCAGATAAGCTCTCTATAAAGACAAGTGATTGGAGAATTCTGCAATGCCTCACTCAGGTATTTTTGTGTGTGGATCAGTTAAAGAGCATTCAAGACAAGGAAAATATCAGAATACAGGGCTGTACACTAAATTACCCATTATCTTGCACCTCATGCACAAAATGAGTGCAAAATGCTTCCATTTACATTTCTTTGTACTCATTTTGTACAGTTGTAAATGACTATAAAAAGTGCAATACAAAGGAGATCAAGATCCTATGTATTCTCTCAAGTGGACCATGTAATTCCCATTAGAAATAACAGGAATCACACCTATGTGTCATGAGAAGAATTCAGCATTGTATTCTGCAGATATTTTTTCTTCCTTTCAACTCCATTGCTTTTCAAGTTGTTCTCTTTTCCAGCATGGGGAGCATTGATGGATTTAAGTATAAAGTCCACAGTAAAATGTAGTAAAAGTATCCGCACAGGAAAATGGATGAAAAAGTATCCTCGCATTTTAGATTGTAAGCTTTCTGCAGCATAGAGCCCAACTGTCTGAAATTTTGTCTTAGAAAATTACCTGTTGTGTAATTTAAAAAAGGCAAAACTGTGTATGAATTTAGATTTTTATTTGGCATTTGCATACATATATACCCAGTCCGAATGCACAATCATAACCAAGTTTGCAAATCGGAGGCATCATTGCTTCTGGTTGTGGGCTAATGGGTTTTTGTAAATCAGACCTCAAAAGTACAGTTTAAATCCCCACACATAGGGAAAAATTGCCTGAAGTAACAGAATCTAGTGTTAGGGGTTTGGGGTGGATAAAGAAGCATCAGGGGCTGTTTTCCTTAAGTTCAATGGCACACTGATGATGTCACGTAATTATGTGTGAAGAAAGTCACACATAATTTTGGGAGCATACTACCATGATTAGGGGCCAGATTCTGATTCCAGTACATCACTGAATATCCAAAGTAACCTTATTGGCCTCAATAGAGTGAATGAAGCTGTTTTCAATGTACTCTGTTATAAATAAATCAGAGAGGTCGATATGCATATTCATTATCAAGTGTCTGAGCTTGGGTTTCCTCATCCTTAAATATTGGTTGCGTTGTTTTCACTGAAGTCATTTCCAGTGCTGCTTTGGTGTTGTAGGCAACCTCTTCTAGAGCAACGAAGGGCCATATGGAATCCCTTATTAAGACAAAAAGGGATTTTGACAGGTTGCTATAGTTCAGGTGCAAGAACATATTGACTTACTATTTTGGCATTGGCATCACTGGGATCATTGAAAGGCCAGTGGGCAGAGAAATGAAGATGAACTCAGAGAGCTGTTATAATGTTATTAGATTATTTTGTATCTCATTTTTTTTTTAAAAAGGCAGTTATAGAGACTTAAAATTATATATGTAAGTAATGGAACATGACAGGGTTAATTGTTTTTAAAATGGAAATAGCCAGAGGGCCATTGTTCATAAAACAATGAAAAACTAATTTTTAATCCATTATGAATGTAACAGGTTTTAGTTAGCCTATGTAATAGCAGGATCTTTTCATTCCTACTCTGTCTTTCCTCTCCTTCTCTCCCCTAATATTAATCAATACCACTCACTGCAACATCTCTTGAATGTAGACTTTAATCACTTTGAGTCAGGATTTATCTTTTCTTCTCTTTTTGAACAGCACTTATGCACAACAAGGCCTCAATCCTGATTGGGGCTTAAAGTGCTACAGTAATACAAATATGAAATAAATATAAATTATAATAACAACCATAATTCCCATTGGTTTTTTTTTCTGTTGATTTAGCTCTAATTCGGATACTTTGGGAGTCTGAGAGAAAGGTTTCTGGGTAACCTCTCTCATGGAAAGTGCTGTAGAATTTCGGAGAAACTGATGACATTTCTATAGAAGTTATAAACTGCCCTAAAGAAAATTATAGCAATAAGATAATTCTGCAATAAATTTCATAGGGATGGTTTAAATATTTTATAGGTTAGATATCCTGCTCTATTAAATTCAATAGGCAAATTTTCTGTGGGTGCATCTTAGTATTTCTCCATTGGCTTACGTAGAGTTGCTCTGATATACATTAGTAGAGCATTTGGTCCTACAAGTTTTGTCATTTTCTACAGAACACCATGTTTAAATGCTGAGCCAAAGCCTATAAAAGTCAGTAAGAAAACTCTTATTGGCTTCAATGGACTTCAAAGCATGTTCTTAATTCCTATTAAATTCTTTAGGACTTTTCCACCCAGGGTCTGATGAGTACTCTCTCCTCCCACATTGATTATTCCCTTCTTGTGTTGGAAAGATTTTAGGCTTCTTTGGGACTGACTTAAATGGGAGCAATATTTGGTCAACAGTAATTTTTGAAAGTCCTCCAAAAGCGCAACATAGTCAATTGAAAGAGCATGAGTGACAATGGCAACTTTGATGAAAAACTTTCCAGCATTGCTGAAAAAAGGGCCTTAAATCTGTCCAGAAAGGCTTATTCTCCACTTCTCCCTTTTGCAGGTCAGAAGATTTATTTTCTAGACTAGCACTAACCTTCTCAGAGACTGACAAATTCATTAATGGAGAATTATTTCTGTAATCTGAACTGTTATCTGTGTAAAGGGGAACATGGAACTCTGAAAGGTATCTAATGTGACTGAGTGCTGCTAAATACACCAGGCATACAAGAAACAATGCTCCTTCAGCCCCACCCATGTACCATGCCTAGTATTTTCTCTTTGATTAGCATCATTCTAGTAGAATCCCAGCATTTAAAAAAAAATGCCTCTGCTGGATACATAATCTGTATTTTCATTTAGCAGATGAAGACTGCATAAAAGAAACTGATTTATTTCTAGAATACAGAAAAAGCTTTAGAATCCACTTCTATTGGCCACCAAACTTCAATTTTAAATTTACCGATGACAACTGACCATATGGGAAAAATGTTGGCTAGCACTACTCTGCCGGTGTCGCTGTCAAACAGGCTGAGGATTCTTTCAGTTTGTACTTAGAATAAGGAAAAGGAAAGATTAATATTATTTCATTTAATACCTCAAAAAGTCTCTTTCAAAAGGCATGTCAGTAAAATATCCATTGTATAGCTTTCAGTAAATATCATTATTCAAAAATTGTCAACGCAGGTTCACCTTTTTAGGAAAGCAATTTCAGCACGGTAACAAAGAACAAGAAAACAATCTCAAAATGTGACAGGTAATACTTTTTACTTGACTCACTAAAAGGTATAACCTAAAACTTCAATTGTTTTTTTTATCCTATGTATTCTGGACCAATACACATACTATTTGTAATTTCTGATGAATAAGGTGATATACTACATTTCTGACTATACTTAAGAATACATTATACTATGCACGCAAATTGATTATGGAAAGAAAAATGACCAGTGACTTTGGGGAAGAGATACCTTAGTGGTGCACAGACAAATATTTCAATGGCTTACACTGATTAGTCTACAAACTCCAGCTATTTCCCAATTCAGTGACTGACAATGACAGCCTTGCTTGATTAGGTCTTTACACTGGACCCCTAGCTGACAGGGTCCTGTTAACAGTTAGTTCCCAGATTACAATAAAAATAACTCTCTTTTTAGGACATGCACTGAGAGCTCTATGAAATAGTCCTGCTGATATTCTAGGAAAGTGCTTAACTGAATGTGAGGGTGAACACATGGAGGATGACTTACACTGAAATTTAACAGGTATATAGAAAAGAAGACAACATATGTCTGAGAAACCACACCATTTGGTTGGAAGCCTAATGTCATTCCAAATACAAGGCAGCCTAATGGCTGGATAGGTGATAGGGGGATGTCCCCCTGTGCTTGGGAGAGTGCACAGCATGGAATCATGGCATTTGAATGTACCTCCAGATTGGTGAAAGACAGCTTGTTTGACATTCAGAGGGATGAATAGCACCAGAAAGAGATTTCTTGAGCTGTTTTCATCTTTTGCCAGTTTGCAATGTCATAATGTATTTCTGGCAAATAGAGTTTGCATTAGTTCAATTGACAGGTCCTTATGAATTTTAATATCCCAGCTCAATCTTCATGTTAGTGTTGATGGATCTCTGCCCTTCCCCCTTTTCTCCCAGGAACTCTGGAATTGCTTCCAAACAACTTTTGTGTGTGTGTGTGTGTTTGTATAGTATTACTAGGATGAATTCAAATGAATTATTAGTGCATTTTATCACCCAATTAAAATAAATTCATGAAATTAATTCCCAACATTGCAAAATGTGTAATTTATAATCCCTCAAATAAAAGAGATTAGTACACAATGTACATTTTATCTGTCATTTTGCCCAAAGTGTCTTAATATGGAATTTGTTCAAATTTTGACGACTTCAGCAACTGTGTTAAGATTTGATTTCTTTTAGGTCTAGTTACTTTTGGAATGTGTCTGAGTCATTGCTGTTAGACATAGCTGACAATTAGAACATTGGGAAGGTCTCAGTACAGAGATACACTATCTCCTTCTGAAATGTTTAATATCAGTAGATGAGATACATACAAGTAAAAAGGCCATTATTTTGTTATTTATTTTGTAATACTGGATTTATAGTGTCTAAAAGAAATTGTCATATAATGACAAGTGGCTCAATGTGGTTCATCCAATTAACTTATAGGACATTTATGTTTGGCCACCTGGAAGTCTCGATTTCCATAAGAATACAAAACTTTGGCCAGATCATTGGTTGGTGTAAAATGAGAGAATTCCATCTGGAGTTAATGGAGCTAAGATGTTTTACACCAGCTGACGATCTGACCTCTGATATATACCAGGGACACCTGGAGTACAAAAGGGAAATAGCATATTGAGAGAGAAGATAAACAAAATCACAAATGCAAAATTACTATTCAGCCAACACTGTTCAGCCATTGTGCTGTGTAGAGTATCCATAGGGAAGGCTAATTGTGTGCCTAGACGTACAAAACAGAACAAAGAGCTCTTATTCTTTCCATACATTGTATTAGAGATGTAGATGTATGTTAATATGAGAGGAGTTGCAGCTTTACTCATTTGTTCATGTAGCTTGAACACAGGAATGCCACTGAGTCTGCCTCCTAAAAAATTGTGAAAGGACACTGTCAGCCTTGTGAACTCAAACCCTCTGTGTACTGAACAAGCACAGCATAAGAAGCAGTTGTGAAATTGAAGGTAATTTGCATGACTAAGGGTTGAGTAATACTAACAGACACAACTACAAAAAAAAATTTTTCATCTGAGTTACAGTAAAAATTACTTCAGAGAAGAAGAGGCCCTAGATAAGACTTAGATATAAAGTCAAGAATCACATTCAGATAGAACTACAGGTTCAGAAGATATTAACAAACAGTTAATGGAGAATAATGGAGGGAATCCTTTTGTAAATTAGTCAGGCTGGGGGACAAATGAATGCCATCAATAGGCCTGGTGTGAGTGACGTGTTCTCTGTGGGCTAATGAGGGAACAGGACCCTTTGAAGGCCTCAGCCAGAGCTACTGACATTATCGGTGCTGCTCATAATTCCTCTTTCCTCTTTATCCCTCCCTCACCTGCTGTTGTAGTGGTCCTGATTCACATAGAGTCCACTTCGGCGTTCTCAAGTGCTACAGGAATAAAGAGGAACCCTAGGTGATTCAAACAGAAGTGCAGGAGTATTTATAAAGGGCGCTTTGCTCTTCTGTGTCAACTCTGAAGGGAGCTGCCTCCGTTTCCCTGTATACCTGACAGCTTAGCTAAATAAAAACAAGGGGAGAAATTAAAGAGAGCCACTAGTTTTGCCTTATGCTAGAGGAAAATAATGTGGAACCCAATGCTTACTTTTTCTGCTCCTCCTGGGAAGGAAAAGGGGAGGGTTTCAGTGAGAGTATTAATGGAGTACGGTAGTACTCTGTGTAAGCAAGGGAAGCAGAACTGGCACCAAAAAAAATTAACATCTGACTTACTGCAAGTTTGCGTTCGGAAAGAGCCAGAGTATTTTTGTATTTCACAACTTATTTCGTGGTAAAAATATGTTTAAAACTTGGTAGACAGGAGCTGATGATGAGACTAGGTAATAGGAGGGCAGAATTCTGTGGCTGCTTCCCCAGTTATAGGAATAAAAGGAAATAGCCTTTGCCCATAATTTTGCTCTATTAAATTTATGCATGTAATAAGGGTAAAATTTTAAAACTGAGGTGCTTAAGTTTAGGCAGCTACCTATATATTTAGGTGTTCAAATAGGAGGCTTAATTTTCAGAGTAGAAGATGAGGGTGCTCATGAGCTATGAAAATTCATGACAGTTTCATTTAGATATGTAAATAGGTATTTGGAAACCTAACTTCAGGAACATAAGTTCAGAAACTGGCTTGAAGAAAAGAGTTATGTAAAAATAGAATTTTGAAAAACACAGAGTTTCTAAAAATAACACTTATCTTGAGCGTTCTAATATAATTCATATTGATCCAGGTATTCTGAGAAGATTTAAAAGTGAAATCTTTGCTCTGTTTTGCTTTGTACTTTATCAGGTGTTTCACTTGTCTGAGGCTTCATGAAGTGGATGCAGCATGCCTAACTACCAAAAAAAACCAAAACCCCCCAAATGGAATATACAAAGTAAAAATCTTGGTGATATAATAGCATCTCTTTTTCTCTATTATTCTGTTTACAGAAGCCTTTTCCATAATACAAGAACTAGGGGTCATCAAATGAAATTCATAAGCAGTAAGCTTAAAATGAACAAAAGGAAGTGTTTTTTCACACAACACACAGTTAACCTGTGGAACTCTATGCCAGAGGATGTTGTAAGATCAAGATTGTAACAGGTTTAAGTTCATAAAGGATAGGTCCGTCAATGGCTATTAGCCAGCAGGGTGGGGATTGCTGTTTGCCACAAGCTGGGAATGGGAGATGGAATGGATCACTTGGTGATTATCTGTTCTGTTCATTCCCTCTGAAGCACCTAGCATTGGCCACCACCAGAAGATGTGATACTGAGCTATATGGACTATTGGTCTTACCCAGTATGGCCATAATTATGTTCTTATAATCAAAAGCCTAAAAAACTGGCATTTGACATGAGAGACATAAAAAATGTTACACATAAGGCTCATTCAAAAGTTGTTAAAGAAAATGAGATTTTCTGTTTTGCTGTCCATACGCCGTCTTTAATTCCAAACCAATGTTTCAAAATTCCCTGTTTCCCCAGAACAGCGTTATTTTACAAGAAAGGATGTCTCTGTCATAGGAATATTATGTGGTTGTAGACTTACGTATTTTGCTAGAGCTGAGATATTAAGGACAGTTAGACACATTTCACTGTAATTTGGATGTACATGCTGTCAAGTGCTCAGTGTTGGGAAGCAAATGGAAACAGGAATTAATAAAGTACCTCTGAACCAAAACCCAAGATCAGACTTTGGAGAAGTGTGGCACTGCATGTAAGCTTTGCAGCTCAGACCTTGTGTTATAACTCCATAGGCACTCGTAGTGAGTGAGTTTTAGGCTGTATGCAGATACAAAGAACAAGAAGTATAAGTGTCATGTAATTATGCTCACTGTTAAAGTAATTTGCCTCAACTTATTGATTAACAGTTTGTGAAGCTCCTGAAGAGTCACAAAGGGGGCAAAAAAAAATGGAATTCTGTTAAAAAAGTGAACATCTCATGTTCATATTCATAGCCATTATACAATTTGTTATGCAGTTCTCACACCCCCCAGAGCAAGGGATGCCTAGAAAGCAGCTTTGGATCTGTTGAAATTCCTTTGAACTAATGGCCTTCTCTACAGTTTGCTAAAGTGAGAATACAAGAGAGGAGCAAGAATGAGGCATAGAAGATAGGCTCAACAATGTAGGCTACCTGCCACTCATTTTCAGACTCTGTGCTTGGCACACATCAGAGGTGCAGATCAGACAGCATGGAGTCAATATTTTAACAAATGGCTTCCATATAAACTTTACCTCTTAGCTCTCAATGAGTTTTCTGCCCCAGGGGCGTGGTCTGCTGAAAGGAAGGATGGTCTAGTGGTTAGGCCATTAGCAGGGGAGCCATGAGACTTATGTTCAGTTCTTGCTCTGCTACAGAGCTCTTGTTGGCCAATCACTTATCTCTGTGTCTCAGTGCTCCCTCTGTCAACTGTGAATTAATGGAACTTCCCTACCTCACAGGTCTGGTAAGAGAATAAATATGTTAAAGACTGTCAGCTGCACAATTACTACAATAAGGGGGATTTCTGATAGAAAGGAGAGTGATAGACAAGGAAATCCATTAGTTTCCCTATTTAAGCATAAACATCCTCTCAGAAGGAAAGCCAAAGAGGAGAGAAGAGCACTGGCAAACAAACAAAAGTGCACTTTGCTGGAAATGTTTACATTTTGTTCCTGGAGATTACACCAACTGTATTGATAGTACAGCACACCGCTGAGCTGCAAGCCCAGGAACAGTACTGTGCACCTTTGTCATGAAGCGGCCATACCAGCTTCTGCTGCTTCAGTATGAGAGAGACTGGGCAGATTCCTCCTCTACCCAACAGACTCCTATTGGATTTGAGGGTAGTGACTACACAATGAGGGGAGGGAAGGAAATGGAATGCCACAGGAAAGGGAGAGCAGCTTGAGGGGACAAAAAGGGCACGCTCTCCTTGGAAGGTATTACAAAGGTACGCAACAAATCTTCCTTTACATACATTTACACATTACATTGCATTTACTACACTTTACATCGCAGGTTTTGGGGTTGGCTTGGCTGTTTTGTAGGAGCCAATCCCTGTACGGCATGCTCTGCCCACGCACGACTCAGTCTTTATCTCATCTTTACGTTCCGAACTTATCTTATCCCTTGTTTTCTTGTTCACTGCAAATGATTCCCTGGCTGTTTGTTCCCCTTTATCATAGCTAATACGAATATTCTGTTTCCAGCCTTATGATCTATTTAGTTCCATAATCCCATCTTCCAAAACATGAGACCTCACCCATGTCCAATTACTCATGTCAAGTCAGACCTACAGTAAGGAGTTCAGTGGACAAGGATAGGGGATGACAACTCAAATGCTCATGAGCTTTTTTGAGTGAAGTTCAGCTGTATTTAGTGCTTGTAAATAAGCAGACATTCAGGAAATATTTCCTTTAGTAGCCCATACCTGGTACAATACCCGGTATCAAGTAGAAAGGTCTTTAAATCAATTAATTCATCTCGTTGATGTGTTGTGGATATCCATAAACACAGAATATCTGTTTTAATCTATCAAGCAGGTAAAGTTTATAGAGCAATTAATTTTCACATCTCAGATGTCCAAAACACTGATGATGTTCAGTTTATATAGTAGGTCAGGTCCCTATGGTTACCAGATTCAGGAAGGAAATAAAATGATGATATAGAGCCTTAGCTCTCCAATAAAAGTCTCCTGCAATGATCATAAGACTTATACATTTTGTGGGGACTGGCAAGACAAAGAATTGTTCGTGACAGTGTTGATTGCTAAACTGGCTGTGTTTTGCTTCATTTCTTTTGGTGGAGTTTAGATAACAGACCCATAGGTTTTTTTCCAAAAATGTTTATTGCTGCTCTTTATTGCAGGAAACTGAGATTACCTCTCATCATGTATATATTATTTTTAATCTAAGTATTAACCAGGAATCTGCCTCACTGAGATTACTGCCTGAGACATTATACCCACTCCTTCTTCTCCGTGCACTCAAGAAGAACCACAGTTAATTAATTCACTTTGTCAGTGTGTTTGGTTTCCCTGTGAGCATCATTTAGAGGATGGTTATGTTGAATAATAAAACAGCATATTAAACGTATATGTCCACAATTAGGAGTGCAGTGTGAAATGGAATTTAGGGTGTTTTCATGGAAATTGAGATTGAAAATATTCTCAAAATCCTTAGCATTTTTTACATTGATCAAAACCCGACTTTTTAATCTTTTTTTAAAGATGTTATGAAAGCATTGCAATTGGTGTCAATAACCAGTTCCTAGGAAACAGCTTTTGGTGAAAAGTCTGGATTTTATTAAATACTTGGAGGTATAGGGTTCATAACCTCTCTATAATTACCTGTATTTGATCGTTCCCTTTGGAAGACGTACTGTATGTCACCTGATTCCTCAGGAAGTTTTCAGAGGGCTTCAGTGAAAATTCCAAATGGCAAATTTCTTTAAAAGACTCCAATCGAACGCCTGAAGGTGTTTTTTGTCAGATGTTATGGATAGTAAAGCACATTTTTAAACACACTAAGGAAGAATATTTTGGCATATACACAGTATAAAAATGTTTTGGTTGTAAGTTGACAGTCTGAATGCTCAGTTAAGACAGCACCTTCTTTGTTATGTGCTTTGGAATGCAACATACTTTTAAAATTAACTACAATGGCAACAGCTGCTCCAGGATAAAAACAAGAAGATATAAATGGATTTGGAACAGTAAGAAGGCAAGCTATATCCAGTTCCTTTTCATGCTTGGTTCAGTCTCCAGCCTCAACTGCAGATCCAACGACTTTTGACTAACAAGTCTCTTGCAACTCTGCTACATACAAGGCTCCATACCTTAAAGTACAGTAACCAAACAGCCACTGGAATTCTTAAAGTTCCATATAAATCACACTTCATCATCCACTTTCCTAAAAACAAAAAAGTACTGACAAGCTTACCTGATTAAGGGCCTGATTTTCAAAGTAGCCTAAAGGAGTTAGGCCTCGAATTCCAAGAACAACCTTAAGAACTGATTTTCTATCTGAATTTCTTTTATCCTGGTAACCAGTCACAGATACCATCTCCCCTCTCTCTACACACTTTACATTTCCTTTACCCTTCAACAGAATACATTGAATAATACTGAATAACCTCTCCTTTCTTTTAAATTTTGTTTATTTCCTGTTCCCCCACCCCCAGTTACTGTATCCAAGAGAAAGAGAATATGAGGTATCAAAAAATCTTCAGCAAATAAAACAAAAACTTGGCATGGCTAATCAGCAATGAAATAAGAGTAAAGCTTCTCAGAAAATAGCATACATTGAGTTACAAAAGCTTTCACAGAAACATGCACCTATTTTTGTTGAAAATTTTTGAAATGAGAAAATTTTCACCAAACTCTAAATAAATATATATTTATATTTCCCTTTCTCTATATATGTATATATGCACTTATTCTTTTTGAGAGTTTCTTTACATTTTGTTTTTCTTTTACTTTATGTTTTTTTATTTGTTCTCTTTCTGACTTAGTTCCATGTCCAGAAGTTGCCCTGTTCCTGCGCACAGAGAGACTGAAATAGTGTCACTAATTACACAATTATTCTGGAAGTGATTTGCCAACCTGAAGAGTAGGGCAGAAAGGCCTGCCAAATTTAGCTGAAGCCTGACCTAAGTGATTAACAGATGGAGGGAGGCTTCATTTCTTGAAAGACAGAATTAGGGAGGTAAACAGATCATTAGGCTAAGAAGACAGGCTATCTGAACCAGGGAGGGAAGGGGAGAACACCCAGGGAACCATTTACAAACAAGAAAATAATGAGCCAGGTAAATTAGGAATGTAGCTATGAGGTAAAGAGAAAGTCCAACATGGACAATGCCTGGATAGAGCATGCTGCACAGGGAATGGTTCCTGCAAAGTAACCAAGACAATCCAAAAAAGGTGCGATATAATGTATAGTAAATGTAATGAGAAGTGTGATGTATAAAAATGAGAGTATTTCTTTGTAACTTTGCTGTATGGAATACCTTGTACCCACCCCCCTACATTTGAGTTTAATCAACTCAGTGTTGCATTTCTGTAAGCCAAAAAAGATACCTGAATGATGAAGTCTCGAGTTGAACCGAGTTCTTGGGAAACTGAATGGACTCGGAGGGAATTCCAGTGCCATAATAATTACCTGCATAAGAACAGCCATATTGGGAGAGACCAACGGCCCATCTAGCCCAGTATTATGTCTTCTGACATTGGCCAATGCCAGGTGCTTCAGAGAGAATGAACAGAGCAGGAAATCATCCCATCGCCCATTTCCAGGTTCTGGCAAACAAAGGCTAGGGACACTACAGAACATGGTTTTGCATCCCTGCCCATCCTGGCTAATAGCCATTGATGGACCTATCCTCCATGAACTTCTCTAATTCTTTTTCTAGTCTTGGCTTCACAACATCCTCTGGCAAAGAGTTCCACAGGTTGACTATGTGTTCTGTGAAGAAATGCTTCTTTCTGTTTGTTTTAAACCTGCTGCCTATTAATTTTATTTGGTAACCCTTAGTTCTTGTGCTAGGTGAAGGGGTAAATAAGACTTCCTTAGTCACCAGTCATGATTTTATAGTTGTTTCTTTTCCAAGCTGCAAAGTCCCAGTCTTATGAATCTCTTCTCTTATGGAACCTATTCCATACCCCTAATCATTTTCGTTGCCATTTTCTGTACCTTTCCCAATGTTGAACAGTATCAGCCCCAGTTCAGACCTCTGGGGGACACCACAATTTACCACTCTCTATTCTGCAAACTGACCATTTAATCCTATTCTTTCTTTCCTATCTTTTAAACAGTTACTGATCCAGAAGAGAACTTTCCCTCTTTTCCCATGACAGCTTACTTTGCTTATGAGCCTTTGGTGAGGGACCTTGTCAAAGGCTTTGTGAAAAGCTAAGTACTCCATATCCAGTGGATCACTCTTGTTCACATGCTTGTTGACCCCCTCAAAATTCTAGTAGATTGATGAGGTATGATTTCCCTTTATAAAAGTCATGTTAACTTCTCCATCAAATCAAGTTCATCTTT
Organism: Mesoclemmys tuberculata; assembly: GCA_007922155.1. NCBI lineage: Eukaryota > Metazoa > Chordata > Testudines > Chelidae > Mesoclemmys > Mesoclemmys tuberculata. The sequence continues at coordinate 49,232,164 of ML675604.1, forward strand.
GTGTCTTATGATTCTGTTCTTTACTATAGTTTCAATCAACGTGCCTGGTACTAAAATTAGGCTTTCCAGCCTGTAATTTCCAAGATCACATCTGGAGCCTTTTTTAAAAATTGGTGTCACATTAGCTATTCTCTAGGCATCTGGTACAGAAGCTGATTTACCTAGAGTCATGACAGTAGTTTTTTCTTCTCCGAGCCTTCAAGTTTGGTGATATCTGAATGCCAGTATGTTTACACAACATTATTTTTTTTTGCTAGTGTCTTTCAAAAATTGTGAAAATTCTCCCTTTCACCATTTCCGTCTTCCTTGTTGCCCAGTTTGAGTTGCCAGGTTTATTTATCATTGTCTAGGCAGTTTACGAGTTAATTTATATGCTGCAATTCTAAATGTCAATTGTCATTGAGGGAAAGTTTCTACTCACAATCCTATGAATAAACAGATTTGGGTACTTTATCATCCCTTAATGGGATAAGAGAAAAGCAGTACTAAGGAACAGAGCAGTTATATGTTCTTGCAGTAAATAAGTGCTTTTCAATGATAAATTCTGTAATAATGCCCATCTACTGTAAACACGTGTGTTACAGGCTTGAAGTTTATGAATAATGGCTTCATTTTGAAGTAATTAGAATTCAATGCCATTAACAGCAGGATGTCTGGATAATTATATTTTAGAATGAAGTGTCTGGAAAAAGGCATTTCTGTTCTTATGACAATTATGTTTATGATTAATGGTATAAATGACAATATCCAATATAAATACAGAACAGCAAAAATTAACTATATCCATCATAAGTGACAGTATGAAAATTAGGCAGAATCATAGGTAAAGAACAGCTTCCCTAATATTGTTTTACTCCGTATCAGGATAGTCTGGTCTTTTTTTCAACCAGACAAAATCTGTTCAAGATGTAAGCCCTTTTGGTTAGTATATGTTGACTCAAATTATACTCTTCATCTGAAATTGTGAAGATGACTGCATGAGAAATAAACAGTTAGATTGATTACGCCAGTTATCTGTTGTTTGGTAGAATCCTGCCAGAGGACACCTTGAAGAGGATAGTGTTGGCACCCTTACACGCCAAAAAAACAATACAGTTAGAGCTGCAACTGTTATTATTGCTAAACACTTGTACAACACCATAAATTTATGCAGAATTTAAGGGAGGTAAGACACATTCCTTGCCTCAAAGATATTACCACTTGAATAAGACAAGACAGACACAAGAGAAAGCATAGGATAGCACTTCAGAAGAGGAATAAAAAGGAACATAATCTATATTACAGATAGAGAAACCAAGACAAAAAGAGGTCATGAGATTTTCAAGGTCACAGATCAAGTCCATGCCAGACCAGGTACCAGAACTCAGGAATTCCTGTATTGTCATCCCACTAGATCACAAGAACCAAACTCCAAACCAAGTGCATTTCCCCTTCTTGTGTAACTCCTATTTTACAACAAAATATAGGCCTATTTACTTTTCCTAATGTGTCTTCAAGGACTGCTAGATTTTAATTTTGCCCTGCTCTTCCAAAGACTTTGGCAGTAGCTAGGGAGGGGGCCTCTGCTCTTCTCTCATGCTCATGCCTACATTTACCTAAGTGTGGGTATTTGCATATGAGTGTGTATGTTGGGGCAAGTAGATGCATATCTGTGTAGCTAATTTAATCAATATAATTAAAGCAAAACTGATGAAAGCACTTGGGGAATTGTAAAATGGAGGAAACTGACATCCCCATCAATCAGAATACCTTTGAAGTGTCTAAAGTTATTTTCCCAACAATACACTACTGCAGACCTTTTCAAAATAAAGGTTCCCAAAAGAATATCTTTACTGAATTGGTTTTCAAAGTGAAGTTTCCTCATGGTATTCATTGTCTTAATTCCTAGCAACAGTTTTATTATCCCTTACTTAACTGATTTGCTCCATTCATGAGTTTATATTCAGATTAGAAAGTTGTGAGAAACAGAGTAGCTGACTGTAAATCCAGTTTCATCAGATAATTGGAATGTACACGTGCACGGCCCAGGACCATCTCCTTTTGGTGGTAGTAGGCTGCTATCAAAAATCCCTTTCAGAATTACTTTTCATTTTTTGAAGACTTTCTTTGGAGGATACTGTATATAATTTTGTCTGTCATAATTCAGAGCTCCTCCTCATCCTAACGTACTTGTCAGGAGTTCCTCACTGGCCATCAGTTGATGAGTAACTGCTAATTAGTTTATCAATTTGATGGTCACAGGAGAAAGAGAAAATGTGAAACAGCTGATAACACGCAATGGCTGTTTGGGAAACTGAAAACTGGCAGAGGGGGTTTTTGCCCCCTACTCACCAAGAAAGCATGTGCAGATATTACTTAGCATTATACTGGTTTGATATTGTACAATGAAAACCTTTTAATGTTGGAAGTAGTCCCCTCTCCTATTCTAGGAGCCCAGGGCCTCCTCACCAACTATTTCATAAACTTAGTAGACTTTCACTGAACACTTTAAAAATATTATGCACAGTGGATTATGTCCTCTCTATTTCTCACACTGCTGATGCTATAGTGAGTTTGAACCTATTTTAATTCACTGTAATATCTGTCAGTCTAAGGGTTTCTATAACACTGTAGTATCTAAGTGCTGCCATATTAATTATTCCATGAAAATTTATTTGCAGTTTGGGGTTTTGTTCACACAAATGTTGTGGAATGGCTGTACTTCATATGGATATCTATGTTCCATGCAGACAAGAGTTATGCAAAACACAGGTATACACTATTTGTCCTTAAAGTGTTCTCCCCCTGCTTTTCCAGCTGGGAAGCAGAAATAATGCCATCTTGACTTGGCAAGCAGCATTACTCCACTGCGTTTCAATTATACCAATTAGCAATAAAAGAAAGTAAAGTGGCAGTGAAGGGTCCAAAGTGGTAAAGGCTGATGCCTATAAATAAATCATGTATCTAATGTCTAAAATTTTAAAAAGAAAACACTATTCCCTCCCTTTTAAAAAGAGAAGATTAAAAAGAATTCTGAACTCCAGTGAGACCCCCTGTGAAGTTGATCCGTATAAAAAGGTGATGATTGAGAGACTCAGGAGATGCAAGAAAATGTCAGAGGTCTCATTAATAATAATAATAATCTTATTTAGCATTCTTATGCCTACAAAAATACTTCAGAGACAATGGGCACTGCCTGGTGGAAGCACACCCAAGTTCTTAGATGTGCTCCTGAAGTGGTATCAGGGTCAATGGACTTCCTGGACTAGCTTCTGGTTCAATTTCCTAGGCACTCAGATCTTTCCATCATCCAGTACCCTCTCCAAACTAATTATTAATATGGTCTGAAAAGTAATTAATATAATTTAATTTATATGAAATTTTAAACATTTGCAGTGATTCTTGAATTGCTTTTGAATTAGTCACTTCCATAGGTAATGATTTTGTGCCCACCACCAAATTGAGTTTGGACCCTGTTTCCTTAAGTACACTCTCCAAAAAGAGATGAAAAAGATGCTATAATAGTCAAGCCAGATACTGAATCTTTATTTAAATGAGCAATCCCATTCAACTCAAGTGAATGGGACCACATGTGTGAGAGTGAATTTATCACCCCCACAGGCAGGTAAATATACAGGAATAGTATTATCTTATATTCAAAGGTACCCAAATGTTCATTCATCTCTGATTGTTCTTGCCAAAACTTTTTAATAGGTTGCTAGATTTTAGGGCCTTTAGGAACCACTAGGATATGTAGTCTAACCTCGTGTATAACACAGGCATTTCTGTTTATGCTGCGACATGAAGGCCTTCCCTTTTCCAGCCTACCTTTCCTACAGCTTCCTGGCAGTCTAGGTTTTCTGTTCACTTTGTTATCATTAGGTGTGACCTTTCAGTTATATTTTTCTGGTGATGAATTTGGTATGATTGACAGGTGTCCTGAAGAGTTATCTACCAGTCCAGAGGAAAGGAGAGGTAAAAAAGCCAGTGAAAAGGCAAGACCAAGCCTGAACTTTCACCAGATCAATATTGCGCCAGGACAATTTCATTAACACAAAAATATTTTCAATGATTTTTTTAAAGTAAGAATATTAAAGTAGACTATCTTAATAATTAATTATTATTAACAAAGTTTGTGTTAACAGGAAGGAAAAGCCTTGAGTCTGTCTTGAATTAACATCATAAAAAGCAGAAAAGAACCTTAAAACACTCCCAAGAATTTACTTTCCTGAAGCAGAGTTTTGATCCTTTCCCCGTGAGGCAATCCTGCAACTCTTTTGATTGCAATTTTAGATCTGCAGTCTTGATGTCCTTTAGAAACTGGGACTGAAATTCTTTGCTATATCTTATAAGTATATTGTACTTTTTAATAAGCACTTTAGCTTTGATGTATCCAGAAGCCCAGATATCTCTAATGTAATTAAATGCAACATGAATAATTTAAAAATAAAAATAAGATGAAAATGATGGAAACTATGGGTTTAATAAAGAGAGTTATTGTAATAAAATATGCCATTTTTTTCATCCCTACTATCAGAGTTTAAGATTATGCCCTTCATAGTAATTCTGAAAGATTCCTCTCTGCTTTCAGTCTCTGACTAACTGAGGTAAACTGAGTAGAGACAGCTCCAGTTATCAGGTGCAAAGCCCTTTTTTTCCATGAACAAATAATGAGCAAGAATCAAAACTACCAAGGAAAAGAACCCAAGGAGCCCACTTTGATTGGAGTGCAAACTATAATTTTGTAAGTACAGTTCTGTTTAGTATTCAGTACAGGCATGAAAGCACAGGTACTGAATTAAAACAAGCCCAATGGTAGAGAAATGCAGTGAAAGTATAAAACTGGGAACTTGTGGAAACTCTAATGTGAAACACTTTCCCAAATAAATGTAAACATTTCAGATGCTATCCTTTACAGAAGTTTAACTAGAGGTTTTAAAATGTATTTCTAGTGTGTACTCTGCTATTTTGAAAAACATGTATTTATTACAAAATATGGATTTATTAGCTGCTAAGGAGGTGACAATTACAGATCAATTCTGCCTTCAGACATAGGTGTGTGACTTCCTTTAACATCCATGACAACCATGCTTACAAGCATCCACATTCACAACTTCCAGCCTAGTTTTTTATTGTTGTTTGTGCTCTGCGCATGTTTGGATGTGTGTGTGTAAATATAAATATACTTATGTTTTTGTATGTACCCAGACTTGTTCCCACAAATGTATATCTTGTTCTGTTTAGCCCCTCCTAGTCAATACAGGTGCACAGAAAAGTTTGTCATTTCATTAATAGAAAATTACATATTGTGACATTCCCTGGGTACAATCTGCATTGTTGAACAGCTGTGTCCCTTCAAGTCTCCAAACTGGCATGCCGTTTACACTGCTTTTCTGTGAGATCAACCATTCCTGGCCTTGCTCATACAGCCTCTAACATGTAAATTACTCCTAGCTACACTGCAAGAGTGCTTCAGCTAGCCAGTCCTGAATTATATTGCAGAGTAACACCAGTAAATTCCCAGTCCCAGGCTTGTCCCCACAACCGTGCATCTTGTACTGCCCAGAACTTCCTGGATAATACATGCTCATAGACATTCAGTCATTTTATTAATAGAAAATGATATGCACAAAACCTGTTATCTCAAATGAAATTTCCCACACTCTTTAACCCAAACATATATTGGTTTAGATAAAACAATAAAACAAGTTTATTAACTACAGAAAGATAGATTTCAAGTGATTACAAGTAAGAAGGCATAAAAATCAAGAAAAAACAAGTAAGGAGGCAAAAAAAAAAAAAAAAGGAGACATAAAAAGTTACAAAGAAATAATTTAGGTATTAGTTTGTGTTTTACCTTTTATCTAGCTAAGTGAATTCAAAGCAGAGATTTCTCTCACCATATGCTTACAACATCTTTCAGCCAGAATTCCCATCCCCCGCCAGTTCAATGATTCTCCTTCTGTCTTTCAAACGTTGTTGATGCCATGAGTAGAGATGAGGGGAGAGAGGTGATTGATGTCCTCTGTTCTCCCTTCTTATAGCATTTCTCTTCTTTGAGGATCATTTCCAGCTGGGGTTCAGGCAACAAGATGTAAATTTCTCACTCACACCCTTCTTCCTGCCAAAGAATGGACGCTTAACCAAGTGACAGTCTATTTGATTATGCGGACACCTGGCTGAGGCATCATTCTTCCTATTATCTGTGAGGAACTGGTTTGTGCCTGCTTTTCTAAACTTGGAGCATGTTAACTAAAGTCATACTGTAGAATCATATAACTTTACATATAATTTTGCCACACGTTTTATGAAGACAACAATGTTCTGCACATTGTGAGTTTACAAATGATATCTAACAAGGCATACTTTGTACAAAATCCATTATAGTCTTATAAAAGTGGTGAATATAGAGGTACAATCTGTCACACATATACAACAGACAAGGGAGGGAGCACATGAGGTGAATTTATGAGGTAGCCAGATTTTGTTGACATGAGTTTGGGCTGGCCACATTACCTCTCTTTTTGCATTCCTTCACTGGCTCCCCCTTCTCCATCAAATCAAACACAAGCTTACTTGTCTTCATTTTCAAGGCCTTTCATGGCAACCCATCACATCTCATATGCTTTTGAGATGCTGACTCCCACCTCCCATCAGCCAATGATGCCAATCTTCATTGAGCACTTGTTAAATGATCAAAACTAGCATCTCTGTGCTTTCTTCCATGCTGCCCGTCATGCTTGGGATGAGCTCCCCATAAACATTGAAAAAGCTACCTCATTATCCTTCCACTTATCATAGAAGTGAAGGATTGGAAAGGACCTCACTAGGTCATCTAGTCCAGTCATCTGCACCTAAGGCAGGACTAAGAAATAACTAGCCCATTCCAGACAAGCGTTTGTCTAACCCTAAAAACCTCCAATGACAGACATTCCACAACTTTCCTAGGCAACTTGTTCCAGTGTTTAACTACCCTGGCAGTTAGGAAGCTTTGCTTATAACTTGCCTTTGCCATGACGCTTACAAAGAACTTGACAATGTTAGGCAGCTGGCGTGCGGATACCTCAGCCTATTATGCTGATTGAGGCTGTACTACCTTGTTTGCCTGTATCCATGTATTATCTCTTGTCTTATACTGTATATTCCCGTTTGTCTGAAACCCTATTATCCAAACCTCTTCCTTGTCTCCCAGCATGTATTTAATGTGGGGGACATGGAAGGAAATTGGATAACTTGGAGATTCACATCATAAAGTAGGGACCCCTGGCCAGGACTGTGAGGAGGAGGAGGCGGCTCTGGCTTTGTGCTAGGCCACCCAGCTGCAGAGGCCTCCCTGTGCTGCTGCAGGGCCAGTGATACCCAATCCCTGCAGGCCTGAAATGCAGTGGAGAACCTGCAGTCCTGGAGGGGCAGAGCATAGGCCCGGGACAGGATTCTACTCTGTCCCACCAGGACTGCAGCCTCCCCTATACCTGGTGCCTGTAGGGATCAGCTGTAACTGGCAACATAGGAAGCCCTCTGAAGCCCCACAGTCATGGGAATGAATGAGTGAGCAGAGCAGAGACCCCCTGGACAGGACAGGGAGGAGGAGGAGGCAGACAAGCCCTCAGCTGAAGGGGAGCCACCCCCCTGCTGAATGACTGAGTGGCTCCTGCCCTCTCGATTATCCAAATTCCCAATAATCAGAAGAAAATCTGTGTCCCCCATGCTATCTGAATAATTGGGAGGATACTGTACATAGATTGTAAGCTCTCTGAGGCAAGGACTGTCTTTTTGTTCTGTGTTTGTACAACAACCGGGCCTGGTCCATGACTGTGTCTCCTAGGGTACGTCTACACAGCGAGTGACAGTGAGTCTCAGAGCCTGGGCTGACAGATGTCATGGCATGATATGTTATCACAGCCCCAGCCCAAACCTCAACACAGATATTTTTGTCCTAGTTTGAACTCCATGAGCCCAAGTCTCTTGGCCCGGACTCTGAGACTCACTGGTGAAGGCCTCTGCTCACTATGTAGATGCTCCCCTAGATGCTGTGGTAATAAAAAATAAATAATAAAATAATAATAATAATAATAATAATAATAATAAGGAGTACTCACAACTAATAATCAGGGTGTTATTCCAGAATTCAGAGTATATGATTATAATGATCCCTTCAGTCCGTATAATTTGTGACTCTCTGAAACGCACTCATGCATGAATTATGCCACTCGATCCAAATGAATGCCAAAAATCCCCAAACCCTCTATACCATGCCATCGTGTCACGTATTTGATATATGCTACAGATGTTTCATAACATTGTTTTGCTGTATTTTATATTTCTCATAGCTACTATTTTCATAGCCTTCTGATTGTATAGCCAAGTTCCTTATTACTAAGACTCCAATTGCCCAGGATTTTGAGAGAAAGAAAAACAAATACATATTAAAAGATCCTCCAAAAATTACCAGACACCCTAAATCAGCTTTCATACAGATAATATTGCATCATATAATATTTTATGCCTGAAATATCAGGAGATATAATTTGCTTCTACCATGCTATTTCCCATTAGGAATCTGCTCATTTCAAAAGTATAAGAATCCCATTTGTGGCTCTCTTGAGTCAGCAGTTTTCAGGTCTTAAACCTTTCAGCCAGTTAGGAATAAATCTTGCTCCTCAGACCAATGATATGTAGACATTTTCTATCTCATTTATATCAGCATAATTCAGGGTCAAGCTCCCACCTAGTACTAATTAATTTATAATCTTCAAAGAATCATCCAAACAGCTATTAGTGAAAAGGTTTCCTTTCTCTTTGAGTAGTCTCATATAAAGTTCTGCTGCACATTAGTAAGGGTGGAAGAATCTGACTAAGTATTTCACTTTCACAATACCCCTGCACTACTGCCTTAACCAAGGGTAAAATAAACAAAAAAAAAAACCCAACAACTCCCTCTCCCTACACAAAAAAACCCTGAATCACATCCAAAAGAATCAAATATGAAATGGTCTTGAAAAATCTTGGTCTTGAATTGTTTTTTAAAAATCCTATTGTTTTTGTAAATTGAATCCCTGCTTTGTAATTGCATCTGATGAAGTGGGTTGGAGGTCATGAAAGCTTATGCCCCCAGAAATTTGTTAGTCTAAGGTGCTACAGAACTTTCATTTTTACTTTGTATTTATTTACCCTGGCTGCTAAAAGGATCCTCTTCTAAAAGCTAAGCTGAGGGACTAGATTCCTTTCCTTTCCTCCCATCTCCTGCTGCTTCAGTCTCCTGCTCTTATCTCCCCCATCCCCAATATCCCACACTTCACCTGGGCTTTCATATTCTTCCACACCTCCCCTCAGTTTCACTCATTTAATGTTCCCCAGCACTACTGCTGTTCACCTCTTGACCAAATGATACCAAACCTACCTTGTTAAGCCACCCCCACACCCTGTTCCCTCAATAGTCTCAATCCATTTTCACTTATTCCCCTGTTCTTTCACCAGTCCTCTTCCTACAGTCTCATCTGTATGCTCTCCCTTCTGTTCCCTGAATTCCCCTGGTCCCCCCAATCTCACTTCATTTTCCTATTGCCCACAGCCCTCTATTATAGGTGGGGAAAATGAGACACAGTCATTGTGAATTTCCCAAAGCCGCAAAATGAGTCATTGACTGAGCTGAGGCTAGAACTAAACTATTCTTGTTCCCAATCATTAGCTGGAAGGTAATTATTACAAGTCTCCACATATTGTAGCCAATGAGCTAATGATAAAGGAAAACAGCTACAGAGAGGGGTCTGATCTTGCCACCTGCTCCATGAACATTAAGAGTCCTCTCTCTGTAACAGCATTATGAAGGGGCTTAATGCAGTGCCATGTATTTGCCAACTGTTAACACCAACACACATTTCAAAATAAATTATTTCTCTGTTTTCGGAGGTGCTCATTGCCATCAGTTCCCATGGATGTCAGAGGGAACCGTATCTGCTCAGCCTTTCTCATGATCAGTCCATAAGCCTATATATTTCCTGAAATTCATTTAAATCTATCTTGACTATTAGGAGACAGCTACTTGCTGTGTATTGATGTATAGTAGAAAGTCATCAGTTCCTAAATACTCCTGAATGCGCACAGGACATTTGTTGTAAACCCGTTCGGATGAATGTAAAGCAAATTGTTTAACTACTTGTGTGTTGTCAAATCAGGACATTTACACATCTAAAAATAAGTTGCAATAAAATCTTGTTTATCAGTGCTTCACTGAGAAATGTTATTACAATGAGGCAGATGTAAATTTATGAAGAAAATGAGAAAAACATGTTTTTGTTTGGGAGGAAAGTAAGTGTGCGAAACTATTCTGCCATTTCAAAAGACTCTTTATCCAGAATACCACTATGTAATTGTGTTCCTTAGCTGCTCACCTCTTTTTCTCTAACTGAGCACAGATTTCCATCCTTCTCCAGCTACTGAATAGACCCTTCCTTGCCTTTTCATCTTTAATGACACTTTTAAAACACAGACATTGTCAAAGGCAATGACTTTAATACTGTGTGTTTAAATTACCAGTAAAATCAAATACTTACCTCTGCTTAAAGGATACTTTGGGACAAATATATTACACACCAAACTGTCATCATGGATATTCATGATCATGTTTTTCCCTACCTTCCTGTCCTATGCTGTTGTGTTGTGCTGCTCATAAAAGTTCTATTCTACCCTGTAGATGGCTGCATTTCAGTGATGGATAAAAATTGTTTTCTTTATTTATTCAGCCAATTCTATTACCTTCATGTGAGCAAGTGCCTTTCCCAGTCTTCTTAACAAACATGAGGTAGCTTTGGATTAGTTTGGGGTGCAAATGCATTTCTTACTAATAACAGGCTATTTAATTCAGATGGCTACGCAAGACATTTATTGAATCTGAGACTGATGAAGCACACAGAGACTATATGCTCTAGCTAATACAGACAAGTTTAATTGAAATAGTAGGAAAATAAGATAAAGTATCATAACTATAGCAAAATGGCACTCTAGATTGTGCAAACTTTCAGCCTTGGGCTGGTACAAGATAAAGGAATCCCCCATTGTTGACCTATGTACATAGTGACCACCTTATAGAGGCCATAAGGAACAAGGATAGAAGAAACAGTCAGAGAAACACACTATAAGAGGAGATGAAGTTTTGGCCTGCAAACTCAGTTACATCAGATGACCCGCTTGTGAACGTTCATGCATCAGGTTTTATACCACACTTTTTATATATTTACATATCTTTGACTATCTTCACTTACGTCTTGGTCCCTTATCCATATGTGGTTTCCATACTTGGGTTTTTGATTGCTGACATAAGCTATTTGAATCAGTGTTGTGTTAATACATTTGCCAATGTTTCCAATACATTAGTGCACTTAACATCATGGTCACACATATTAAAATCCCTTAGAAATCTGTTATTTGAAGAATACATTGTTATTTTGCAGGGTTTTTTACAAAGCATTTATTGCTAAATCTTATATCCTTAGGTCAACGTGCTTATGCTAACTCTTATACCCCTTATGCTAAAACACTTCTAACTATTAAATTAGTATAGGCTGCACTGGCCCTTAGCTTATTGTCAAGCATACGCAAAATATTAATTAATATTTTGTTTACCTACTTGCATTGCAACTCTAATAGCTTCTATTTTTTCTAGCTTAGCATTTTAATAAACCTTAGTTTATGACATATAATTTGTTCTTCCTTTCTAAAATAAAGTGAGGGATTTAAGGCCAACAACTCTACATAGTCCAAATCTCCCCAACTCCACAGGTCTGGTTTTATTAATACAGACAATAACAATAACACAGCAAAAGTGAAGCTCAAACCTTTTCCCCATTTCAGTTTTCTGTTTCAGGACAGCTTAACCTACAACATAGGTCCTCTCTTTCTACCTTGATGCCTAGGTGGAGCAAAATCTGCCTGCAACATGATCAAGATTTGTCAATGATGTGGGATATATTAGCCAAACACTGTCAGCTTGCTCCATGGGCATTTCTTTACTTTTGAGTGTTTGATTTCTTATCTTTGAAGTCAATGCTAAATATTTCTTAGTTTTTTGCTGTTGCTGTTTTTGCATAAAATATATAAATATGCAGACACAAAGACATACACATCATCATTAGTTAAACTGAACCCAGCATATAATTTTGGGAGACATATCTTCCTTCACACCTATACATCATAAGGACAGAGTGATTCTAGTTATCTACTTGTCATTGGGAGAAGTCCTTCCAACGCCAAAGGGTAAATTTAATTTCAGTCGTTACAAAGATATCTATACATTTGCTTATGTTCTTATATTAATCCAACCCATCTTTTATATTTATTGATTTAGAAGTTTATAAAGACATATTCAATGTTAATTTTGTCTTTGTGATTCTTAGGGAATGCAGAAGTCTAAAACTTTGCCCCAGAATGTGTGTGTGAAAGGATGCTCTCTGACATGACCAGCATAACTCATTCGAGCAACAACTCGGCTTTATTCATCTTTTCTGGTGGTTTCTATTCAGGTTTATGGAGCAAGAAAGAAGTAGCTCCTTTAGGTTGCTCTAGCTTAGTATAAACTTAGAGCTGAGGACATAGACATACCTGTGCTAACTCGAGAGCACAAGAGCTAGTGCAAGCACATCTACGTAAGCTGGGGATCACGTCCACAGCTCCAAGTGTAGACTTAGCACAGATGTTTTTCCAAGTCTTGAACAATTTCTTTACACAACCTTCTTCCTTTCTAAAGTAGAAACGATTGCTTCAGTACACCCTTTTCATATATTCTAGAAGTAGAGAAAAGGCTTAATCAGACTTGGTGTCAGAAGTCTGATCAATATGGATGATGCGGGAGTCAGTAGTTTAGCATTAGTCTTGTCCCCAGAATAATCAGCAACACTATCTGACCACCATCATCTCCTGCTCCCTGTATTGCTCAACTCTAGTGCTGGTTGAATTCTTTAAAAAACTTTTTTTTTTTTCATTGAAGTATGGGAAATATTTTCACAAAGAAAAATCATTGTGATGAAATTTTTCATTTTGAAAACAAATTTGAAATGCATTTTTTTAAAAGAGAAGCCTGCAATTTTTGGTTTTTAAATTGTGGAGGTATGCCATCTGTTCTCACATTTTCTCTCTCTTATTTTTCCACTAGAAAAGTGGGGAGGCTGGGGGGGGAGGAGAAGAGAAGGGAAGAAGAAGAGTTAAAAAGTGAGAGAAAGTAATGCTTTTACTTTTAAGTGTTACTGTTGACAGTCTGACACTTAAAAGTGAAAGAAACACTTTCGTTTTTAAACTTTCTCTTTAAGTGAGAGGGGAAAAAAATCACAACAAGTAACAGGTCAGGAATACTGTACAGAACTCACAGTCCTGGGGACGGAGTGAGCTAATGAAGGTATAAGCCACCTTTGTGCTCATTCCTAGACTATTCCAGCGACTGGAGAAGGTTCTGACATAATTTAGGCAGCCCTAAGGGGCCCGGCTGTCTAAGCTAGGACAGTTTCCCTGGGCCGCCCTATGAGCTGCTGCACTTCTCAGAATCTCTTGAGTCGTGTGCTGCAGGCCCACTCTGGACACAGACCTCTCCTGTCCCCAGGCTCACCCCTTGCAAAACACCTCCATGCAAAGGATTGCAAAGAGGTAGTCAGGAGGAAACTTTCTCATAGCTATTGTCTCTGGATGAGGTTTGAGCTGAGATGAGATGAGGTTTTTAGAGTCACTTTGGCCTCTCTTTTTATCTGGCATGGAAGGGCGGAGTAGGGGTGAGAGCTCATCCTTTCACTTTTTTTTCAAGTGGAAAAAAATATGAAAAAGTGAAATGAAGTGGCACTTCTACTGTCTCCCCTACTCCCTCTAGCCCCCAATTATGGAGAAAAAAAGATAAAATTTTAAAACAGTAAATGTGATTTTTTTATTTAAAAAAATTAAACAAATAAAAAAATTTAAAAAAACTTCAAAATGAAAAATGTTGAGATGTTTAATTTACAGATTTTTCATTGAAAAACAAAAGATTTCATAAATGTTTGAAAAAACCCTATTTTTTTCAGTTGGGGGGTTCCAAAGAGATCAGTATTGGCCGACTCTACTTAATACCTTTTCGTCCTTTGCTCCATTCTTGGAACCCAAACTTTCTCTTCTACTGTTGAGTTCCAGGTAGAATAGGCCAAGAAATGGAACTCTCATCCCATGAAAAATTCCAAGTTTAGAAAAATTTTGTCCTGAGTTAGGAAAAAAAAACCATAAAAAGCCCAAGAAATTTAAAAACCAAATCTTAAAAACCAAAATGTGCCTGTGCCCAGGAGCTCCCCAAATCACAGGCTCCTATAGAAGCCAGACAGATGGATAGATTGCGAATCTGGCTTTCTGGGGAATTGGATGCCCAGGGAGCCAGGGACACCAGCTGCTAGCCAGATACCCCAAAGATCTGGTCAGCTATAGAGCCTGCCAACTTGCCATATTTTCCAGGAAGGCAGTTGGGCAGCCAGGCCGCCCACCTGCCAGCTGGCTGGCATGGAAACTAGCAGGGATGCAGGTCAGCCACCTGGTTTCCATCAAAGATTGTGATCATAGCAGTTTTGTTCTTTTAGAAATTTTTTGACTAATTCTATAGCCAAGCCTTCAGCCTTTCCTTTTGACCCCACCTGTCCTGATTCTCTAAAACATGATGATTCCATCATCTGAATGTGAAACTCTCTTTTAACTGCCTTTAATGTGAGTTGGCTGAGTGCAACTGAAGAGACTGTTAAACTTCATAATCCCTCACTATTCTCTTATCACATCACTCTCTCTCTCACCTCTCCCTTCTCCCCACTCCTCCAAAATACATCCTCTCCCAATGTCCCCAGCAGATCAAGGGAAGTGATTATTCCTCTCTATTTGGCACTGGTGAGGCCACATCTGAGGTATTGTGTCCAGTTTTGGGTCCCCCACTACAGAAAGGATGTGTACAAATTGGAGCGTCTGGAGCACATGACTTATAAGGAGAGGCTGCAGTAAGTGAGTTTATTTAATCTGCAGAAGAGAAGAGTGAGGGGAGATTTGATAGTGGCCTTCATCTACCTGAATGGGGCTTCCATGGAGGATGAAGGTAGGCTGTTCTCAGCGATGGCAGATGGCAGAACTAGGAGCAAGGGTCTCAAGTTGCAGTGGGGGATATCTAGGTTGAATATTAGGAAGTCTTTTTCAAGGTGAAGCCCTAGAATGGGTTACCTCAGGAGGTGGTGGAATCTCCATCCTTAGAGGTTTTTAAGGCCCAGCTTGACAAAGCCCTGGCTGGGATGATTTAGTCGGGGCTGTTCTTTGAACAGGGATTTGGACTAAATGATCTCTTGAGGATCCTTCCAATCCTAAACTTCTATGATTCTATGGTAGATAGTTTGCCCTCTCCCCCTCCTTCAGTCTTCAGGGGGAGGGTGAACAATCTCTGCCCACTTATTTTAAATCCAAAGAAATCATTTTCAGGGAAGTGGGATGAATGCATCTCCCTAAAACCCTGTTAATCATCAGCAGGACACTAAAGGAAGCTACTTCTCCTGTAATATTTTGTAGTCCTTCCTCATGATTGTCACCCTCATGGATACTCTGATTTCAGTGTGAGATTTTTCTCAGCAAAAACTGAAGATAAAATGAATAAAGAAATTCAGAGTTTGACCCAAAATCATTGGCACTATGGGGAAATGAAATGGTCTAATAGCTTTTCTTGCACCTTAGCAGGAAAAATTTGGCAGACAACAAACCATTTAGGAATCATTTTGCCCTTGACACTTATAAAGCTATCTCTTGGGTTGCTGAATCTTTGTCTTAGTGTGAAACATGGCATTCATATTAAAGATAATAAAGAAACTTGGAACATTAGTCTCCAAACTGTAATTAGAAACCAGATAAAGTTTATCACAACAAGAAAGCTCAGAAACAAAAGACTTCACACAAAACCTGAATATTAATTTTAACCTCAGGAGTACAGCACAAGTTTTGTGTCAATTGTTTTACTACTATATCAAGAAACAGCACATATACTTTTAGACTATTATTGCAAATTCTTAAGAATTTCTGTGTCAGAATAGTTCATAAATATTCTTAGTCTGACAACAATGCACTTTCATCTTGGTGATATGTCAGAAATACTTATGAATTTCTCTATGTGCAAAAGAGGTATAATCATACTGGTGGAAGACAAAAATAATAAATATCTCAAGAAAAATATAGTTCCATTGTTTCATTGAACAACTGGAGATTTCTCCAGTAACAGAGAAGGACTGAAACAACCCCCCAAAGACTTTTTCTTTTTATTATTTACTGTCTTCATTTCTCTTTTTCCACTTTCCTTTCTCCATAACACCCCTGCTTGTTATTTCACCCATTCCAGGTATGGTACAGACAATTCCACAAGAATTTTCCCCATGCTGCTCTACCATCTGCCAACAACATCAGTTCTGACAGGAATAGCCAACATCTCAAGGGTGTGAAACAATTTAGTCTTAGTTCTGGATCTGTTCCAGTGCATTTCCTCAGCAGAGATGAAAAAGTGTGTCAACTGAGCTGTGTTGCATATGTTTTTTATCTGCTCTTGGCTGGGGATTGAGCTAAAATCACTAAATTCATTTCCCTTACAATCTCATTTAGACAGCTGGTACCAAATCTTATCTAGTATTGTATGTATAGTGTGAAGAGCATAGGAGAGAAACATTAATAATATTAATGGGCAATTATGGAAGATCCAGAGATGTACAGTGTACAGTAAGAAATGATGGGGAATATAACTGAATGTGGGTTGTGACAGAGGGAAAAAACCACAATGAAATTAATAGAAAGTAAATTTAAAGTTAGAAAGCTAAGGCTGCCTCCACTAGGACACAGCTCGCCTTGCTGTAAGGAATTATCAGTTTATTTAACAAAGCAGGTCACACACATCCACTATGGACTCTTATTTCATCAACAACAATCTAAAAGTAGGACCAGGCATACAGTACTTTGCTTTCAACAATCCAGTCCATTTATGCAAGGAGTCATGGAAGTACTGATGGCAATCAGATTCAGCACCTGTGTCTCTGACCCGTGCTGTTCCTGGACAGTAAAAGAAAATAGAAAACATGGTAGAGTCCTCCTAATTGGAATTCTCAAACCCTCTTTTGATGTGACTTTTCTATGAATCAGACTAATATGAGTAATAGTGTGACCAGTACTGCAGAACTCCTCACTCATTGTTAGTGACCTTGTAAACTACCAGCCCATGCCTAAGTGCCATTTTCTAAGTAATCTGATGAAGAAAATATCAGAACAAAACCAAAAAATTCCAGAGCCTCCTGTCAGTTGCTAAGGTCCTGTCAGACTTCAAGCCAGGGCATGGTGGAGACACAACACTTGTTGCTCTGTGTGGTGACTATTTCCTGTCCATAGACAAGGGAAGCACATCCATACTCAACCTGCTGGTTCTCTATGCAGAATTCTATACCATTAATCACTACATGTGCCTCCCCAACTTGCAGAGGCTGTATAGTGAATGAAAACATCCTGAAATGTTACAAGTTTTTTTGGTTTTTTTCAGATTGAGTCAAGAGGGTTGTTAGGAACTAAACGTAAAGCCCCACCTGCAGAGGTCTACAAAACTCTATTTTTTCACTAATATTATTCAGCATCTGTGTGAAAGCATTGGGTGAGAAGTTAGTACAACACTAGATGAAGGGCTTGTAGTACATGGTCAGCCCCTCAGATGATCTCTTCTTCATGTAAAAAGTGAACAGCACCATCTCCTGACTTTCTCAAGTTGCTATGATCACCTGGTACTCAGCTTTTTGCATTAACTCCCCATTGGATCTAGTTTAAGGTCTCTGTGCTGATATTCAAAGCTCCCCATGGGACTGGCTTTAGATACCTGGGAGATCACTGCTTCATCTGCAGCTATAATCTCCAAGAACAGCTATGATCCACCAGAACCATGAAACTACCAACTAATAAACAGAGAACTTCACAGGAGCATGGCCTAGGCTCAGGAACTCATTGCTGCAAGAAATAAGAACAACCCCAGTACAGACCTCACCACAAACAAACCTAAAGAGACAAGGTGGGTGAGGTAAGATCTTTTACTGGACCAGCATCTATTGGTGAGAGAAACGTGTATTCAAGCTACACAGAGCACTTCCTGGGACCGACATATCTGCAAGAATACTACATACACACAAACCTAGTCAAGCAATTTCTCCTACAGTCTGGGATAGATAGAGGATGAATCTAAACTAAACTCTTAGATGGAACTGACAGTTAAGACTACAAGGAGCTAAAATAAAGGAACGGTGCAAAAGGATTTCTCTTAAAACATTATCATTTAATTAGTAACAATTCTTCTTGTGCTCTCATCAAATTTAATAACCAGCAGAATATTAAGTATATCAACCACAGTGTGTTTCCAAAATAAAACCACAAATGTACAGCTTGATTTGTGAAAGACTTCACAATGCAACAGCAACAGCAACGCAAAGGATGATCTTCTTTAAGGTGGATCATGACTATGAATAAAACAAAGCTGAAGCTCACTGTGCCTACTTGCTCTAGGGAGAAAGAAGTTTGGAATTACATCTGGCATTAATTAGTACTGAATGATCACATTTCTCAATATAATGGAACCTAATCTTAGGGGTGTTATGGAGTCCCACACAGGTGATGAAACGGTTAAAATGGCCTGAGCGGTCAATTGACCTACTGGGCTGCACCTTTAGGGATGTTAGGATAGGCATTACTGATGATCAAACCCAGTTAGGAAGGGCTGGATCTTCATAAAAGAAGGAGCAGGCATGTGGAGGATGGGCGAGGGAAGATGCTCAGGTTAGAGGCTGTGGGGAGTTTTCTTTCTTGGCCTGGGAAAAGCCTGGGCAACTGATCCCTGAGCTGGAAGTCTGACTGGAGACAGGGGCTGATCATGGACAGCAGTCTGCCTGAAACCATAGGTAGAGGGAGATTGTGACCGCTCCCGGGTGGTGATAATGAAACCCAGGAAGTAAAGCTAGTATTGGGTCAGTTTGAACCTGGGAATAGCCTGCAAAGAAGGCTACCAGCTGAGACTAGCTGGGCTAAAGATTCAGTTGTTCTGCTATTTTCTTTGGAGGGACAGACTCTGTCACCTGACTTGGCTAGATGGTCAGGTCATGCCAACAGCTGAAATAGACCAAAGAAGACACGGAGAAATTGAGGCATACTTTTGCATACTACATACAAACACCAGGGGATTTGGTAAAGTAGCAAATTTGTCACACATGGGGTTTTTCCTGGGATCTACTGACACCCTCTTCAAAAAAGGAGGAATAATGGAAAAAATGCAAAATGCGGTACGAAGTCTGCATGTTGGTGGTGCAGCAGGATCAGACACAGGATTTCCTCCTCAGTAATTGCTGAAAGGATAGCAAAAGGAACAGGAAACCCAGAAGATACTGAAGGAGGGCTTCTTGCAATGAGTGGAGAATGGACTTCTGGGACTTGAGCATCTCCTTGGGAAGAAGGCCCCAGTTGGCCAGTCCTGGGGTTAGTGAAACTTAGGCCAGAAGTTAAGACTTTTTAAAATTATTTGAAAGAGTGGATGGTGAGTACAGAATCATCCTGTGCAGCTGGGTTGGCCCTGTGTCTGTTAGGGAAAGCACAAGTGTCATACAGGTCCCTGTCTAATAAGCAGGAAAAATCATATCCCATAGTCATTGTAATATCCCATAGTCTCAAGATATTTAAATCAGTTGGGGCTGATCAATGCTGCTCTAGAAGGAGACAGTCCCCTGAGGAGCATGGCCTAGAGTGTTGCTCAGTGGCTCTGAGACCTGACAATACACTGACTACATCCACAGATGAGTTCTGTAATGAGAATTGTGGATCAGATTATCCTAGAACAATTTCTGCAGCTTTTGTTGGCTGGGGCCCAAGGATGGGTCTGACAGTTTCAGCTAGTATCACCAGCACTTCAGTGAATAGAGCAAAGGCCTATTTGGTGGCAGAGACTGATCATTGGGCCAGGTCAGGAACATCACCCTGAAAAAGGTGGGAAGAACTAAAATTCTGCTCTCTGAAGGCTAGAGAAGACACACGAGGAAGAAGAATCCTGGCCCAGACAAGCTGTTGACTCCCCCTTCCCCCAAGTCATTTCACCAGCCCAGGGATAGCACCCCACAGGAGGTATCTGGGGAAACCCAGCTGTGTGTTTCATATGTAGCTGACCAGGACATATGAAAAGAATCCTCCGATAAAGTGTGTCTCCATGGGGTGTTGTTATGGTTTGTGTTTTGGGGAGCTCCTCAAACCAGGGTCGAATGCCACTATATGTGGTGTCTGTAAAGCTGGGGAAGCAGATAGTGAAGGGCCTGCTGACTCAGGTTGTGGGTGAATTCTTATTATGGGAAATGGACTTCTAGCTGGTAAGCTAGACTGGCATCTGCCAGTCCACTGATCTTGTGAACATGGAGGGTCCCAAGTATACCCAATGGCTCTGGCGAAGTTAGAGGTACAAGGCCAGAGCGGCTGAGCAAGAGTCAGAGTGGTGAGGAGCCTGATCCTCAGCAGAAACTGACAAGGTTTCTCAGGTCTGGTCTACCCTTACCTTGAAATTCGGAGTCAGTCGATGGGAGTTATGCAAGCTACGAAGAGTAGCTTGCGTAACTTCCACTGACTTCGTAACTCCTCCTCCACGTGCCATCTTCACTGTGCTGCACCACTTGTGGGGGTGGTTTTAACACATTGACTTCCAGATCAACTGAGCGGGTCTTAATTGACTGCTCATTTGATCCAGATAGATCGATCTGACGGTGGTGAATTTCCCACCATCAGTGAAGACATACCCTCAGCCATGACACAGCAGGGAACGGTGTCTCAGCAAGTAGAGGAGAAAGCTACCCAGTTTGTGGAGCTAAGGTGAGGGATACTCAGCACTTATGGGTGCACTGAAGAGGATTGGAGAGATTTGTTAGATTACATGGAGACTGCTGAGAGAACTAAGGAGGAAATCTGAGATATCTTCATAAGCTGGAGGAACAACTACAGGAAGCTGTTTACGATTTGTACTTGGCACCTGCCTCTGTTGCTACTACTGTGGCTCAGAGCATAGATGTAGCCACAGTGAAGTTGTTTTGTGGGGAAATAAATTATTTCACTGGAAGACAAAATGGTTTCCCTTTATTACAAATTCCTTTTGGAATGAACCTCAAATATTATCTAGTGCTTCAGGGTTTAGACAAGCACACATGCTTAATCCAGTCAATTATGCTTCCTACTCAACTACAATTTTGACACTATAACAATTGTTGGCCACAAATACTTAAGTATATACCTGTAGCACTGCAGTTCCTCACAGCCAGTATTGACTGTAGCACTCTGCAGCATGGTTCCTGCCATTTTGGGCAATTTTGAGGTTTCAGAAACTTTCAGAAAAAGCCAAATTCAATAATTCTCTAGAATCTTGAATTTAAAACGGAAACCTGCAAACAAACAAAAATAATTCCTTGATCCTCTGAAAATTTTCTTCTTATCCTTAGTGTTTAACTGATGTGTAGGAGCTGCAGTCATGCAAGTAAAGCAATGTTATTGTTAGGTTTATAATCCAAATACATTTTCTTTTCATCTGAAAATAAAAGAAAAAGTTGGAATGTTTCATATCTCCAAAACAAAGCTGACCAAATTCCAAGGCACTGTATATAAACGTGCTTGCTGGCTGTGTACTGTACTATCTGACCTTGCTCATTCAACGATGCACTTGTTACAGAATGTCAGTCACTAATGAGGCCTAAAGTAATTGAGTCTGATTGAACTGGCAAGATGCTGCCTAATTATAATGATAAATGGAATTGGAAGATCAACTATGGAGGGTGAATGGCGTGGAGGACGTTAAACAAGGTCATTCTGTCAAGGAGAACCACTAATTTTATGAGTTTCTATTCTTCAGATGGTGACCTCCAAATATGGGCTGTACCTCCGGCTGTGTAATCATGAGCATGATGTATAACTTAGAAGGCATCCACTACAGTATGGCAGAGACTCACAGATTTAGGGCTGTTCTGGAAAAAAGTCACTGAGTTTTCACCCAGTCCATCCGTGATCACCTTCCTCCCCTATCCACACTTGAAGATGCAGGTAGAAAATGCTATAAGAATTGTGGCTAAAAGGACTGATGGACTTTTATAGGCTTTTATAATAGAGAAGAAAGCACAATCCACCTTCCATTGCCACTAAAACAGTGAGAAAAACCTGTGCTGGCTCCTGGTAGATGATTTCAAATTTACCTTCAAACAGGTCAGCCTTTGACTTTGGTCCTATTCAAGTCTGTGAGCAAAACCTCAATCTGGTTGTGAAATATAACAGCTGTGCTATATTAGTCAGGTACAGACCCAAGTAAGGAAGTGATGTGCAGCTGCACCACCTGAGAAAGAACTGGGGAAAGGAGGCACAATTTCTTTGTTTCCCAGAATACAGAGATATTGTTCAAGTTACACCATCCTTTTGCTGCTCCCTGCAGTGCATCCAGACCATTCTGTGGCTGATGTGGAGGGGGAATGTATAGCTACAAGAAGTATATAGAAGGAGCAGTCCCTCCCTGAGGTTCCCTCAGCACAAGGATTGCAATGGTCTCTGTGCCCTTGTGGGGCACATAAAGGCATAGGGAAGATTCTGAATGCCTTCCTTCCATGTATCTGCACGAGGACCACAGCGTCTGTTTAACTGTCTTTCTGTTATACCAGAAGAAGGGTTGTGTGCCTACTCACCCATGTGCTTCTATTCTGCAGTTGTCTGAGAAAAGATATCACATTTAAAAGTCAGCCATGTGTCATGTGGAAAAAGAATAGCAGCAGCAGGAGCTGTGGCAGTTTGCTCCCATTTTTACTCTTGTGTTCTTTCCAATGTAAGTCTACAGACCTGGCCCAAAATCCATATGCTTTTCTCACAAATGTTGAAGGAGATTAGAAAAGAGGGCCAGAAGAATTACCTTTCTGGTTACCTTAACACCAAACAGCTTCCATCAAAGAATTTTGCTCGCTAAGTAAGCCTGAGGAACAGGGTGGGATTAGAAATATGGCTGTAGGGGGCTGCTTAAATACAGATTATTGAAGTTGCTGTTCAAAAATTCCAAGGTTTAATGAATCTCAATGGGTAGATTTATCTTATAATTGCAGATCATAATTAGAAGAATTGCAATAATTAGAACTGATTTATATATATATGCATTTAAGGTTAATTGAAAGTAAGATTTTTGTGCATAACTTCAGAATGACTCGGTGTTAACGTGCAAAGTGTTTTTTTTAGTAGGTGTTGCATAGAATTAAAAATCAAAATCTGCTTATTTCTCTTCTATGCACTAGACTTTCATGCTGTTTCACTTTTATTAAATATTAAAAACTTTTCTAAATAAAAAGGAGATTATTTATTGCTCCTGCAGTCTTTGACTCTAACTAATAACCCCAAAACATGGAGTTTGGATATTAATTTTATTTCAGAGGACTCCTCTTAGAACCAATACTAATGCAAATAATTAAAACAACAAAATGCCCCACAAACCAAGCAGTCTTTTGAATGGCAATTTTTGTTAGTTGGATAATTGCAAACTATTCACTGTGTGAGCCTTAAAGCTTTTAAACTGATATAAATATGAGTAATGTTAATATGTGGATTCTATTAAACTTTAAATTTCTATTAATATTCATAAGTTTCAAGAGCATTATTATTATTTTATTATGGACTTTAAATATACATTGGAATGCTATTAGCTCTCATAACTGGATGGTACATAAATGTTGTTCACTATTAATGTAGTTAAGAATGGATTTTTCATCTCATAAGCGGTGGATGTCAGAATGATGAAAATGTGCCATTGTAAAAATCTCAACGGCCTACATATTGCCATGTGACAGTTTCATTGTTGGAAGTGAGCTCTAGTTTCCAAGTTTAGAAGGGAAGGGAGAAGGCAGAGGGAAAGGAATAGAGTTTAGACCTATTTGCTTTGCATCATTCCTTGTATATTGGTAAACTGTATTTCTTCCCTACCGGTGGCACACAGAGTATCATTGCGAACAATACAAAATGGATGGATGTAAGAAAATCTGAGGTAATGTTCAGGGACAGGAGTAGATTCACCCTCACCACTGCACAAAGGCACACATTTCATCATTACAGCAACAAGGGCATCAAGAGGGATTCCCTGTCTGTGGGAAGGCAGGAGGTGTGATATTATGTCAGAGAGGGGCAGCTTTAATCTCCACTAGAGACCAAAAATCCTGCTGCAGGAGGATGGTCTGATCAGCACATCCCCTGGCTGGCCTAGCTATTAATATTTTGGGTTGTGCTGGCCTCCTATTCACTGGGAGGGGGGACATTGGTATTGCCACAACTTTTCCCAGTGGACTTTGTCTTCAGCAGTTGTGACCATATTTTATTCCAACTTTCCTAGTGAATTGGCCTCCTAACTTTTGAATGGGTCTTAACATTAAAATCAGCTTTATATGATTCAAAGTTTTTAAATATGGAGTTTTTCACCTGTTGGCACAGCAATTAATATGGTTGTTCACTAGTCTTTAGGGAATGGATTGGTTGTTTCAATTTTAATTTCTAGAGAACATGTGTCCACGTCACTAAAAACTAACTGGCATTCTTGTTTCAGCCATTTCAGTATAGCAACCATGCAATTTATGAGTATAGAGAAAGAACTATCTTCCTGAACTAGAATTGGTTCCTCACAGAACTAGATGATGTCACTAGATGAGGAAGCTTGCAGTAATAATAATAGTTTTGGTTTCCATAGCATATCCTATACAAAGATCTCAAAAGACTTTACCAGTATTAATTAATTAACCTATCTCATAATGTCCCTGTGAGATAGGTGTTAACCCTGTTTGTCAATGGGAAATCTGAGTCACAGAAAACATAAATGAATTGCCCAAGGAAAGAAAGCAAGTCTGTGGGAGGAGAATCCAGATCTCCAGATGGCCAGGCCTAGGCTTTAATTCTGGATCGTACATTCTTCCATATCCCTACTGTACTAAGCCTGGGGTTAAACAGAGAACTTCAAAGTCCAAGTCTATCAAACTTGCATACTTCCCAAATGCTAACTTCTCTAGAAAACCCACTATCAAAGCCTTTGCTATTTTATTCAATATGTTATGGTAAATGTAGGGTTAGTGAAGTGTCTGAGTTTGAGAAACTTTGAGAACATTGGCTGCGTCAATGAAAGGATGGATGTTGGTAATTCTCTAGGCATGATACTAAAGTTTGATTTGGGAGGGGAAATAAGGTTTGGAATGAATGACAACAGCATGTTTAGTGATGATGGGACCAAAGTTCAGGTTCTCAGTAAGAAGTGTGTTACCAGGGCATAGGAAAAAGGGCCACAGAGACATTGGATAAAGGGAACATTTAACCCAGCTGGAGAATTTTGTCCTTCAAATATTCAGCAGAAAGCAGATATGGAATAGCCACTAGCTCATGGAGGGACAACTCTAATCTCCACTAGGGCCCAAAAATCCTGGCCTTGACCCATTAATTGATAGTGTGTCAGTTGTTGTGCCTGTCCAGGGTCCAGCTGAAGTTAATATAAATCCATGTGGCCAAAACAAGATGCCTGTGAACGATCAATTTCAGGCCTGAGGCCAGAGTGAATATACTGTTGGAGAGAGACAGAGAGATAGTGTGTGAGTTGAGGGGAAATGCAAAGTTGGGCAAGATGAGCAATTCTGAAATTGAACACAGGACAGGATAACATAGGAGGCAACAATAGATGTTAATCAGCAACAGCCATTCAGATAATGAAGAACGGTGCAATTCAGAAGTTACAGCTGTTCCTTATAGAAATGATATACTGCATGTAGAAAAATGGACGAAGAGTACAACATTCTAATTTGTTTAGTGAAATAACTCTTAATTGTTAGTGATTAGAATGATTAACGATAAATTTTATGAGTTTCTTTTTATGGCATCAGAAAATATGGTAACCAAATGTGACATTCTATCATTCATTATTTATTTTACCTTTGCTATAGTCTTCCCAACTTACAAGAAAATTCTGCATGTAATGAAGTTAATAATATAGATATACATGACAAAAGGTCACATCAGGTTGGCATTTTAATTTAGCCACCTCTTCTTAATGTGGTGATAGGAATTATGATAAAAATCATTAGATTAGATGGAATAACTCATCCAATACAGACTGGAGAAATGTCAATATTGAAACTTGCAATGATCTTATATGCACCTTTCTTGAATAATTAGTTAATGTTATTACATATATATATATATGTGTGATCATGTCTTCCAAATAAGAAATTTCTTTAAGGTTAAATGCAATAATAATTCTTACTAGACACAATAATAACAAGGCCCAAATATTTCTGATAAATTTCAGATTAATAGATGAGATGACATTTAAGAACAAAGTGGGTACAGTTTAAAAGAACATTATGTAAAAAAATAGTCCACTATTTCTCCCCAATGGGTCATTATTTAAATAATAAAAGCTGTTGTAATGATAGTGACATTCACCTCAGATAGTTCTTTTGTGATAGACAACATAACCCTATGTTAAGGTTGCAAATGTAGCTAATGGACCCAATTCTCTACCTCTTTCATTTAAAAAACCATGTATAGCTGTGCAAAGGTAGGTGTAAATGCTGACAGATCAGAGTGGTAGCAATTTATGCTAACTTGCACTCCCTTTGCACAGCTATAAATGACAACACAGTAGCTGTCCCCATTAAGATAAAAAAAATCTTCTGTTTATAATGCTGAAAGGATTTTCTTCAGGTATGTGCCTATTGAACAGTAAAGGCATGTTCCTACAGTCCTGAATGGGAGTTTTGTTTCTGTAAGATGTCCCAGGTCAGGCCCTTAATTAACTTCAGCCTTGAGAGATGTCTACAGGAAGGACTATGCGCAGGTGCTAACACCATGGTTCCTGCTATGAACTAATGGAAGCCAATAGCAACACTTTTCTCTCTTGCCTCATCTCTGATTAACACAATTTAAAACAAGCTTTTTTCATATTAGTAGCCCATTATTCGTGAAATCATAAATACTGACGGAAGGCAGTCAAAAGAGAAGCCACATTCTGAGTATGGATGGGTGAAAAAGGCTGAAATAAAACAAACAGCTTTCATATCAACCTGAACTCCATTCTCTCCTCCTGTCCATCAATCCATCACATTTACAATGTGTCTGCCACTGTAAAATCTAGACTGAGAAGGAGAGAAGTGTAAGGTACTGGGAGTCAGGACTCCTGGGTTCTATTCCTCATTCTGTCACTGACAGCCTTGGTAAGGTCATTTATCACTCCTCTGCTTCAGTGTACTTGCTTGTAAATAGGGATCATGCAATTCTTGCCCACTTGAGAGCGGTGTTATGAGTCGTAATATTTGTAAACTGCTTCATGTTTATGAAAGGTGTACAAATTATTATTATATGACATTTGCGTAACAATCTCTCCCCTCGCTCCAATTTACCAACTTCAAGAAGACCGTTTTCTCAGTAACTGTTGATTCCTGGCTGTTCCCTCTCTTCTCCCCAGCCAGCTATCCTTGCCATATTTATAGGCTGAACCCTCGTCTCAAAGATAAGTTATCCTTATCAGTTTGATCCTTTTCTATTCTTATAGCCTTGCTGACCTTCTCGTTTTGTCCTTATATCATTCAAGTCTACACCCACTTCTAATCAAAATTTCACTTACTGAGCTCGCCTTGAGTCAGTGTTATGACCTCAGACTTACTGAGTCTTCTCTTGTGACATGAAACCCCAGAACTGTGTAAAATAGATTACTATACATTAGAGACTGGGCTGAACTGATGAGTCATATATCACGCTATGTTTGTTTAGCCCTCTTTTAGGTTTGCCACATCACTTCATTTTATGGGCACACCAATGTCGTTGGTGCTCTGGCATGCTATTATAAATAAAATGAAAGCTGAACTTGTTAAATAAAAGTTGGAACCTGTCTACTAAATGAAATGCTCCCAGTGAATGTTGGCTGTCTTATGCTTCCAATTAATGAAAGACACCTGAAGATAAACACAGTGAACGTTACCATGCCAGATCCATAGTGAGCTGTGTTTTGTAAAGGGGTAGTGACATGCCACTTTTATGTTCCCTTGTTCCTGGGGCAGCTGGGGGATGATTTGGTCTTCAATTAAAATGAGACCCTATGTTGGCTGGAACTCTCCCCTATGGATTTTTTGCTGTCCCAAAAACCGTTGAGCACTGTGCATTAAGGCCATGCCCTTGTCCACAACTACCTTCTCAGAACACCCCTCTACTGAGCGTGAAAGAGGAAGGGCAGGAACAAATGGCATATAGCTATCTTTACTGGCTTTATGTCCTTAGAGATTCTCCTAGGTGGAGGGGAATTTCCAGTTGGCTGTTTAAACCTGACTTCCAGCTCCTGTGTATCACTAGAACATCCAAAGGGAGACAAAAATGGGCTGCAGCTCTGGCCTACTGCCTTTCAAAAGTCAGATAAGTCCTTACATCTCAGGCCTCCAAGTGATTAAGTTATTGTAGGATTTCCCCATCTTGGCCCACGGCAGCAAGGTGGATAGCAACTTCCCCACACAGTTCTTGCTGCCTGAGTGGAAAATCAGTCAGGCCCATGACCATGGAAGGGTTCTTGAAATTCAGGGTCCAAAGCAATTCTTGAAGATTAGATTTTCAGCAAAGAGTCTCAGGATTCTAAAGATACAAGTCTTTAGAAGACATAGATTATTGACTGAAAGCATGGCTGTTGCCTTTCACTCCTGAAAAAGGACTTTTCTAATTCAATTGCTTCCACCGGTCTCGTAATTTATGGCATTTTGATAGTTAGGAGAGAAATACAGGTTATTATCCCCTTACATGAGGGATGTGAGATATTTTACTCCTTAGTACTGCAGACTTCTCACCAGAAACCATTTTGGATACACTGCTTGATGGGTTTAATGCAGAATTCAATGGTATACCGGATAAAAGAAGCTGGAAAGGGGAAGGGAAGGGAAATTGATGTTGTCACCAAATGAACAGATGATTCTGGTAAGATTTCCAGTAGAAATAGGACTGTGATTAAACCGCAATCACACTGTAATGGATTTGTTACGACTGACCTCACAATAGACCAATCTATGATAAACTGAATAAAATTACTTTAAAAAAGAGGACTCACCATAAAGAAAGTTGTCAGTCTGATCAAATACAAGTTTTCTACCCACTGCCCACTCCAGAAGTGTGAATTTGTATTGACAATTTTCTTTGTTATCTGCTTGAAATGATGTCTTGAAGTTAAGGAAGCATTTGGATTTCATTAGAAGCTCCCAATTTCTTTGTGGTCTAAAACAATTTGCTACGGAACTTAACTCTGACATTGGAACCGATGTCAATGTCATCATTACTGAATAAAGAGGAAAAAGGAGGGGCAATAGTTCAACTATCTGATTTCCTGGGATGGTTGTAAGGGGTGTAGAGAGGGAAAGGGAGGGTGTTTTTTTAACGAGCAAGAAAGCATGTTTTATCCATATAGGCCCAAATCCAGCAAAACGTTTAAGCATGTGAGTAGTCTGGTTGACATGCATGTGCTTTGGTGATTTGCTGGATTGGGGTTATATTAACTTCCAAACAGATTTAGGCCTAAATTCATCCCTAGCATAGCTGCAGTGAAGTCAATTGGGATACACCAGGGGTTTATCAGGATTCTTATCTAAAATCCTGATTTGGGGCTGTGATGGGGTGGGCTCCTCACAGTGGCCCTGAGAGAGTTGAATCAGGCCAGGCAGGCCCAATCGACTAATTAAGCAGCAAACAGGGGAGAGATTTAGGCTAGGAGGAGGCTTTTAAATGGAAGTAAGCTCACCTACGAGGGAACAAGGTGTGCTTACATAAAGCTAAAAGACTTGCAACAGAGAGGTTGCAGGACGAAGAGTAGCAGTCCTTCTCCCTGAAGGAAGGAGGGATAGGAATCCTTCAGCCTAGTAGACTGATATCTGACTAGGAAGCAAGGTGGGAAGTAGTCCAGGGATGAGAGCAGTAAGGTTAGAGAAGCTGAAGACTTTGACTGCTTAGTAAAGGGCTCTGGACTGGAACCCAGAGTAGAAGGCGGGCATGGGTTTCCTGACCAACCACGCAGAGGGGTACTTCTTGGGGCAGTGAGTTAGGAGACTGCCTGCGTCATTGCAAGAGTGACAGGGTTAAGGTGGTGGGCATGACAACTGTTGATGCCGCTTGAGCAGAGAGACTTTGAAGGACTCCACCCCAGAAATGGAAACCACTTAGTAACCTGGCCAGAGGGCCAAATCATAAAGAGGAAGCTGCAGGTCCTGAAGTGAGAGAGGGGCCACAGAATGAACGAGGGACAGAGAACGATGGCGTGCAACTGTGGGAAGGGGCATTGGCCTGGCAGAGCTAGTCCCCAGGAACCGCACGGACAAGGTGTTGTTGAGTGGTGAGTAGAGTGGCTTGTCACAGGGACCAATTCAGAAGTGATGTACATGGTAATATAAATCACATATGAGGTGTAAATGGATCAGAAAACAATGTAAGGCATAAAAAGGAGTGTAACCTTCACCACAATAGTAATCAGGTGCAAAGTGAATAGAATTGACATGCTGAGAAGGCAGAATGGGGATGTTTAATCAAGAAAATTACCAGTAGAGTGAGAGAGAAACAGTTTAAGGTTTACTTTGTTTTATGTGATCTTGTTAGAGGATTTTCCTGCTACAATTCAATGCAAGCTCTGTTCATTGTGGCCTGAATCTCAGTTACACTGAGATCCTGTTATGCTGTTCTGGCAGAGTAAAGGGGCCTTAAAAGAGATGGAAATGGCTGCCTGAGAATAGCTCCTTTGCACGAAGCGGTGGCTGGTGTAGAAACGATTTAAGAACTCTACACCAACTGTGGGCACACGGGGCATGTTGAATAGGAAGAGTGACCCATAAGGGGTCCCTAGAAGTGGAGGTTGCTCTCATTTACACTGTGGGCCAGGGAGAACCCTAGAATACAGTGAGCTCTGGGGTGATGAAAGGCCACTTTTGTTCCTCTGTTCTTATGCTGGACACAGGAATGACAACTGAAAATAGGTCCCCTGTATGTCAAATTGGCGCAAGTTACACTGCTACACTCACACTCCTTTTCTATCCCGGTATACAAAGGGTTCAATCCTGGTATCATTTACACGGCTTCAGTTTATCCACAGAGGCCAATGGGAGTTGCATACCCAAAAACATTGGCAGAAGTAAGGCCCTGACATGTAACTTACACCACCCTTTGCATCATGGCAGAATCTGGTTCATAGACAAGTCAAGGAATTCAATCTTTCAGACAGGGATGTGGAGGAGGGGGAGGATTAAATCTTCTACACGACAGGATGCCAAGCAGGGCTGGCATAATAATTAAGAGCAACAAACAAAGGTTTTCCTTTTAGTAAAAAAAGTGAAAGAAATTAGTCATGTGAGTCACTTGCAAATAGTGTCAATCATATCAAGGCCCCCCTCTCCCACTCATTTTGCTTTCAAAATTTCTTTACTGTATCTGAAGAGTCAGAGAGACGGAGGGGAAAAAAATCAAGGCCCCAAAAGCTTCAATAAAATGTTACGTTTGACACTATAGACAGCCGGTGAAAAGAGGAGACTCATCTTTGGGAAAGTGACATTGAGAGCTTTCAGAGATGCTTGCTGTGTTCATGCTAGCGAAACCCTTGATGTGTGCAATAATCTACAGCCACAGCCTTGAAGATTTCTCCCTATCTTTTTCTTTTTCCCTCCCCAGTTCTCAATATACCTGAAAAGAATCAAGATGAGCTGTAAAGCACTCAGCCAATTTTTATGGTATCATCTGATTAGATGAGTGACTATAAGGGAAAGATGTTTTGACCTTTTCCTTTCTTTTATTGTTTAAGCTGTTCTACACCTGCGCTTAACTCCTAGCACCACTGAGCATCAGCAGTAGGCCAGCCTTCATGCATAATTCATGCAATCAAAACTTTGCAACTGTGCAAAATTGTGTACCCCACATCCTGTGCCTCCAAATCGGCTTTCCATAGACTGTCATATGTTACAGCAGTGTGGCTCACTGAGTGACCATAGACTGAAGCACTAATGAAGCTACCTGAACTGCACAGCGGAGAGTCAGTTAATCAGTGTCTTGTTTTTTATTTTCATCAGCTAACAGGAGGCCCAAAGTGTTGGAGAAGCTTAAATAAAAAAACAAACAAAAACAAAAACCAACAACAAGAACAAAACTTTGTTGCCGAATTGAGCAGGAAATGTACATAGTCATTTAAATAAAAGTTTTACTTCTGAGGGGCAAAATTAAATATTACTTTGAAAACACCCAGATATTACTGTGCTAAATGTTTCAAAATCTACCATCTAATTTAATAAGTATGCAGTTAGATATTAATTGCTAAAATCAAGGCTTTAGAGGCATTGTGACCTAGGAAATGTGTTACCTCAAATTTATACACGCCTTACAGTGTGTGCGTGAGCACAAAAAATGCATTTCTCCTGGTTTTCCCAATACACCTATGTTCTTTTCCCTTTCTCCCTCTTCCCCCCCCTTTTCTGTATAAATGGATAGGCACTGAGTGGTCTGCCTCTAGAGAGATCAGCAGAACAATAGGGTTGGGGAATTTAACTCTTTTCTCATTTGCTAAAGTTAGGGAGTTAAATCCTGGCTCTCTGAAGTCAAGGGAGTTTTGCCATTGATTTCAGTGGGGTCAGGCTTTCACCCACGAGCCGTATCCCTCATTTGATAAAAAATAACACCACTCCACAGATGTCAATGAAGAGAAAAGTTCCTTCCTATCTTCTGGCACGAAATGATTCATTTATGCCTGGAATATGAGTGTATATACTCTAATTTTTAACATACTATACAATGTCTGTAGAGGTATGTATATATTATCCGTATCTATTTCTAGTCACTATTTGAATCCTACTAAACTCTTGATGGCAATGATATCTAGAAGCACGAAGTGCCACAGATTAATTATGCTGATGTAAAATCATATAAAGTTTTAATCCACTGTCTTTCAGTTTTATTGTATGCCCCCAGATCAAGTTTATGAATTTGCCTTCCTGTACAACTCTGTTTTTATCCACCTACATTATGTCTCTTCTTCATCTTCTCTGTAGATTAAATAGCCTCAAGCTTTTCAATTTCCCTAGTACACAAGTCTCTTCATACATCTAATCATGTTTGTCAGACATTTTTGAAAGTCAAAACCAGAACCTTGAACTTCACTGGTAAGTTATCAGGAGATAGTGGTACTCTCAGAGTATTGGGGTCATATGTACCCTGTAAACTGCACCTCTCAATGGATAGGTGGGCACATTCTGTGCTAGCTTAAGCTTCTTACTGCTGTAACTGTATGTGGAGTACATTACAGCACTAGTTTTGAGGTGACATAGGCAGGGATGATGGTAAAAAAGTGTGTATATGAATGGAAATGTCACACACTTATAGACAGAAGTAGATGAAAAATCACCTTTTTGTCTACAGCTGCTGCTTCATTGTGAAACTCCAACACTACAAACCTTTGTCACAAATGGCAGATGCAAGTCTCACATATCACTCATGCCAACTCAGCCCCCCAGTGCCATTTTTCTCTTACATGAATTAAGCCACAGCCTGCTGGTCCTCATCCAGGCTCTGATTTCACAAATACTTTGGGTTTTTTATTCCTGTATATCAGCTGGCTCTGATGTGATGGGACTCTTGTCCTACTCACATCTGACAAGTGAATATGCTGAAGACCGAGTTCATGTTACCTTACCAACACTTCTAAGAACCTCACACACACAAAATCAACCCCTCCAGTATCCAGATGCGAGAACAATCAGAGCAAAGAGCATTATCCCAAACTACCTTTTGGAGCCTCCTAAATAGATATCAATAGGACTGGTTAACTCTATTCAACCCTATTAACAACTGCAGACACTCATGGCCAGTGCTTTCAAAGTTAGCTCAGAGCAAATAAAAGCAATTTGTATATATTAGCTTCCTCGGTTATCACTGACTAGCACAGCCAGTACCCTTTCCACTTCAGACCCAGTTCTAAAACCTGACTGATCAGAATCTATGAAATCTGAAAACTCTAAAAACTGCCAGAGTTGATTTGCCACAATTTTCTCTACAGATTTCCCCCACTCACTGGAAAGATCATCAGCATGGATTCTTAAATAGAGACTTCACAGTAGTTCCTTTTATATGTTGACAATCTGCACCAATAATTTATATGTTGTGTGTCTGTATGTATTTTTCTAATTGAGGTATTTCCCAGCTTTTTAATTACTGGCTATGTTGCCAAACAATGCAGTTTATTTTAAAAAAATACTAGAAACTTCTAGTGCTGCTTTGACTTTTTTCACTCACATTCATGCTATGAAGACTTTGCTTCCAGCTTCAGTCCTCTTAATTAAGAGTAAAACAATGAGAGTTCTGTGGCACCTTAAAGACCAACACATTTATTTGGCATAAGCTTTTGTGGGCAGAAACCCTCTGCATCAGATGCATCTGATGTAGTTTATGCAGCCATATTATCCTTGGAACACTTCCCACAGTGAATCTAGAAAATGTGATGATGACTGGAAAAAGAAAGAAAAAACAATATGTTACTAGATCTTCAAAAGTGGTCTTCCAATATTACCAAAAATTTGTAAACACCTGAATGGTAAAAAGTGGGTATCTAAGTTTAGTCACCCAAAGCTGAAAAGCACTGGCCTTTTTATCTCTTCTCCAAGCTTTGAACTTGTTCCATTACACTTCATCAACTCAGAAGAATCTTTAAAGTATCAAATGGGGGAAATAGGGTGTCAAGAAGACTGGTGTTTTACAATAAGGGATCAAAACTCCATTTTGACTGCAAAATAGACTTGTACATGAGTGTGTTAGATTTGTAAAACTGATTGCAGGACAAAGGTTTGGCTAATTTCATTGATTATATGATAGAGGTGCAATATTGCAAATGTTGCTGTCACATTCCATTCTTGCTTTCATTATCTTCTTTTTACTGAATGGCAAAATATTACAGTATTGCAGTGGCTTAAAACAATTTTATACTATTGGGAAACTACTAAAATCTATGGTTAACTTATTTCACTTTTACTTATAAATCATACCCCTATTAACAGGAAGAGGCCGTGAATTCCAGCTACTGTATAGACTGTAGATTCTTACTGGATGGATCCTTTTGAAATTTACCAGGAGAATATTTCTCATCAGTCAACATCAGATCTTCAGTAATCTCCTCCCATGCTGTAGTATAAGTCAGCCATTTTGTTTGCTTTCAGGGGTAAACACCCTTGCTCTTCTTGGGTGTGCAGTAGAGTGAATGGCTGTTTCACAGTCTCCTTTACTTATGTACATTTCTTCCGTAGCTCTGTACAAAGGTCATTTCTGATCTTAGACAAAGAGGCACTTGTCATTCACATGCCTTGTACACTTTTGGGTCCAGGTCCAACCCTTGGACATTGGTTCACACCTATTGCTGACTGCGGCGCACATCTGTGGGGCTGCTGCAACAGCAAGAGCGCCATTTGTTATTTTGATAACAATCCCTGCTCTGGTAGTCATTTCAGTGGAAGTTCCAGTTTCTGTGGTATTTTTTAAAAGAGCAGGAAGTATCTTGGCCATCTACTTCTTACTACAACTGATCTGACACACTCGGGCTATCTGCAAGCTATTGCAGTATTCATCAGATTATGTCATATGCCTACACTCACTGCACCACTAATATTTAATGTCTTCCTTTGTAAATTTCTTTGGAACATTCTGAGTATAAGATGCATTATATGAAACCAAATTCTGTCCCAAAATCTGCTACGATGCTTGCATATGCATGTGCAGGTACTGATTCTGCAAGCCATGCAGTGAAATTTGACTATGTATCTGACAGCAGAAATGAACCCTGAAGTGCTTAGAAATTAGGAAGGTGTTTGCTGTTTCCAAGATTGCAGCTTTTCTTGGCTTTGAAGTGTGAAGTGGTGAGTATTTTCATCGCACGGTGAGAATTGAGGTTGTAACAGTCAATGCAGATGCCAGAACCCCCAACAGAATAAGTCTGTTTTATGCAGCCTCATGTTTTATGCAGATTAGGTTTTTTCCTTGAATTTTTTCTTCCATTGTTAGATTGTATTAAGCTTTAGTGGACCTAGGCAGGAATTGGATGGCAAATAATTACAGCTAATGTCATAATCTTTATGAAGAAATGAGGGGAGACAATTGGAAAAAGTATGTGGAGAGTGGGATGGCAGGGAGAAGAGGAAGAGAGATGCAGCAAGACACTTTCTGGTAAATGATGTGAAAAGTGTGATTAGATATACAACACTACTTCACAATATGTCTAGCAGGATGAATATTTACGGTGTGAGCACAGAATGAATTTTCTCAGAAGTGTTACTATTAGAAACTGAGGTAAGTTCTATGAAAATTTTCACTTCCTCCAGATCAGATTATCACAGCCTATACATTCATAATTAACTGCTTGTTTTTTACATATAAAGATATTGGAGGTACTGAATACTTCCCAAGCTATAATCACAGACACTCACAGCTAAGGACAGTCTATGAAGTTAAGGCCCCAGGGATGCAAAAATGTATGCACCTGTTTACCATGTGCACAGTGAGTCGTTTCACTGGGGACCGAGCCTGGACCATTAAAGTCAATGGGAACTTTGCTATTAACTTCAGTGAGCAATGGTGGAAAAAATGTCTCACTAAAGTCACAGTGCTTATTTCAAGCACATGCATATGTCTTTGCAGGATAAAGGTTCTACAGTCATTTGATAAGAAGCCCAACCTGAAAATTATCTTATATCTTTGTACCTACCTATTGTCACAAGTAGCACGCGATATTTTTATTATTTACTTGTATTACTGGAGGGTTTAGGAGCTCAGGCCATGGACCAGGATTCCATTGTGCTAGGCACTACAGCTGGAAGATATAGACGGGAAATACAGATTTCTTTTTTTTTTCTTTTCAGTTATTTCCTTTGTGTCTTCACAGCACCTTGTATTTAGTCAGTTCTGGTTGCGGGGTGGGGATAGAAGGAATTTGCTGAGTGTCCATGCTCCTCTTGGCTCTGCACAAGTTGTTTTGACAGTAATACCATGCTGACAGTGAACTTGCAAAACAGGCAGCAGGGAACGGACAGGAGTATGCACAGAAAGACAGGGAAGAGAGGTGAGCTTGAGTATGTTTCGTGGTCTCAGACCAAACCAAAAAAAGTCTAAATGTAAACAGGTGAGCAGAAAATTTTGTATACTTACACCTTTTTTTTTTTTTTTAATTCTGTAGTGTAGCTGTTTGCTGTTAAACAGCTTTCACGTTCCAACTCAGAAATGACTGCACTTCATTAGCTTCCAGGAAGTGACTTATGTGTAAAATATATAGTTTGTAAAGTACTTTTGAATCCATCCGGATGAAAGGTGCAGTATAAATATAAAGTAGTAATATTCCTTACAAGTCAATCAACATCAAAGATTCACAAATATACTGAAGGATCCTTGCTTTGTAAAGCACTGACTTATAATGCTCTTGTACCAGTGCGAAATACTTAGTGGCCAGTAAGATAATTTTTTCTTTTCATGGACCTCTCAGTTCAGAGGTGTTCTTGCCTGAAAGTGTGTGTGTGTATATGTATAATATAGAATTGCATAGAAAGCTGTGTGAAAAAGACAATCCTAGAGAAATGATTTATAGTAAACTAATATGTTATCATGGATACTTTTTATGGCCTAAGATTGCCATCTTGTTTGCATTATGAATGTTCGATTGATTCTTTCATGAGGTAACATTTTTATGCTGTAGCAGGTATCTTTACCTGAATGTGTTAATTTATTACCTATGTCATATCATAGTACAGTAAACATCAATAATTTTGATTGCTAATGGGAAATCATACCATGGTCCTCCTCTGTCATTTCTTGAAGTGTTTCCTTATGTCTTTTGTAATCAGTAATACTGAAAATGGCATTATAGTGCAGTGGGAATACAGGTAATTTGACGATAACTTATTTACCTTAGGTAAAGGCACAAAAGACGTACAAATTTACTCATATGTCTGAATTTATTTCTAACAAACAAGAACTAGGTATTTCCTGCTTCACATTGGTTGAAGAGAGAGGCATATTAAAAAGAATTATCCACAAGTATCCGTATAAAGTAAATTGGGTTAGCTTTTGCAATACAACATATTGTTTTCTGCATCTCCTTAACATCACAAAGTTAGTCCCAGATCCGGCAACTGCTTACACACATCCTTAAAATTCAGCAGCTGTATACATATTTTCAAACTCAGGGTCTTAGACAAGTAGAAAATGCTTGGGCTTCCTTAGAACACAATACCAACAGTACTATTCAGTATCTGTTCTTTTAAAAATCAGCCTAAAGAGAACTCATGATCTTAGATGAATTATTCTATAAACATCATTAATAGGAAATTCCACATTACTCCATTGGGTACCGATAACCCATTTGTCTTTACTCTTTAAAAATACATGTTGTCATCATTTTGATGTGACATAATGAAATTCTCTGACTATGGAGATCATATAAAGCTAGCAATATAAAGCATAAGGAGATAGAAATGTTTGAATGGCACTGCTTGGATATTTTACATGTGTTGAAAATTTTATTAGAAATTAGATTTATTATAAATTTTGGAATCTTTAATCCCTAAGAAAATGAAAATAAATGTATGAAATGAGAGTGTATTGCACAAAGTGAATTTAGTTAAATCATGCCAGATTAGTGGCCCTTGGCTTTGTATATTTGTGGAGATTATATATTAAAATATTGTCAAAATTAATGTAATTATTATTTTTACTACGTATTTATGTGCTGAGTGCTATGAGGCTCCTGCTGGGGTCAATAAAAGGACTCCTGTTGACCTGAAGGTGAGTTATAGCAAACCATACATGGAGCTTGATGAATCTCACTAAGGCCAAGAACCCATCCTTCCAAATTTGTCGAAGATATCAGTATCGATCCATCTAAGAATGCTAATGCGACAGAACAAATTCTGGTAGTACCCCACATGGGAATGAACCATGAGCAATCTCCTTAATAAACATTGTTCTCCATTCTCCTCTTGGGAGTATTGGTACCATATTAAAACAAAACAAAAGAAACAAAGGAGTGCCTGTTTCTTATCTTTATGGCTGGTCATCAAATCCAGTCTGACCATTATTCACCTGCTCTGTTGAACGAGTTTGTTTGTTATAGTCAATGCCACAACTAAGGTTTCTTTGACAAAGGACATGATTTTGAGCCTTTTCAGCAGGGGGAACAAGGAGTCATGTTCCTCTAGCAGTTTGACACATATGATCACAGTGCCACATATCTTGACATAAATCCATTCTGGCCTTCCATGTGTACTGGCATTTTTCAAGAGGAAGTATTTATTTTATTTATTTAGATTAAAAAATGCCATACACAAAACTCTAGGTCCCCTAAGAAATAATTAAATTTAAAGTAGTATAGTATTGACCAGCAGCATATCTACTCATATATAAGTAATGCTTTAATTCAGCTGCAATTAAATAATTGTATGTAGGCACGAAATTAATTCAGCCAGCCAATGAATCAAATTAAGTCTTTTCATTTCCCACCCAACCCACACTCCCGCCAAGTTATATTCCCTCAACCTTCCCCAAAACCCAATCAAATACTTGGATTTTGCAGTATAGACACACTTTGTTTTGACTGTTTAGAAAGTTTTTATCAGTGCTGTCCACATTCTAGTGATATGTCTTGGGAATCTGTCCCAAACCAAGAAAATATTTTCTATCAGAACAAACATTTTAAATGTGCCCCATTGTATGTGCTATCTCATATTAGACTTGTGACCAATATGTAAATTTTAAGAACATGAATGTGATCAAAATAGTTTGGAGATTTCCTTAGCATCTTCCATTAATTTGATCAGAATCTCAACCTGTGATTTTAGATTACAGTGGTCCAGAAGTTGAAACATCTTCCTACCCAGATTAAAATCTAACAGATTCACAGATATTTTTGAAGGCCAAAAAAGACCATTATGATCATCTAGTCTGCCGTCCCATATAACAGAGGCCGTAGAATTCTACCTAGTAATTCCTGCATCAAGCCCATAACATCTGATTAAACTGGAGCAGCTGTATTAGAAGTACATCCAGTCTCCATTTAAAACCGCAAGTGACTGAGAACCCTGCACATCGCTAGCTAAATTGTTCCAAAGATTAATTACTGTTACTGTTAAAAAATTGTACTTTATTTCTAGTCTAAATTTATTTCACTTCAGCCTCCAGCCATAAGATCTTGTTAGATCTTTACGAGATTAAAGAGCTGTCTATTATTAGAAATCTTCTCTCCATGTAGGTATTTATAAGCCATAAACAATGTACTTCTTAACCTTCTCTTGGATAAACTGAGTTCATTGACCTTCTTTAGTTTCTCACTGGAAGGCAGGTCTTCCAGAGCCCAAATTATCTTTATAGCTCTTTTGTGAGCTCTTTCCAATTTGTCAACATCCATTTGAAAGTGTGGGCTCCAGAACTTCTCACCTTATTACAGTAATGGGCTCACTAATGCCATATTACTACCTCCCTGCTCCCACTTAATAATCTGCTGCTTATACATTCAAGGATTGCATTAGCTGTCTCAGATACCACACTGCACTGGGAGCTCATGTTCAGTTGGTTACCCACTAGGACTCCAAAAGTCCCTTACAAAGGCGCTGGTTTCCAAAGCACAGTGCTTCATCCTGTAAGTGTGACCTAAAAAATGAATGCTTCTCAATCTTACAAGGTCTTTGGAATACTACACTCCCTCAAATTTGGGCCAGGTGCTTAGTGTCTTAATTGAGAAGCTGCCACAGAGTAATGGAGTGTGTAAACAGAAAGCAAATAAATGATACATTTGTTTAAAAAAAAAAAAAAAGTTCAAAACAGGAATGTCTTTGATATTTGACCTAATTATTCTCAATCACATTGTCATGGGATCAAGGAAGCAAAGAAAAACTAAAAAATAATGTCCTTATTTATTTGACTTTGTTTCCTTTTGTACTATAACTGTACATAACTCCTTTTGTACTGTAGCTATAAATAACTCTGCTTCTTATACAACTCCTTCTTTAACAGTAAGTAAAACAATCTGTCAAAGAGGATATGGAGTATTATAGTAATAGGCAAATCTCAAAAAAGACTGGAAGGAACAGTTAAATCCTAGACATTTGGGGGGAAGATTCTCTTTCTTGAATCAGACTTCAGATCTCTGTGGTATATTCTGTCTATATTTTAGGCACATCAGTGACGTTGATGGGAGTTCCAGGAGCAGAAAATGTACAGAGATACATAGGGTAGATAAGGGAAAAATATTGTCTTCATATTCCATATTAACTTTTAGGAACAAAGGAAGACTTTTTCTCAGTTTAAATGTTTACCTCACCCAGCATCTCTCTCCATGCTTCTTTTTTCAGAGTGTACCTTTGTGGTCCTTGCCTTATGGTCTTCACCTGAATGGCAGTGAGCCTTTCTTGACTGTGACTCCCAGTGGACCCCCTTAGAGAGTAAAGCATATTGCTAAATGCACATTTAAAGATTTCAGATGTTTTGCAGCTCGTCCAGAATAAAGGAAGATTGGCTGGAATACAAACAATATTCCTGCATTTCCATTTTGGCACCAGTTCATGTTCTCTTTCACAAATTTAAAAGACCATCAGTAGCCAATTCAGTCCAACTGCCAGGCAATTGTATTCCAAGAGGCCATTTTACCAGGGTAGCTAGTAATGTTTTGGCTCTGATTGTTCTCAACTTCATGTTAGCTGTACTGTATCCATTTGCCTCCTAAGGACACCACTAGAGCAATATATGTATGTGACAAAATGTACACCAGTGCTCACACTCTACGAACTATTATAATAATCTTTGTA
Source organism: Mesoclemmys tuberculata (assembly GCA_007922155.1). Classification (NCBI taxonomy): domain Eukaryota; kingdom Metazoa; phylum Chordata; order Testudines; family Chelidae; genus Mesoclemmys; species Mesoclemmys tuberculata. Next base: position 49,274,007 of record ML675604.1, read on the forward strand.
TAAGGTAGGTATCATTTAAAAACTCCTATTTGCTGATCAGTAATATCATGAGAAAATGCAAGTAACGGCATTATATGGTAAGCATAAACTGAAATGATGATTAAAAGTATGTTTTTAGAGCAGTCTGGGGAATGCTCAAACCTGATCCCTAGAGACAAAGAACAAGGTGATGCCTTAGCCAGGTGTAAACAAGCATGACGGGCCATTCCTTGCTAAGTGGTTATTCTCTACATTTTAGCAAAGAAACAGCATGGAGTTTCCATCCACACAAACTGCCTATCATCTGGCTTCCAGCTGGAAATGCTTCTTAAAGGTAGGACAGGACTGCAAAAAGAAAGGGCAGATACCTAAGAGGACCCTCCACCCCCCCTGCCCCCTGACTCTCTCTTTCATTAATTCACTGCACAAAAAAGGGACAAAGGAAGCAGCCTTTAGAGAGAAAACAGGATCCTGTTCTAAGAAGTTTGGTCAATAAGACAGTGTGTATGTGGTGAGAAAAAATTTGCTTTGAATGAAACATCATTTGTTAAGTGAGGCACTAGTTGCACTTCATCTTTATTTTTCTTATAGCCATTTCTGATTTTTGTGCCTCATTACTTGTACTCACTTAAAATCTATCTGCACTTAAACTTGTGTCATCTAATCTAGTGTGTTTAAACTGAAATGCTTTAAGAACTATTTGAAATAATGAGCTGGCATATTATCTTAAAAATACAATGGGTTTAACATACTTGTGTTGTCCAGGAGAGGGTTGGGCAGTACAGGAACCATATTTCCAGGGGAAATCTAAGACTGGGAGTGAATCGAGTCACCCTGTATTATACCCAAGGTTGGTAAGAGCTGGCTAGCCACAGCACACACACCGACATCGCTGGGAGCAACTTCCATGCTGGAGGCCGTTTGTGAGCAGTCCAAACTGGAGGCTATAGCAGCAAAGCACTGTAAAGGGTATCCTGGGTAAAAGGGCAGGGAAGACATAGCTACTCATTAGTCTAGATCGTACCCTGGGTGTATGTTGCAACGTATTTATTTGTTTTCACAGAAGACTTTTATTTTATTTTGCTGATTATTTGCAAAATACAGTACTACTAATATAAATCACACTCCTATACAATATACTCACATTCTTCCTTTTAAAATTATATTTTTACTTTTATTTTGAGGGTTTTTAGTTGCATGCAGGGATGCAGAAAGTAAATATGATGGACTTCTAAGCCTATCTCTTTATGAAGGCTTTTCCACCTCAATGACCTAATGAGGTGTTTCATTTACTATCACAGGCTACCTACACAACCTTGTCATTACAATTTATCCTATACTTTTGCATATTATATGTTTAAGTGAAGTCTCATATATCTAGCCTCCTGTCATAGGCTCTTAGTTTGAGCAAAGCTTAGTCTCAAATATAAAGGGAGAGGAAAATCTCCGGAGAAAAAATTGGACTAAGTCTTTATTTTATCCCATTACCACTATGTTCTCTAGGCTTAGCAACATCAACCAAAAATAAATTAGGCATGCATGAACCTAGTGCTACTACCTCTTTTGCTAGGTCTAGAGTCACTGAGCAAATATTAGCAATGATTACAGCCAGAGAAAACACGTGAAAACTCAATATTGCAAGGTCTCTTTTTCTCCCCACAACGCTGCTAAAAAACCAAGACCAACATCTGCAATAACAAAAGCATGAAGGTTTGTTGTGGTTGTTATACAGAAGGCATTTACATTTATGATACTGGCATCTGTCTAATTTCTGCTAAATAGATGTATAAAATAAACGCCACCTGGTTGTATAAAATGGTAGAGAATCTTATTGTGAATGACATGTGAACCAGATGGAAGGGAGCAGGTGAAATGTAGTAAGGTGTGAAAATGCTTTCTCAAGAAGATCATTACGGACTGGGTTTTTCTCCAAGTGAAGTAACCAGGACTCCTTACAGTGTGCTAGCGTCTATGGGTTTGCTGTCAGACAATACTGAACACATATGACTAATATGCACATACTTTTCTAGGGCAAAGCACACAACATGGACTCACTTAGTGGGTGGGTCTCCCAAATCATTCCATATGAGCTGGTTTAGTCCTAGCGTAAACGTACTGAGATTCCTTGTCTCTACATCTGTTGTAATTACTCACAAAGGGTGGGTAGAGCTAATTCAATTTGTCTGATCATTGCCACATAAGAATTACATTAGAGTTTTCACAGTTGGCATATTTCAGTTCTTTTTAATTTCAGCTGCAATCATGAAATACTATGCCTCACTCTTTCTCATTTATTCCTATTGAGTACAACACCGAAGGGATAGGCAACCCCATTACTAATGGAATGATCAAAAGCATTACAAAAAAAAATCCCATCCTGTGTCCTTTACACCTTCAAAATTCATACTCAGCTTCCAAGAAGAAATTCTGTTCAAATCGAAAGAAAATCTTATTGATGGTTTAACCTCTGAATAAAAAACATTTCAGAGCAATTAGCGAAATACAAAGAGAAAAATCATAATGTCTCTGATAGAAATTCACACTCAAGCTGGCTCAGTTCTAAACTTTTTCTCTTAAATTAAAATGTAAAGAAAAACCAGTTGTTAAAGAGGTAGAAAATGGTCCATTTTTGGCAAAAAAGGCTTTGGCTTGACTCAAAATGATTCTATTTGTTTTGGTTTTTTTAATGGTGCATACATGTACTTGGAGAAGAGTTTTTGGGGAAATTAGAAACTATATAGTATGATTCAAAGTGCACAGAACTTTGTAATAGTAACATATAACACATAGTATCATTCAAAGTATCATTCAGCAATTGTTCATACTAACTATATTCATAATTGAACTCACTTCACGTAGACCCTGTACTACCTATCTAAGGACTTGTATATAGTTTTGTAGTATTTGAACACCTGTCATGAAAATAAACCATGGATTAGGCTAGTGAAAGCATAGAAAAATGTTCCTTCAAATTCAAGGAGCAAAATCGCACTTTACTAAGGAAAGAATTTCCATAAATAAAGCGGAGTTTAAAGTTTTCAAGGGAACTTATTTACTAACTTCATTTTTGTTGTTGTTGCAACGGAACCCATTCATTTTAGAAGGTTGCCATTGGCTACCAAACAGTAAATAGCCTGCCCTAGTCAAAAAGACAGATATATTTCTTAGCCTTTATTGCTTCTACTCCATGCATCTGTACAAGTTAGTTTTTAAAGCATTGTTAAGGGCCTAAATTCATCTTGCAGATCATTGATATTTGGAATCATTTATGTTTTAGAGGACCTGATAGCAGCTTCCCACATGAAATTGTACATTTTACTGATATTCCGATAATTTTTCAAAACTGTGTTGTATGGAATTAGTTATTATTCTGTTTATTATACTATGGCCAGAAAAGACCTGACTAGACAGCTTGTCCTGGACTGAGCATTCACAAAATTATAAATGGGCCTGTGTGGATTAAACATTTACAGTGTTTCACCAAAACTTTTTATATTACTACTTCACAAACAGTTTGAAAAGACAGACTATGGTGTCAATTTTGCTGTCTAGTCATGGGCAGAAATTCACCAGACTGGTTCTCTTGACAGATTTTGTCTTTAAAAGCACAGATTTGGACCCTGTGAGGGGAATTATTCAAACCGGAGGGAAGCATGAGCTGGCTGGTAGACTCAGTCTAGTTTCCAGAGGATAGATGTCCACATCACAAAACCATCACAAAAATAGTAACCAGTTGGCGACAGCCTCATTGCCATTACAAGCAGAGAAATTAATGAAGGTGAAACAGGTATGGATACTATCAACATTTTCCTGCAGAAAATTTTAATTTTGCAGAAACTACATTTTCTATCAAAAAACCCTGGATGGAAAATTCCCAACCAACTTGGACTACATTTAAAAAATGAATCATATTAGAAAATATCATACTATTATTACAATTTTGTATTTGCTCCTCTTACCTCCTTGCCCTTTGTAGAATGTCTTACTTGAGGCAAGCACATTGTGCAGAAATAAGATTTTAACTGTCTATCATCAGGCCACTTCAGAAGCTCTCCTTTTGCTGAAGAAGTAGATTTTGAAGATATTCTAATAATTTGATTTAGGACAGCATTACTGTAGCCTTTCAAAATGGGATGTTTTTTCTAACAGATATGCTCAAAGAATGATTTTGGGGAAGTTCTATGGCCTGTACTATGCAGGAGGTCTGACTAGATTATCACCTTCTGGCCTTCAAATCTATGAAATATACAGTCCACAGAAGCCCACAGATTGTGGGTTATGGCAAGCCAAACAGTTTAGGAGAAAAGTCTTCTACTGAAGCTCCAGCCAAACTTTTGTCCTGCCCTATGTGTTGGCAACCATTTGCACAGGCAGGCGAGTGGATGAAAACTTGGGCTAATAAGCTACGACTCCCATGAAAATAGAAATAAATGATGACCTGATATTTCCAGTATAAAACACAAATAGTGCTTTAAATTTTCTCAGGTTAGGAACCCAAAAATTGACATCCAAAGCCACTAGTTAGTTATGAAAATCTAGAGCAAATATATTTCTTCTGTTCAGTTACTCAAATTTTGTCAAACTAAGAAGAATTTAGACCATTAATTGCAAAAGGACTATGGGATTTGAAGCCTGGGATGGACCATTAAGTCTATTTTGATTTTGTTTTAAGCACAGAGTGATAGGAAACTTGCACTTTCTATTTTCCTGGGGTTTGTGTGAATATGTTCTTTAGTTTCAATCCATGTGGAGCTGTACAGACAGCTCCCTGTACAGAACCTAGCCTATTGAATATCATTTTACCTTCTCTGTAATCTATCCAGGTACTTTTATTGTTTTCACCACCACAATATCTGAGCACCTTTTCCTATTACTGTTATTTGGTAATGGGTAGATAGTTAGCATTAGGCTTTAATTTGGTAGCTAGGTCAGGATTGGAAAAGGGTAAGTTAAATACAATTGCTGCGCTAATTGCATTAATCACTAGTAAGTTGAATCAGAACTGGATCAGTTAAAAGGTAGCAAGCTTTTGGTGTGGTCAAAGTCTAACGAGTCTAAATATATTTAAAAATGAGCAATCTACCAACATCTCTCTCCAAAGCAGATACTCCTCTCTTGCTAAAAAATAAAACTTTAAGAATCTGAGCTTTCCTGAACAATCCAAACCCCATGATTTTTCCCATGCTCTATCTCCCACTTCATCTATATTTCATCTGGCTTTCACTGTCAGAACTGTGAGGCATAAACTATGCCTCTTATTATAGCTGGTCAAAACTTGGACTTCTCATTTTGTGGAAAATTCTGACATTTTTAAAAATGTTACCGTTCTGATTCGAAATAAAAAGTAGAAATTCTGAATTTCCTGTGCAAAGGAAATTCTGAACATTTTTCTTTTAGAATAAAATTGAAACCCTTTCATTTTAGTTAAACAAAATGGTGCAGCCGGTTCTTGGGGAGTCAGAGGTTGCCTGGGGAGCAACTGGGAAAAGAATAAGGAAACCCCAGGAGTCTGGGAGCCTGGAAACCCTGGCTCCCTTAGCAGACATCCAGATAGGCTGCCAAGAAGACAAAGGGTACGTCTACACAGAAAGCAGGAACCCGTGGCAGTCAGTCTCAGAACCCAGGTCTACAGACTTGGACATTCACTATAGTACTAAAAGTAGCTGTGCAGATGTTCGGGCTTGGGCTGGAACTCAGGCTCTGAAGCCTGGGAGGGAGACAGTCTGGTTTCCATGAAAGTTTCACTGAAATCAAGAGGTTCCATAGGAATGCTTCCATTCTGACACCTTGGCATTTTCTAACAGAAACTCTTTCTGCCTGAAATTTTCCAGCCAGCTCCATTTATGATGTCTTTAAAAAAGCTGTTTGGGGAAAACAGGGGACAATTTTTTCATAAAATATTTAGTGTCTTAAGTGTCACACACTTCTATTGCACTGTTTAAACAGTAAATCAGAACAAGTTTACTGTTCACTCATGTTTACTGATTTAAAATCTAGTTAATAAAGAGCTAGGCATCTCCAGTGAGAAATGATTGTTAGATTTTTGGCCTGAAGATATCTAGGGACGAGCAGCTAAACAAAGATCATAAACTAATCTGGTGTTGAATGCGGTCAGGTTCACCAATTCCCACATACCTCCTAACAACAAAGCTCTTTGCCTGTGTTAAGCTGGTGTATGATTCCACAGCCTGGTTGAAATTAAAAGAGTACAGATTGCAGCTGATTTGTTGTTGTTGACCCAAAGCATTTTGTTTTATTTGTCTCTGCTTACTCTTTATCTTTCCAAATTAAACGGTGCAGCTAAGCTTTCCACTGTTCATCACTGAGGCTGCCTGTGCAAAGGTTGTTAACAAGGAATGTTTAATGATTGCTTACCGGGCTCTCTTATGTTTCTATCCTGTTAGACTTCCCACTTCATGGCATTTATTACATGAATTTTCCCCAATTTGTGTAGGTTATAAAGACAATTTTTATAAATGACTGTATGGATAGCAGTTGACTCCAGTTAAGATAAATCATACTCGTGCTACTATTTGAGTCCAGAGTGGGTGGGCAGGTGCAAGCTAGGCAGGCACTCTGTCGGAGAGACTGCAGGGAAAGGAGAACAGATCTGGACATGTGGTGATTGTGTTCAGGAATTAGATGGGTTTGGGGAGGAAATTATTAAAGGATTAATCTTATAACAAAATGCAAGCTTCCCAGAGCTCTTCTGACTTTCTCTCTTAATGCTTCAGTAAAGGAGCAACATTTTAAAAAGAACAATTTTTTCTTTTTTAATGTTAGCAGCAAGACTTTGTATTGCACATTTTTGGAAAAAAGGTGACTTTTTCCTATGGAATTGTGGTATATTTTAATACAGACTGTGTTTGTTATGGGAAAGCTTTCACACCACATATATGTTCAAGAGAAGCACCAAAAAGAGGATAGATATTTAGAAATTTGGCTACCCTTGTTAGTGTGCTCAGAGAAAGAAGGCAATCTGGCCAACAAGTCAAAATCTTTAGTCAGGTTTTTGTATTAAGCTGATCCTGAATAAGTAACAAGTAATGTACAATGCAGTATATTAGTGCTTTATTATAACTTTGGCTTAACAAAAAGTTTTAAGAAATCAAGAAAACATAACTCATTTATTTTGTTTCTAGTTCAATTAATTACTGCATTAAGTAACTGACAGATAACTCATACAGAATGGGCTGAAAGGGATACAAAAATGGAGTCCTTCAATCGGAAGGTTAGCAATTAAAAGCTTATCAGCAGCCACTTTTGTTATCATTTAATGCTACCCTGATTCCTCCAAGTCCAAACCTTCTAGTAATTTTGTACAATTCAAGGGATCAAAATGACTTTTTTCTTTACGTTACAACAGGGCAAATTTAATTACTAATCACTAGCAAAATACAAGATAAGGCTTTGTTTATACAAAGATTATCGTTCATGTCAGCTTCAGGAAAATAATTACATACTTAACACTTGGGAGAATTTTTCATCATTATGGAAACCTCAGTAATGAATTCCCTGTATAAATTCCTGTTTAACAAACCATCTACTGGGCACTTTTACTCTCTCCCCTATCCATAGTGTGCTAATCATTGTAAGTCTGCATGGATATGCTGCTTGGTAAGCTGACTTTCTGTTTGAGGGACTGAAGAGAAGTTGCTACTGCTGCAAAATCCCCCAGAGGGAATTCAGCTTGTGCTAGGTTGTATCTCTTCACGTAACCACTCTGAGCTGTGCAATCTCATGACTTGTCAATTAAAGAATGATTTTGTTAGGATTTAGCCATTGATACTGATGAAGCTGGAAAATATCTATTTCCCTTGTGCGCTTCCAAATATAATATCTTTCAGCCCAAGGGATATAGCCTATAGTGGAATTCAATATCATTCCTAGAAGTACTGTCCCTGGACGACTCTACCATTGGGATTGTATCAAAATGTCAGACAAATGAGTTTTCTGTTACACACGCAGAATAGTTCTCCTAAATTCCAGAAGACGTACTCACAAGCAATGATGAAAAATAGGGCCAGTGGTACTTGACCTTCCTTCCTGTGCTTTTAAAATAATTATTATCAAGCTATTCAAAACTGAAACATGAATGAACAAAAACACATGTATAGTATTGTAGGCCTCCACACATTACTAAACCCTTGGCCATCACTAATCATTTTAATCTGATACTTCAACACCCATTGACTCGGCCTCTTTGAATTTACAGGTTTAATCTCCTATGGATAACGACTCCTGCAGGAACTTTAAACCTGAAAAACAATACCTATATTTTCTAACACATTGATCTTTGAAGCATTTGTATATAAATTGAATTCTTCTCTACACTTCCACTTTACAATTATAAGGAATCTTATGAGAGCTTGAAAGCTCACTTACTTATTATTAAGTGTATTAGAAAGATCTCATGGATTTTCATTATTGTACCTGCCTGATACAGTTCTTCCTATATTCTGTAGCTGGCTCTACCGGTTTTCCACTCAGGCCATAGTGGAGATTATTTTCTGCCCTTTGCTTTATACCCAAACTTATTGGTGCACCAGTCACCAATACAAACTAAGTCAGAAGAGAAAATATAGTTAAGAGCATTGCTCTCTAAATATACTAGATGCAGAAGATGGGACTAATTTCATAAGAAAATTTTCAAACAGCTGAGGCTGGAATCAAGTGCAGCCAGCAGCAGGCTTAAAACAAGTTCTTTTCCAAGAGCAAGCTGCAAATTGAAGAGGAATTGAAGGATTTTTGAAGAAAACTTCTCCTTGAAAAATGAGAACTTTCCATAGTCTATGTATTTTAGATACATTTTCAAGTACATTTGTGTAATATTTGTAACTGACTAAGAAACCATGTGATGCTAATATAACCTTTTGCTGGTCTGACCAATAATGAGATGCAGTAACCGTTTTCATAATATTATTACCTTTCTTCTCTCCTCCTCCTCTCATAAATATACAAATATTCATGTCTGGGTGTACACAAGTCACTCATTATAGTACATCATTTTTCCATTACCTATGAAGGAAATTGATGTTGCTGCAAGTAACCTTGATACAACTGTATATGAAGGGGCCTTTCAATAGATAACCTTGATTGCATATTTACTTAATTTTTAATTCTATTCCAACAGTTTAATATTAAAGTGTGAAATAACAGAGGACTTGCTTATTTTATGTAAACTCACTTCACTGTCTCCGTCTGTCCAAAAATCAGATTTAAATGTTTCCTTCTCTGTTCTTTCTTCCTTGGATCTTCCTGGATCTCTATGGTGAGTAGCATGATGGAGAAGATCTGCTGTTTAACATTAAGTATTTACATTTAGGCTTTCTTGGGAAGCAGTGTGAAGTAGGCATATAGTGCCAGTCTTGAAATAACTGTTAATAAGAAACAGGAAGAACACTAAAGAACATCCTCTAACTTGGTTATCTATTAAAACACAATTGAGGGAGCGCTGTTGCTAATTCCAATAGCCTTTTTTATATCTCATCATCATGGCAAGTGAATTGTGCAAATTGTCTCAAACTATAATGTGGAGAAGTTGAGGTGTGAGTTCTTCTCCACCGAATGCTGTCTTCTTAGAATAATACCAGTGTACATCTATCCATCCTTTCAGGTAAGACATGAGATTATTATATCATTTTGTATACCAGCAACAGCGTATTAGGCATTTCCTTGTCAGGTACAAAGAGAGAGCCCCTGTGCAAAAGAGCTTTCACTGAAAATTTTCATCCAGAAATTGCTCTGTAATTTACTGGTCTGACATAAGTGTCATGCACATCTGTGGAATCTGAGGAAGCAGAAATTGTAATAAATACGTTGTTCTTTTTAAATCAAAATGTCTGTATATAATATTTTAAGGATCAAAGTCCTTTAGGCAAGGCTATCCTATCTATTAAAATAATTACTAATTTGATTTTTCTATGTCATGCAAAAATCATAATTCATACAACTGATGAATCTCTGTACATTGGAACTGGGTTATTTCATACTTGCAGAAGATCAAAGAAGAGGGTTATCTGTTGTGTGACATATGGGTTAAAGTAAAATTGTTTAACTGGTGGGAATCAAACTGTTATTATGCATACATTGTCAAGTAACCATTTTAAGGATAGCTAAACCAATTCCCAAGCACAATGTCTGATATCTGAGTAATCTAAAGCAACCTAGCTTCCAACAATTACAGATTCCGTACTACAACAAATCTTTGAACTTTATGAGAACTTCAACCAACAAAAATGACTTCAAAAATAATTTTAATTATACCGACCAAATATGTGATTCTGTACCACAGAAGTCAAAGGAAGATTTACCATAAACTTCAATGGGAGAAGAAGCAGGCCTATGGTTTATGAAAAGGATCTGATAACTTGTATGTATTTGCTGCAGGAGATGCTTGCTTGAATTCTTAATCCATCTAACCTGACAACTGAAAATTTGAGGTAGGAAAGATGGGATAGATGTCAGCTCTATCCTCTTCGGGAGTCAGCACTCCCCAGACTCACTGGAGTACTTAGGGCACAGAGTGCGTTTTTTTAATTAATTCCACTAACAGAGACCGATTGTTAAAGTATAACACACTGTTTAATTCCTGAAGATTTCCTATCTTACCCTAAATAAATGAATTCAAGAAATATAGGACCTGATTCTTCCCTTCTTGACACCAATTTTACACTGAAGCAACACCATTGCCTTTAATGGAATTATTCCTGCTTTATACCTGAGGGGAGAATCAGGTACATAATAGTAAAGGTTTATTATTATTATTAATTATTTGTATTACAATAGCATTTATAGGTTCCAAGCAAGATCAAATCCCATTGTTCTAGAAACTGTTTAAACACACCGTGTCCCTGTCCTGAACAGCTTGTAGTCTAAATAAACAAGACAAAGAGTGAGAAGGAAACAGAAGCACAAAGAGCTAAGTTATATTGCCCAAGCTTCCACAGAAGATCAACTGCAGTGCCAGGTCTACTAAGTTCTAGGTCTCTGCTCTATCCAGGGGAGACATCCTGGCTTCCTTTTCACACTCATAAAACATCTGGGTAGAGTTAGATGCCAAGTGTCAGCTGGAAATAAAAAGTTGGTAAGAAAGTAATAAAAGGCCCCGCTAATGTGAGGATGATTATGAGCAAAATTTTTAGCATCCCTCTTTTACTACAAATTGCAGTGAGTGTGTGATATGTGAGTTTAATTTGAATTAATAGGCATATCGTTAGGAGTCCCTCTAGATGTGTGACAAGTTTAATGTGCCTGAGTGACATTATAAAGTGCTAATGGAAGAAACAAAACAAGAAAAATTATGAGTTTAATTAAGAATAGAAACTGAAGAAGCTCTCTAGAGTGGAAAAACACTCTTATCGGCTTTTCTCCTTCCCCCACTTTGCAACCTTGAAAACACTCCGTTCAGATCAAAGTTAGGAGCTCTGTATCAAAATCTACTTCTCTGAGATTCTTATATCTTAGAATGATTTTTCTATAACCTTTATCACAGCATGGAATTAAATCACTCCAAATACAAATTAAAAGAGAGAATATTCCGTCCAAGCTGGTTGCCAAGGAAATAATTAAAAAGGGGAATGGAGGGAGGGGTTCTTTTTAAAAAGAATCTTGTGTTTATATTGCAAATAGAGATATTTTATCAAATGTCTCAAACCTGGCTTGGCAGCTTTGAATAAATGATGAAAGTAATACTACTTCCACCCGCCCACAACTGCCATCAACAACTTTCCTTTTTACACAATGCAATTAATTATTATAGGTGTGTGTGAGGGCGGGGGGACGGGGAGGCGGGAGTTGTCCCTTCAGATGTGGCAGCTTTTAAAATATATTTCACATTTCCAACAACTGAAAGATAAATCAAGATTGTCTTTTAAACAGCAATCTGTAAGAAATAAAAGCAGTAACTAAACAGGCACTGGACAAATATTAATGATTGTATTAGGAAAAATAATGAAATTCTCATTTAATCAGAGGAAGGTTATTGTGCAGGATTAATCAGCATGGGACAAACAAAAGGATATGAACATATGTTTCACTGTTGCAGCTTGTCTATGTAGGACAGTGAACCAAATGTTTCAGTTTAGAAATTTCAGGGAATGTCATTCGAACATTTGGGCAGCTACTTAAATTAGCAGTACACATCCTCTTGTAATGTACTTCCATAGTAATTGCAACTATTTGATACATTCATATGGCTAATGGAGGGATCGGTGATCAGAGTCTTTTCTTTTCTTTGCACAGAATGCCACATACATATGCAACACCACACTCTGTTTGGTTGAAAGTCGGCATCCTACCCTCAGACTAAACCCAGGTAGAAATTGAGATTGCCTCCGCTGAAGTCTGAACAATAAATAATAAACAAATCCTTCTTCCAGCCTGATAACTCACTGTGAGCTTCAGTTCAGAGGGAGCCTTCTTTTTAACCGACCTTGCTAAAACAGGCCAATGCTTAGTGGATGAGCTACTAAAAATGGTTTCACTCACACCTGCACCAGCATTATGGCTTTAACAAAATTGACCATACACTCTATGATATACCTTTTAAAAGATCAAGAAAACTGTCCTTTTATTGTTTTTGTCTATTTCCTTTAATTCAGCATCTCTTTTATCTCTGTATGGTGACATTTCACAGTATTTCTAAGCCTATTGTTTAAAAGCATTTAATTTAGACCTAAGAATTCAATGGGGCTCAAATCCCCTTTTACTTATTGATGACTTTCTACTTCCAGTCTATTTACCATAACATTTTTCCCCTTCCTTTTTATTTTTTTAAAATAAAATATAATTCAACCAAAAAGATGAAGTAGAGAATAACACTGAATGATACTGAAAATGGAAAATTGCTTGATTTCCTTGGAATTTAGGCCATTTATGAAGAAAAGACATTTACTATATTTAGAGTATATTTCTAAAAATGCAAATTTGGCACTGATTTTCTTGACTCTGGGAATGTGTGTGTACAGCTCAAATGAAATTATAAAACCCATTCCATTCACACCGTCTGTCTGCCATGAAAATCCCTTGGCATAAGCCTGGTTCACGCCTAAAAATGAGATTGATGTCATTATATTGCTCAGGGCTGTAAAAACGTAGTTAGTTCAACCTAATTCCCACTATCGATGCAGTTTGGTCACCAGAAGATCTCTACCACATCTTGGAGAGATGGATTAACTACAATGATGAAAAAACCCTTTCTGCTGACGTAGGATGTATATACACTATGGTGCTACAGCAGCACAGCTGCAGCGCTGTATCTGGGTTGCTGTGGCTGTTGCAGTGTAGTCCTATCCATAATGAATTCTTGGTCCCCTGATGAGAAGGATCATTGTTCAAAGGCAGGTTTAAACGTCCCCAGAGCTCAATATATTTTCTTCTCAGATCAGCTTTCATTGTGTCTGGGAATGAGACTATAACTCCCACCCATGTAAGACTCTGTCAAGAAGACCACGAATGTGATTTATCTGCACCTTGGTAGCTTCAGTCATTCTGTTGTTAGACGGTGAAATGTCACTCCTAGATACTCTTATAGTTGCACTTCTCAAGTTTAAGAAATTTTAGAAACCAATGAAGAATGGCATGATTTGGTCTAGATGCTGCCTGCCTGTCAGGCTTATCTTCTTGTTAAAGTTTTCTTGGTACTCCGTAAGAGAAGAGTGCTAATCCTTTTATCCTGTTTATCTATATAATTTGCATTTCCAACTTTACCAGGAGAAGCTGGCCTTTACTTTCTGTCCTAAATGCTTGTGAAATGTTGTTGCTTACCATTATAGTTTTTCACTCAGCTGAGAGAGGGGTGCATTTTAACAACAGATGAAGTAATCTCCATGTAGCTCGCAAAGAGCTGAGGGATCAAAATAGGGTCAGTATCACACATTTCTGGTAAAAAACAATAGCAGAAGCAGCTTCATTAGCATGTGGATTGCTAATAGAACTGGAGCTATCGCAAATGTATTCACACTGAAAACTGAAGAATACACTTACAGGAATGACCCCATGCTCTTCTGCAAATATGATGCATATATAATACAAGTAAGAAGGATGCAGCAATGTGGTAAGTAGCAGTTGTAAAAAGAGACTAAAGATAGATAAGTATAAAAATAAATAAAACATATCCAGAACTTGATCTTTTGCATTATTCTAATATTAAGATCACAATGGCTTTTTTTCTTTTTTCTTTTAAAAATACTTGATTTCTCCTAAAGATGGCTGTCACAATTTCAGGTAATCTGCACCTGTATTCCCCTCTGGGGCTCCTCGAGGGGCACCCAGCTAAGTGATGGTTGGGACCCTGAAACATTATCTTGAATGAAGATGTGCGTGTCTCCCTCCAGATTGGGGTTTAAAGGCTACACTGCTCCCTGCATTACACTGTGATATCTCTAGCAAGCCAGTCTGCCTAAAGGATTTGCTTTCTCTCTTCAAGTTCTATGGACAATGTATTGCCAGCAATTACAAGTCACCAGATAGCACTTTCTAAGCAAGCACGTTTATTCTTCAGGTAAGACGTTCCAGAGAAAACATCTATAATCAATAAAATTTCCTATACACATATAAAAAGCTTACCAGAAATCACCCATCAGTCTGATGGGGCCCTGGTAGGCCAAAGTCTTTCTAACCCTTTCTGCAACAGGTGGGGACTTATTGATCAGAAATAAGTCCCTGAGTCTCTTTCAACACAGCAAAAACAACGAGAGTCCTGTAGCACTATGGACCCAACAAAGAAAACAACAGAACACCACTAGCCATCATCTACAGCCCCCAGCTAAAATCTCTCCAACACATTATTAAAGATCTACAACCTATCGTAGCAGAAGATCCCTCATTCACTCAAGCCGTGGGAGGCAGACCTATCCTTGCTTACAGACAGCCCCCCAACCTGAAGAAAATACTCACTGGCAACCGTACATCATACAACAAGAACAGTAAGCCAGGAACCTACCCCTGAAACAAACCCTGTTGCCAGCTCTGCCCGCACATCGACTCTAGTGACACCATCACAGGTCCTAACCACATCAGCCACACTATAAGGAGCTCATGCACCTGCACATCTACTAATGTCATATATGCCATCATGTGCCAGCAATGCCCTTCTGCCATGTACATTGGCCCAACCAGACTGTCACTACGCAAAAGGATAAATGGACACAAATCAGACATAAAAAAGGGGAACACGCATAAGCCAGTCGGAGAGCACTTCAATCTCCCAGGACACTCTGTAGCTGACTGGAAAGTTG
This sequence comes from Mesoclemmys tuberculata, assembly GCA_007922155.1. NCBI lineage: Eukaryota > Metazoa > Chordata > Testudines > Chelidae > Mesoclemmys > Mesoclemmys tuberculata. The sequence goes on from ML675604.1 coordinate 49,289,225, forward strand.
CCATACTACAAAAAAACTTCAAAAACAGATTTCAAAGAGAAACTGAAGAGCTTGACCTGATCTGCAAACTTGACACAATCAGACTGGGTCTGAATAGGGACTTGGAATGGTTATCTCATTACAAGAAGTAATTGTCACTGTTCACACATTCTCACCTTCTAATCAATGGTTGTGAATAGGCTTCATCTACTCTAACTGAATGGACTTTGTTATTACTTACCCCCCATTGTTGTACCTTCCTCTTGACTGTATATATATACCCCCTATCTGATTTCCATTCTCTGCATCTGATGAAGTGGGTTATAGCCCATGAAAGCTTATGCCTGCAAAAATTAAATTTGCTAGTCTTTAAGATGCTACAGAACTCTTGTTGTTTTGGCTGTATACAGACTAACATGGCTACCCCTCTGGAACTTTTCAACACAGAGTTTTTAAGCCAAAAGCCCTTCATCTTCCTATTCTCTAGAAACCCAGTTTGAACCAACATATGCAAACTCAGGTGTGGTACCTCTTGGTAGGTGTTTACAATGTGAGTGATTCACGTTCATCACTCTCCCTCTGTTTCAGTTGCTAAAGGAGCTGTGGTAACCCTCCACTGTGGAGCACAACACAATCACATATACAATCCCTGGCCCACAGTGATACATAAACTTAATACAATATGTTCCCTCAAAAATACTAGATGTGGTTGTAATGTCTGTCACAATGGCTTTAAACCCAAACCTCAGGTCCAAATACCCTTTCCCTGGAACTTTAGGGAAAGTCTAATCTAGATCTATGTGCTTGAGACTTGACTCCATCTCTGCTTTCTATATTTCACACACACTATTTTCATCTCTCTGCAATAGGTTAGCTTGCCTTTTTTCTTTATGGAAAGCTTATAGAATAACCTCAGACTGATCTTTAAAAGTACATTAAAATGACAATAAATAGCTATCTGTGGCTAGTGGCATATGTATGGAGATTAAACTTGGGGCAATACCTACATTATATTTGTTGCTTCCTACATTTAATTTCATGATGAATGCTGGAGTTAATCCATATCTATATTTAATGACAAAATACCACAAAATGAGTTTTCTGCTATCAAAGATATAGGGTGGATCTTTTTTTTTTTATTTGGTTGTGGTTTGTTAATGTTAGGGGGTTTTTTTACAATTATTTTATTTCTGTAACTTCAGTTACTTGCTTTGAATTTCCATTATAAATACATCAAAAATCTAATGATTGTTTAATCTCCCAGTTTTTAGCAAAGCAATTCTGGTGAAAGCAAGGAGTCATCTCTAACTGTACATGATCACGGGCAATATCCTAGACCTTTCCCAGTTGACCTTCAGACTAATGTGTGGTATAAAAACATTGATTATGAACATTTTCACATTGTCTGACTCAGAGAAGGTCATCCACCAACGTTCTATTGGATCTCTCCACCACACTCTGTCAACCATGAAGTACTGTTCACCTTACAGTTCCAGCTGAAGTAGATGGAGGCAAGATGAAGTGGTTCCAATCCTTCCTCACAGACTGATCCCAGGGGGGCATAATGGAAAACTACATGTCAACCTCCAGAGCTTTCACCTGTGGTATTCCATAAGACTCCTTTCCGCTCCCCTCCCTATTCTATGTGCATTTTCCATTAAACACTACTCCAGATATCCCTATGTCTGAGCTCAGCACCTGCTTCACACAGCTGGCTGAAGCTAAACCTGCAAAAAGATGGAGGTGATGTAAATCTAAAGAAGATGAAAATATTCTGAAGAGTTATGCAACACAAACGTCACCCTCACTGGAAGCCATTTATTTCACCCCTCTTTGTCACTCTGAACTCCTTACTTATAGATACACTGATAACAAAGATGCAAGCAAATATCTGCTTCCAACCATAGCTGGCCAACATACTGGACACCCATTTTGACAGACATGGACTTGGCTACAGTAACTCTTGCATCTGTGACCTCCAGATTTGGATATTACAGTAACTGAATCGGTCTAACTTCACTGAAGTGAAAAGGACTGTTTAATGATCTCCTGGGGCTTCTCCTCTTTCCTAACATAATGCAAGAATCTCTAAAGTGGCTCACGCTGCTTCAGCAGTGAGTTGTTTTGTTCCCATAACTTGTGATATGAATGCTTTAAGGAGAGGAAGAAAACCCTTCTAGAGATACTGAATCTCTTAAACCAATGGAAGATAATGTGATCAGAGAATTAATGTAACAAGAAACAATAAAATAAAATAATAATAATAATAAAATATTGTATAATATCTCTCTCCTTCCCTTGAAGATCTTGAAAAGAGGCATTCCCATTAAGAGTCAGCATACAAGTACACAAATAATGGACAAAATTTTGCAATGTCTTACACGTCTTTCAAAAGATTTGTATAGGATACAAGTGAATGCAGAACTGTGTCTCATAACTCAAACTCAGTGTAAAATGCATCTGTTTATCAGGTAATCTGTATTCAGTTACTTTTATTAGTGTCATTGTAGTGTGATTGTTATATCAAACTAAAAAAATCATCCTATAGGAACATATAAGGGACAGAAAGAGCTCTGTATTCACCCCTGTGTTAACCCTGGGATTTCGTCTATTTATTTGTATGTATTAATTAATTTATACTTGTTTGTTTGTTTGAACAGGGTGTATTCTATGTCCAAGATTAACTCAAAGCAAGCAGAATATCACCAGCCTATCAAAATCCCCATAGTGACTCAAGCCTATGATTTTCTGTTTCTGAGGTTGGGTCTACATTGACGGTGGCAAATTCACCGCCATCAGATTGATTGCTCTGGATTCACTGAGCAGTTTGTATAGACCTGCACGGTCAATCCAGCAATCGATGCAGGAAAACCACCCTGGTAAGTAGCATAGCGCTATGTCGAAGGGAACAGCATGGATGGCGCACAGATCAGACGTCACTTGCATATCTCCTATTGACTGCCGCCTAATCCAGAAGTTAAGTGTAGACTGGGCCTTAAATGGTCTTTGTTTAATTGGTTTGTGCTGCTCATTTATGTTATGGCTCTGACAATTAATTTCATATTTCTTTGTGTGAAGAAACAGCACCTGAATTTCTTATAAATGTCTTAACTTTCCTAACATTGATCCATGACTTCATGTTTGGGGACAACTGACAAATCAGTGATAAAGAAAACGCTACGTCTGATTCCATCTCTCACTTTATCTGTCCCTTTGAAATAATATAATGCAGTCTGCCCTGCTGAGTATCAATTAAAATTTACATCAGCCTTTCAGATAAAGGCTGGCAAAGGATTTGCATGGAAAAAATGGAAGTAAATATGTTGCAGGCTCTGCAGCCTATTGGGGGACGAGAGGTCTAACAAATGAGACTTTGATATCACATTTCATCTTCTTAATATAAATCCTTTCTAATTTATATAACGTTTACTCATGCAAGAAATTTCATTGATTACAGTGGGACTACTCTCAATGGCTACTTGCATGAGTAACAGTTTCCAGATCAGACCCAAAATTTGTACCACCAATACAGATGATGTGTGTTTGTGTTTTCCTGGTTCACTGGAGACAAGAATGCTCCTGTGGAATTTGGAATCTCAAAATCCCAAGGCTGGCTAGATCATGCTTGGTCCTGCCTTGAGTGCTGAAAGACTGGATTAGAAGAGCTCTCGAGGTCCCTTTCAGTCTTATAATTCTATGGGCTTGTCTACACTTACCTTGGAGATTTGGTGGCAGTCGACCGGAGTTACAGAAACTACGCAAAAAACTTGCGTAACTCCAATCTACTTCTATGCTTCTGTTCTGTGCTCCACCTTAAATGGCTGTGCTGACGGGAACCTCATTCCCATTGCCGCAGCGCTACGACATTTGAGGAGGTGGTCTTAATACATTGATTTCTGGATTGACTGAGTGGGTCTTCAATGACTGCTCAGTCGATCCAGATAAGTCGATCTGACGGCGGCGAATTTGCCACTGTCACTGTAGACATAGCTTATGATTTTTTGTAGATAGCCAGCCTTTGAAGCTTGACCTCTTGGGGAATGGATCAAGGAATGACTGATTTTACCAGTTTTCAAGAGTCTGGGAGACAAAAAAAAAAAGACTTTTGATATAAAAGGTTGGGTTTCAGCAAACTCAGAGTCTTCTTTTTGATTCAGAAAATGGATAGGAGCTTTGGTCCTAGATTTTCCATCTCTTGCTGAAGGGCTGGATTGACTTGGGCCTAACAGGACTGATAGGCAGTCTCTGTTACATTTAGTATGCATGTAAAACATTTTATTGAGGGGTTTCTTTTTTTAAACATTTTGTAGGTATGCCTTTGTCCTTAGATAAAAGTACTCTGCTGAGACAGAGCTGTGTGGTAACTTGTAACTGCTGATAACACACTAGTCATAGCCCTTGAAGAGAAAATCTGCAACTGCTGGCCATTAGGCAGACAGGCTTGCTGGGGATACCTCAGTGAACCACAAGGGGCTGCAGCCTAAAACCTCCAGTCAGAAGGGAGTGGGATACGGGTCCCTGCTCAGATAGAGATGAAGGCCAGAGAATTGAAAGCTGAGGGGCATTCCTGGAATGGACCATGGAAGAGGGGTTAAAGACACAGTTACTGACTGACGCAGTTTTAGGGCATCTGGCCAAAAAGGTTTCTTATTTTTAATGAGAAGACAAATAGAGAAGTGCAAATAATGAGAGTAGCTGGTTCAGACTGAGTTTGAGGCTTCATACAGGAATAATTATTTCTACACCATACGTAGAAGAGAAGAGCTAGTTTTTGTGGATTCTGGAGCATACAGTGTAATTATATGAAGTTAAGAGATGGTGCACAAATATTTCTGACTAATAAATGATGGATGAACTGGAGGATAGTCTGTGGGACAAAAGTGATGGGTGGCTCTTGATTTGTGAAAAATTGTAGTCTATGCTGAAATTGATAGGATGAGGGGTGACTGGTTGCACGAAGGATTTTTCTCTATAGTTTAAGCTATACAGGGTAAATTATGGTAGAGTGGGTTTTTTTAACATGCAACGTGACATTTTTACATTTGAACATGTATTTAGGAAGCTTAGACAGTGCTGAAGTGATTTGAACAGGAGATATCCTCCACTAACTTGACTGGGATCTGGGAAGGTTAGTTCCTGAGGATAAAACCTCAAATAAATTACTACAATTCCCTCCCATTTTTGTCTATTTTAGGTTCAATTCCAAATGGTCTGGCCTGGGGCAAAGACATTTTATTACAGATAAAGTTACACAATCTCTGAGTTCATTTAGAGAAAAGAAAGATTGCTTGCCTGTCTAGACAAGGATTTGCTATTCTCTTCTAACTTGTTCATCACTGACAACATGAACAATATGCAAATATTTTGAGCTGAAGGCAGCTAAGGCATTGCAAACCAACAAAAGGACCCAAATTAACACAGCAAATGGTTAGTACTTCACTTTTCTCATATGGGGGAAACTTTAAAGAGTTTAGAGGTTTATGCAAAATCCTGGCCTCTTAGAAGTCAATAGCAATTTAGGCTAAGGTCCATTTATACTGCTCTAGTAGTGTAATTGGGACCCTAAAGTTCAAATGTTTTCTATATCAAATTTGCAGTGAAGAAACATTATGGGTGTTCAGAACTGGGCTCTAAATCTCCCCCTTCGAGTCTCTCTCAAGGTATTTCATAATATCTGCTTTTGTTCCAATCTGGAGCAGGACATGCAGAAGCACAAAACAGTAAAAAATAGCATGACAAATTGCTATGAGATGTTTGTGAACCTCATTAAAGTTTGGTTGGAGTTAGCTTGGAATTTTGAACAAAAGTTAGGGATTTCTCATCTTAAATGAATCTCTTTTCTAGTTCCCCTTCTCTTTTCTTAAATATTTCAGTTGTTTTATATTCCAGTAAAATACAGTTGATGTGACTGATGGGGAGCATATAGAACTGATATTGAGATTTACTTAGTGTGTCACCCTTCAACTTAGTTTAATTAAAGAAAAGCCTTGGAAATGTACACAGTAACCCCAAATGTCAAGTTGACTTATGATCTATCTGCAACTCATGTCAGACTGAAGCAGATCGCTCATTTTTTTCACCCTTCTTCCTTCCTACTCCCATGAGAATATTAATTGACTTGAAAGATGGGCCATACATAGCTCTTCTTGTGGCTCAAATCCCTCAAGTTGTAGTTTAAGTTTAACCAAGAACTAGGAGGTTATTAACTTTTCTCAACCTCAAAAATAAATGATGGCATGTAAGCAAATGTTTAGAGGCTCAAGGGGAGAAGTAATTTTCTGATGTGGAAAGAAAACAATTCCAAATCTTTGTTTTCTATGAGAAATGTTTTTTGCTAAGAGTTCAGCAATGTCCTAGTTTAATATTTGTGCATGTTCCCTAATTTGTTTGTTTCATTGCCCTGTTGAAAATCTTTGTTGAAAGTTCACACTTAAATAGACAACAAAATATATTTGATGAATGATTCTGTTCTGTGAAATTGTAAGGGACCAGGGTCTAGGTGGTCTAGTCTAGCACCTGGGCTGGAATCCACAAGTCAGGGATGTTAGTCAGTAAGGAGGGGTCAGAGGAATCACGAGAGCCGGGTTCAATAAGCAAGAGTTGGGCTCAAAGTTAGGCTAGAATCAGAGACCAGGGATAATACCAGGCTAGACTCAGGAGGGAAGAGCCATGGTGCATTTAGAGGCTAGGTGGCAGGGTAGAGCTGAAGTCACAACAGGCCCAAAGTCTGGATTGTTTCCTAGTGAACGTCCTGGGGCATCCTCCAGAGGGAAATAGGCCAATCAGAGGGATGCAGAGTGCTGTCACTCTGTCTCCCTTGGGCAGTACATTCTACTGCACCTATTCTCTACAGTGCTCCTCGGGTACGGCTTTGTGTAGGCTCCTGGTGGCACTGTGGGAACATCAATTGCCCTGGGTTGCCCACAGGAGTTCTAGTCCCTGCATCGTTAGAGAAATTTTTGTAGTCTCTATTGTAAAATGTTCTTGGAATTCACTACAGTTTCACTCTCGATACACCATTTGGATATATATCTATACATTCCATGGATATTTCTTAAATTACTGATTTTTGCAGCAAAACAAGTGACACAGTCAAGTGACTTTTGGAATACTCATTGGCTATTCTTAATGTTTGATATGTGTAAAAATAATCATGTAGGTAGTTTGCGTATCAGAATGTTCCTTAAATAAATACATTGTCAGATTCTTCCATTACTTACACTCATGCAACCCCAAATAGGCAATGATAGCAGTCAATGTGGATACATGAGGCAGAGTGAGGGAAGAATCTGGCCTCTGGCATTTAAGATCCAAAATAAATTATGGAAAAAATATGATAAATTACCCATATTCTGACATTTGGACCTTTGAAAATAAAACCTTTGTCAGATGAGAAGATTTTCAGTTGTATTTACATGACCTATGTTGACAACCAGTGATCAGGTGGGTTACTCACTTCATCTTGTTTAATGTCATGTCATATCATGAGCTGATGTGACAATCTATCCATGATGGAATGTGATGTCAGACCATATAAAAGAGAACCCTTAACTGTACATACAAACAAGCTGTAGTCAGTGTGAATTGGATAGACTCTTAACTGGAGCTAGGCTATAATATTTTCTCATTTTAGAATAATTTCACTTCAGTCATGGTCACACACACCCCCTCTCCATTTTTGTTTACTTCTTATGAACCTTCAAGTGATGTAGTTTTACTGGCACAAATGTTTGCAGAAAACAAATTACAAAATTATGGGCACATATATTTCTGGAAGCTAAGGCCCCAAAGAGCCCCACCCAAGCTTGGACCTACACAGAGCCCCACGGATTTCAATAGGACTATGTGAGTGCATGCTTCTGCCCATACACAGCTCATTGCAGATTCAGAATTTAAATTTACACATACGAGAATTCACGCCCAACGTGCTTGTGCAGTCATCCAGTCAGGAACAGGAAAAATATGACGCAACTTTTCTGACCAGTCACAGCTAATCAATCCACAAAACAAAAACTGCAAAAGCATAGCTGTTGAATAAATTTAAATAATGACTATTGTTTGGGAAATAGTGATCTGCTTGCAGATCTCTTATGAGCAGAAAAAATAGGCTACATTTTTCAAACTAATTATTGTATATTATTCACTTTCCTAGCCAGTATTCACCTCAAGAGGATGTTCTTTTTTCAAATCTATCAACAGCTCACAACCACAGACCCTAGATTGTCTGCTCACCTCTAATCAGGAGCCATTAATGCTAGGTCAAAAGCAGTAAGTGAGATAGGCAAAATTATAGGTTTAATAATAAGTATGAAATTATTATAGGTGATTTTTAATCTTCATTGATTTTGAAAATTAATTGGGTGGCAGCAAAAGTTGGCATAAAGCTTTTAATTTAAATCAGACAATTAAAAGCCCTAGAAGGCTTGGGGCTAGAGAATACTAACCACTGCTTTAAGGATTAAATTTTGATTTCAGAACCAGAAATGATTCTGTAATATTCAGGTGAATTGTTCGTTTCTGTTAGTAACTATTCCATTGTATATTGCTAATTGAAGATCAAAGGTGTATGCCTACATTTAAATACCGTCTTCTCAAGCAAACTAGAGAAAATTATTTGTATAAACTTGGTGTAATTAAAATTTGGTTGCAGTGTTAGCAATTTTTTGAATTTTGAGAAATATTACAATATCTCTAAAAGAGAAGTTTTTAGTAGTCAATAGTTTGGTGCATGGGAGGAAGTAGAGTCATTTCCACAGCTAATTTCATGAAGTTTCCTAAAGTTTCATACTGCTTTCCTGCTTTGTTTGGTAGTAGTTTGGCAGACTGGCAACAAAACCACAATTAGCTTTTCTTTCAACAGTGTTTGTGAGAAGAAGCCTGGCTTCATTTTGTGTGAGGCTTTGTGGTATTGGTTCTGACACTATGTCCACATTCCAGCTGGGCTAGAGGAGGTTTATGCCACTCTATTGTTGCAAAACTGCCCTTATCACAGACTTAAATGACCTCTCCATAGGATTAAACTCACCAAAGTGGCTCCATCACCATTTCCCTCACCAACTGCCACTGGCAAAGGGGCCATGGCTGGAGAAAAAGGGGAAAAGAGGAAGCATTTCCAACTCTTGTGATTTTATCACATCTCATGACATTTGTGCTGCTCTTAAAGCCCCTGCTCCCAAAGGCATGTGGTTATGTGAGAATTTTAGCTTTCATTTAAAAAAAACCCATCAAAAAGAAACTTTTAGTCATCATAGTTGCAGAGAAAAGCTTGAAAAGTTGAATGAAATGTGCCCCAAAGGCTCAGAAAGCAGAAGACATAGGAAAAAATACATTTTTATTTAATTTCATGATTTAGCCCTGGGGTCTGACTCGGTTCATTTTGAACACTTGAGTTGGGCAGTACTGGATGTTTATGCCCAGTGATCCCTGGCTCCTGAAATGGTCCCTTAGGTCCATATGCAGCTTCTGCAAATTAGAGAAGTCCTCAGGGTGCTCTAAGTTGTGCCAGGAGGGTGGGGCTAGCAACAATCAACTCCAAACTGGAGGGAAGAAGAGAGGCCTTACGGCCACCTTTTCACTTCCCACTGACTGATGCTGAGAGCTCCGGAGCTCCTGCTCCAGCTCTGGCCCCAGATTTCCATTTGTGGTATTTGGTTTGAATGACTGATATTAATCAAGATCTTTGTTCTGTTCCTTGCTTTAGTGTTCAGGAAAGCATGTTCAGAACAGAGCACGTGTCCCTTTATGATTCGATTTAAAAATCCCTTTATGAACCTATCACTCAGCAAAACCAGTCTTTGCTCTAAATTCACATTTTGCATTGTGTATTTGCAAGGGGAAAAATGCTTTTTTCCCCCCCTTCGAAAGAAGAACTGGAGATTAAAACCACACAGTATTTAGAAACAAAGATGACAAAACAAACAAACAAAACACACAAATATGTGCTGGAAGTGAAGAGAGTATATTATTTCAGCAAGCCAGCTAAGTTATGATTTTTGATTAGGTCTTAAAAAAAGTCCTTAGAATGGCTGAGCTTTTATAAATTCACTATGAGTGTTTGTTTTCATGCTCCCATAGCCTTTCTGTGAAATCTGTGACAACCTCTTTATGTCTAAGGAAATTTAAAACCCCTTTGAAATCCCCTGAGCAGCTAAAAGATCTCATCAAAAGATACTGCTGTAATATCAAGAAGAGTTTGAAGAATTATGCCTTAAAGTTTTGCCAGAGATGTCAGCATCCCTCTTTCTGTTTCTTTCATTATCAAACAGAATTCTGGCTAGTGTGCCTTTGGCAGGCAAAGCAATGCCTCAGATACTTATGGTTCCACAGCTTGCTGCAAAGTTTTAGATAAAAAGGTGTTCTTTCTCTACTACTCGCTGTCTGTATAATCTCTGAACTTTCATGGGGCATCCAAAATAATTGAGACTACTGTTGCTAGGACATAAGAGGAAAAATGTGTTGGATAATTCTGCCATTATTTGCTTCCCCAGTTGATAACAGCAAAACATGCCAATAATCTATTAAACATAATATGCATGAACCACCTCTGTTGTCTTTTCCAACTGTTTATTTAGTGCATCACTATATTCCCTAACCTAGTCATATAATTTTGGCAATTGGCTAAATACACTGCTATTTCACTGACCCTTCCTTTTGAAACTGGTCACTTTTCCAGCCATCAAAATACCCTGTAAGGACTGAAAAGTGTGTTTAGTTTTTGATTTGTGGAGTTTCTTTATTAAGACAAAAGATTTGTATTGGATTTTCCACATCTTCAAATTTGCCAAAATGTCAAAATGTTGCTATTTTAATTCCCCCTCCATATTCAGGAGACAAACCCAAGGGAGAATCCCGCTTCCACTGAAGTCAATGATATTTTGCTGTACAACAAACCATAGTCAATGGCATTTGTGTGTGAAAATTCTGTTGCCTGCATGTTCACAAGACCAAACTGTCTTTATTTCTAGACCAAGGAATTCCACATAAATTTGAATGTAGAGATATTTTTACTAAGATGGATCCACTTTACCGTGTGCTCTTATAGTGAAAATTCCCATAATGGATTGGCCCAGGCCCGTGTAACCCATGTCTGCTTCATGTGGTGCTCTGTCCCTATCCAGTGGCACCCAGCCCAGCTAGAGATTGATGAGTCTGCTACAGCCTTAGCTAAGAGCCCTGTGGCGTCTAGCTCGTGCCTCGAAGGCTCATACACTCAGGGTATGTCTACACTGCCAAGGTGGCAGGGATGGATGCAATGACGCAGATTGAGTGGGTTTGCGTAGTCTTGTCAGTCGATGGAAGAATGCTCTCTGTCAATTCAATTAGTCCACCTCCCCGAAAGGTGGAAGGCAGCATTGATGGGAGGGCATCTCCTGTCGACACAGCACCGTGTGGACGCCGCGCTGCACCAACTGCCATTGTCAGTGAGGACCAGCCCGAAGCTTGAGAGGTCCCAAATGTGATGACAACCAGGGTCCGTTGGCATTACAGTAGCATTTACTAAACTAACTCCAACAGAGCCCTCATGCTGTGGCTGGTTTGCTGCTTTCCCTACCCACATTTGGCTATGCTGTGAGCGGTTTCCTATAATATTTTTATTCTGTGCAAGCACTATGTAGTCAGAGAGTTTTGCAGCCTTCTAGTGCAAATTAACAAAGGTAAGAAGCATGTAGTCCCAGTGGTCCATGACTGCTGTGGGCTTCTGCGAGGAATTTATTGTATTAGTTCCAATCTTTAAGTCCCTAAATGGTTGGGGTGCAGGTTAAAGCAGATATTACTTCTTTCCATGCAATGCTTGTAGCCAGGGGAGGTGCACAAGCTGTCCAAATCTCCCTGAACTATCAAGCTTTCTGAGGTTTGCCTTTTCACTGAGGCAAACATTATTTTCAAGGTCAGAAATGTCAACTCAGACGTCTCCCCAAACTGGATGGGAGCCCAGGAGGGAAGCAACTTTGGAAGGCTTATCTCTAAACTGAGAGGTTAGGTCAGCCTACCTTTTCCTCTTCTAAGAGACAGATCTATCCCAAACTGACAGCTGCTTCAAATATCTTCCAATATGGCATTAAAATATTCAGTTCCTCTTGAGTGAAGTTGGAGATGACAGCCTATTCAGCTGTCCGAAGGGCTGACTACACAGATATCTGCTGGGGGACATCAGACCAGATGGAAAGTTCAGACTTTCTTTATTTGGAAAAATACTACTACTGAATTGAAGAAGATAAAAGTGGTGTAAACTAACTTAGCACAGTGTGGGCAGCACAAGCTAATACTGCTTTATTGCCAAAATTTTTCTGTAAAAAAGAAAACAAAATGAAAACTAGTTTTGTGGCATTAGAGAATTACATGGCAGATATATATGTATATATTTTTTGCTCCAGTTGCACTTCTGTTTGTTCAACAGTCCCTTACTGAGGCTGTCTATCTTGCCACTTATGTCAGTATAACGTATGTCACTCAGGGATGGGAATAAGCCACCTCCCCAAGCAACATAAGTTACACCAACCTAAGGCCCAATGTGGACAGCACTATGCTGGCAGGAGAGCTTCTCTCACCAACACAGCTGCCAGCACCTGCTGGGGATGGATTAAGTTGATGGGACACCTCTCTCTGATTGGCTTAGAGCGGGTACACTAGAGCACATACAGTGGCACAGCTGCATTGCTGTAAGCTTTCTATGTAGCCATAGCCTAAATATCTACTTATGAAACAACAAAGAAAATGAAAGGCAAGTTTTCATTTGTCATCACCTATATCCTGGACCCATTTTCAAGAGTGACTACTTTGTATAATTATGCTCAAGTGAGATCCACATAGACATGCAAATGGGGTGAATGTTCATTTATATTTGCAAATGTGAGACTGCACCTTAGATGACTGTTTGGAGACTGGGCTTCATGGGTTTAGAAACAGATGGTCTGTAGGAGATAATGGAGCTGCACTGGCTGACCCCACGTGAACGTTTTTCCTTCAATTTGTAATCAATCTGTAAATTTTATAATCAGTTTCATTAGTCTGAAATAAACTTTTGCCACATTTGGTTATGGAATTCTAAAAACGTTATAGTTTGCTATTTAAGTGTGGTGGTGTTTTTGTTGCTGTTTTTTGTTTTGGGTTTTTAATGTTTTATTTTAAAATCTACATACAACAAAACCAGAATCTTTTGTTTCTGCTTTTTGGGTTGTTATTATAAAGCTGAGATAGCTAGATCCTAAATTTCCATTTGTATCTACTGGTGAGACATTGTCAGTACATGCATAAAGATCGCGTTTGTTAATATGTTACTTTTATATATTTTTAATTACATACTAGTGGTTTACATAAGTCAGCAACAACAAATCGCAAATATACAAAACATCCTTGCAGCAAATGTTTACAAACATTCCAATACATAAGGACAAAATAGTTTTGTTTTTGTTGAGAACAGCAACAAAAAAGTTCTTAAGCCTTTTTCACAGTGCAACAAATTAACAACTAATTCTTAAAATCTTGTTTCCAAATTTCACAAAGGCAAAATAATCTGGTAATGTTTTTGGCCATAATACAAAAGCGCTCTTCACATTGGCATCCAACAGAAATATGCATAAAAACACACCATTATGAATGTATCCATTGCTCTAACTGTTAATTAATGCAAATGAAACCATCCTCGATCACATGTTTTAATTTTTGCTTTTTGCCTCTAGACTAACACGAAGTCTAAATACAGCTTGACCAAAAGAAGCTCAGTTCCTGCATACAGCTCTGGAGGGTTTATCAGATCTTAGCTTTTACGTAGAGAATGGTAGGATGCAATGTCTTCTTAACCCTCTTTGCCAGAAGGATTATTTTTTTTACAAGAAGTACAGTTGAAGATCCACTGATACAGTGGAGTCCCGGTTCATGCCTAGGGCTCTGAGACAATACAGTAATACAAATAAAATCAACTAATAATAGTATAGGAGGTCAGACTCTAGAAGAAAATACCATTGCATTAAGAAGTGTGAAACAGGAATAACTCCTCCCTAAAACATTGTGTAGGAAGGGGCAGGGACCTTCCCCCGCGGCTGGGCCCAAGGAAGGGCAGCTGCCGCCCCAAACACAGCCAAGCCCGGATTTAAACCCCCCGCCTGTCCATCAGTCAGGGGCCGACGGTCAGCAGGGTCAGACCTGCCTGCCCGCCCGCCAGCGAGAGGCCCGGCCGGAGCTCCACCTGGCCAAACCTCAGCGCAGGCCCTGGCCGGACGTAGCAGACTGGGAGCGACCCTCCCGCCGGGGAACCGACGATTGGGTCGGACCCCCGGACACCCGGGGATGGGACGAGCCCTGGGACCCTCTGGGTTGGGAAGGCCCCTCTGAAGCAGGGCAGGACCTAGAGGAGCTACCTGCCGCACCCCCCGCTGAAGCCGGACCGGATCTGGAGGAGCTACCCGAGGCTGCGGCCCCCACCGAATCCTGTGATCTAGAGGAACTGCCCTTCGCAGAGGAGTTCCCGGACCTGCCGCCGGTGGGCGCCGACGGCCTGCTGAACCTACCCCGAGCCAGCTACCCGACGACCACCGAGGAGGGAGGTACCAGGGACGGGCGGGGAGGAAGTGGCCCAGGGGCAGCCCCAGTTCGGGCTGCGGTGGGAAATCTCCTACCTCTGGCGTGTTACGGCTCGGACCCCGCCAGAGCAGCGGCAGTGACCCTGCCGCTGCTAGGGCCCTGGGCTAGGACGCAGTGGAGTCGGGTGGGCCTGCGTCCCCCTCCCCCCTTCTTCCCTTTGGCCTCAGCGAACCTCCCAACCCCTCCTCCAACCCGGCGATAGACTGCCTGCTCGCCCGCCCTGCCACGGGGCCGGGGCGATAGACTGCTGGCTCGC
>ML675604.1:49304049-49417158 GCA_007922155.1 Mesoclemmys tuberculata
TGGCTCGCCCGCCCTGCCACGGGGCCGGGGCGATAGACTGCTGGCTCACATCGCTAATTCCCCATTTGTTTCCTGGAAGGTGCAGGGACCTTCCCCCACGGCTGGGCCCCAGGAAGGGCAGCTGCGCCTGACGGGTGACGCCCGCCAGCGTACACATTGCCTATCCACAGTGTATCAACTAGGGGATACGTTTCCCATGGGCACTTGTAAGTCTTGATCCTGCTTTCAGCTGTGCATCAGGGGTTCAGTCCTGCAAGAGGATGAGCTCTTTAACACACAAGAAGTTCCAGTGAAATTAATGGAACTACTCACATGCTATGGGTAAGCATGGTGTTTTGCTGCTAAGAGCACTCAGCACTTTGCACGATTTAGCCCATGAAGCTCCTTGCAGGATCCAACCTATGCAAATCACCAAACACTAGCCCATAGAATGAATGATATTTACAGGGGAAGCTATAGCTCTGAAGCATTCTAACATCTTCAGAAGTGTGAGTTTGCTCAGTCAAAAGGCTGTGTTTCATGAAAAGTGGGTCATTTTATCCCTAAGCCTCAGTTATTCATATCCTATCATCTCAAATGAGTGAATAAAGAACTCATTTTTTAGAATGTAAATTATTCTATACATATGGTGGAATAAACAATACAAATGAATCTCCCCAGATGCACAGTGATTCAATAGGGAGCTGTCTGCCCTCATACCATTCTACACATCTTTCAGATAAATCAGAGATTCAAATGCAAAATCCAGAAAGATAGGGACATCATGTGGATTTGTAAGTACCCTTGGGAGACCTGGGGTCCATAATCTAATGAATGGATTACACTCATCCATCTCATATGTCCTGTAAAAATGGGAAGAGGTTAGACTCCAAAAGAAAGCAGTGCTGGTAGCAGCATTTTGTGGCATGTTGCATGAATGTCAGTAAAGCGAAAGGCAAACTGAGCACTAAGAGTCATCCTGTAGATTTGTGAGCCTCCCTGCCGGCCGTATTACTCATAAAGGAGTGAGTGGATCACAAACATCGCTATCATCACTATAAAACATGCTAGTTTTCGTTTTGATCACTGACATTTGGAGAGATTATTTCAAAAATGAAGAATTGTAAATATAATACAATCAAGTTACTAATACATTCAAGGTTTTCATCTTCTTAGGCAGCTGTTTAAAATCATCGTATGGGAGAGAACCCAAAGAAATGGAAATTCTTTTTAAAAATGTGAGAGGAGTTGCAGCATTTCCTGGCGTGTGACATATGTTTCTCAATGAACTGTCAGGCATCACTTTTTTTTCCTTTTTACACTTTGGCATGACTTTCGCTTCATAGACCTTTAGGCTACATGTCAATAAATTACCACGGAGATCCCGGCTTCTTTTTGGAAACTAACCTCATAACAACAGTAAGCTGATGACATTAACAGAGAGATGTAAAGTCTACCATAAGCTTGCGTGACATTTGGATTTATTGAGTTGTGATATGACTTTTTTCTTATTAGTTTGTGTTGCTGAAGTTTATAGCTAGGCATTTATCATAAAAAATTTCCACAAATGTATGTTCAAATTTTGAAACAAATTTGGTTTTGACTTTGCTTGCACCCATTTTGAATTTGCTTTCCATTAATACTCTAATATATGAGTTTAGTGGCAAGAACATTCATAGAGTCCCAGAACAGAAAAGCATCCCTATTCAGGACAGCCCTTAAACACATGGCCTAACTTGAAATACTTGCTTGCATCCCATGAGATTTAAGGATGCCCCAAACTTTAAGCATGTGCTTAAGTACTGTTCCCAATATGCATGACCTTAAGTGGAGAGTTGTGCTTTCCTGAATCAGGGCCAGAAAAAGCATATTTTAAGCAAATGTTGCGAAATTGAATTTCAAATCTGTAATAATTAAATTTCACCAGCATCCTGACTCTATGGGTTACACTTACCAAGCCAGGCCATGAAAACATACCGTGTGTCACATGTCTAATCTAAACAATTCAAACTTTGTATATCAAATACTCTCAGTGAAAGGCATCAACACATGTTATGGACCAAAAATCTTTCTTGGAAACTTTTTGGTAATTCTGAATAATGCATATGTTAAAGAAAATCCCAATTTTGTGGCCAATTCATGAACAAAATAAAGAAAAAAAAGGTGAAATTTCTTGAAAACATTATTTGTTATTAATTGTTCACACCGGCCTCTTTAGGATTATCCATTTTGACAAACTATGTCAAATTATCAGTTGAGACCATGGTATATCCACAGAGACATACACTACAGTAATTGTAGTTCAGTTTCTAGTTGCTGCAATGGACAAGGATGGAGGAGAGATGATGAGACAGTGATTTAGATGATAAATACGAACAGAAGAGCACAATCTTTTGTACACAGAAAATGTGTGGGGATTAGGTCTATATGGGAATACACAGGAAAGAAGCCCTCCAAAACATGTAAGTGCAGCAACTAAAACGAAAATAAGAATCAGGGCATAGTGTAAATCTGCTGCCCTAACAACATGCAGGGACACCCTGTTCATTTTCCTTTTCAGCATTTGAGTCTTAATCTGATATGAAAAAAGGGAAAACGTGTTTCACATGTTGCTGTCATGCTGCTTTTGAGTCTGTTCTCAATCCTACAATTTTCCGGAATGCACAGCAAAATCTGTAATAGCGTAAGTGGCCTATTATATTACCGTATGAGCCACACGCAATCCTTTTGTCACATAGGCAAAACTCCATGGCTTGCCTCACTTGTTTATTTTTCTGCAGTGATGGCACTGGCTATCACACTTATCATTCCAAACAAAACTGAGAAATTGTTACTGTCGCTCTTTTATATCCTCTGCATGGTGTGATGAGGAGAGAAAGGGATGAGAATGATATAATTAAAAGTATATAAGATAACACTGTAGCACTCACTGGTAAACCTGGACCTTAGCTGATTTTAGATATATGTAGGATAACTCTTTTGTACTACAGGTTTTCAGTACGTGTCACAAGATTCAGAATTTAAGCAGGACTGCATCAAAATTAGTCTTTTCCTTTCTCCTTGACATCACCGGTAAAAGTCCTAGAAGCCACTGATCAGCCCCTCCCTTTAATGCTGTCCTATAGAACAAGGGGGTCAAAAACTGGAATGAATAACAGGACAATGAAAAAAAAATAAAGGCAAATATTTCTCCCTTCTCACTGTGTGTGGAGTCAGTTTGTGGTATTCCTGCTACAGAACATAGCAGAATCAGAAGCTGTAGCTGAATTTTTAAAAAGGACTGGATTATTGTACAGTCAAAACCAACATTTGGAGTTACCCATGCTAAGGTAAGGGTAATCAAATGTCATCCTTCAGGGAATCAGATGTTCGCTACAGGGGTAAGAAAGGAATTTGTCTCCCTCATGTACAGCATTGCATAACTGGCGAAGTGCATTATTTTGTTTTATCTTTCTCTGAAGCATCTCTATTGGCTACTGTCAGAGACATTTTGCAGCATTTGATGTCTCAGTAATCTGATTTTGTATACTATCTTCTACATTCTGGTGCTTCCTAATTTGAAAAGTGTATTTGCAGGTTTATGATATTTGCTGCTGCCCCTTTCATTTTGAGAAATCTGTGAAGCAAAACAATCAAGACATATATAAAACCAGACCACTACTAGCGCAGAGAAAAACTAGATGGCTTTCTTTAAAAAAAAGCTACTTCTTTTAATTTACTAGTCAGACTTTTTCTTGCTGTCATCTCATTTATATTTTTATAGTGAGAAATGAAGAAATCCCATACAGGATAAATCTTTAATCAAGCACAGAGCCAAACTTGTGATTCCACTAACAGGAGGCTGAAAATAGCTCTCAAGTGCACCAGCACTTTCTGCCCACACAGAGTAATGACCTGTAGGGATAAATGTGCCAAAAGGGAAATCCATGCACTGTTTTTGATTTACAACCTCATTTTTAATGACAGAGGACAAAGAAATAGCAACAGAATGCACTTGTAAATCCTTCTGTTTTTCAGAGTCAGCTTTCAAAAGGCTAATATGATCAGATAATTTAAAGCTGGCTGAGTCAAAATGAGACTAGCTGAATAGACTGTGGTTTTACAGATGCACAGGACCTTGGTTAATGCACCATTCTCGCCTGCTGCAATAAAGAGTGAAAAAATCTGCTCTAAAAATAAATTCAGAGCTGGTGGAGGTCAGGCAATTTATCACATATTGTATGTATCTCTTTTGGTAAAGTCAAGAACGCTTGGTGAAAATGCCTCTCATGGACTTCAACCAAAATGCTTCTGTCACACATACCACCAGTCTTGACTTTTCTGGTCCTAATCAAGGTCAATGGGACTACTCGTGCTTACAGTTAGGCATGCGCTGAGGTGCTTTCCTGGATTGGAGCATAAGCTATCGTAGGCTTTTGGCTGATCTGTTCCTTTTTAAAAAAAAAAATTAAACAAAAATAATGAACTTTTGTGTACTTTGGTAAGCATCTAAGCTGAAACCTTCACTTTATAAGACAGATCCTAATTGAACAGCGTATGTTTACTTTATTAAATGTTATGCATTCCTTTACAATGAAGACAGTTATGACATTAAGAGTTATAGCTAAAGTTATAGCGGAGATAGTGACAACTAAATTGTGCTCGAAGTGTTGGCAATGGGAAAAGGCCAGATTCTGCTCTCAGTTACGGTAGAATTGCACCACTTCAGAGGAGTTACTCTCTATTGGCAGGAGTGTTACTGTGGGCACAATACGGCCAAATGTATTTCAAGGCCTGTGAACAGATGAAGTATTTTTTCCTTCCATCTCAACCTTCGAACATAAGGCTGACTTGCAGGTACTGCCCATGAAGAAGTACTTCTGAATAAGCACATGACAACACTGACTAAATTTCACTATTACACCATTTCAAGGAGAATTGACGTTTAGGTAGTACTTGTGGAAGGAATAGGAAAACTTGGTGGTCACCATGTGGTCAATATACCTGTGGCTAGGTGCGGGTTTTCAGATGATCTTTTAGGTCCTCTGTACTGGCATTTGAGGTCATGCTTAGAAATTATTTTACAATTACAATTTTTCATATCCAAATCATAGTAGGCCTTATTAAGTCAAGGTCTAAATTATGAACAGCAAACAAGTTTTTTTCCCACAACTCATTCTCAGCCCATCAAACTTTGACACATTTAAAAACCACACATGTCCATGCTAAACCCAGGCTAGCCTATTATACGAGGTAATTCATTGCAAAGACAACATTTTCAATTAAATCTACTTAGTGAAAACCTTACATTATTTTGCTTAAATTAAAATATGAGAAATCTTATTATCAGCTTTCTGTTTTTGAAAGATACAAACAACTTACACAATAGGTTCAAAAAGGAAAGTAATCACACTGCATAATGTTACTGGATAATCCAAAAGAAAAAAATATTTTAATTAATATGTGAAAACAACTTTATCTATAATATAATATGCAATTATAAATATCTGTGCAAAATGTAAATATTAAAATAGCGTGTGACAAGGGGTAACATTATCTGCATGCTAAAATATAAACCTTCTTTAGTAGCAGATTTAATATTTATCAATATGTCAAAATAGTATAATTAAATTATAAAAAAACATGTAGAAAGTATGTAACATATAGTGAACATCTTGCAAAATATTTTTACCATATGTGGTACCATCTTAAACATGGTAGAGTATGGCATAGATTAATCAATATCAATTTTCCTAGTTCACCAACACCAAAAATGTTTTTAATGTCCCTTGGTTACTTGTATGAAATTCTCCCTGAACAAAGCCTTTTCGCTACTTATGACACACATATTATTAAAGGACATTACAGTGATCATTGGGCACTGAAAGCCTAAGATCACATAGTGTTTTACAGGCAGAGAATGAAAAGATAAGATCCTTGGCCCACGGGAACTTGCAGCTGAACCTTAACCGAAGACAAAACAGACCATGAATGTCTCCTTAAGGTTAAATGCTAATGGGAACCCTAGGCTTTCAGGGTCAGATCTGATCATCCTGATCACCTTGAGTAGTATCTTAGTCTCTGTGTAGTTCAAATGACAACACTGGGGTTATTCATAGTGGAAGATACTACTCAGCAGTAGTAAGGACAGGAGACTTTGACCCTCAGGTTTATACAGACCCTGAGTATGCCAGTTTTCAATGCTCTAAACCAGCAGTAACTTTGTGATAAGTTATATAGGAACTCTATAAAACTTTGGAATTTAATAGTTCACTCATTTTCCAAAATTCAGCGTGGAAACAAATCATGAAGAAGACAAAGAAGATGATGTGGAAAAAGGTAGAAAACAGTCAATCAGTGGTTAAGAAGGAGGGCATCCTACTTTTGTAAAATGTGTAATCACCAAAGTATTCTTCTGTCATCTGAATTTAATCAGCCAAGTGCAGACTACATCTGACATTGATGAAGGTAGGGATTACTATCTAGAATAAAACTATTTAAGCAGCCACAGAAAACATTAAGACAAGAGAAAACTGTTTTGATGCAATCAAAACAAAGTTATCATTGTCAGTGATTGTCAATGGTAATTGAAATGTTGCTATTTTCTTGATATTTAGAGCTAAACACGCCAGAGTTCTATATTGTTCACTCCCATTTTTAAAAGCAATAAGTCAGAACAGTTAACTTTGTCATCAGCTGTGCACAATTTTATAAGGCATTCTGAAACTAATGGAGAATACTTCAATTCATACTTACTGTCCCATGGTCCACCATCTGAAAATATTTTATTAGATCAATAAACACAGCAGCAGCCATTTAACCATTCTATTCCTTTCATGAAGGTATATAAAATGGAATAGGGGGTCTAAACCCAGGCTTTGAAAACTGATTAATGTACTGCACATAGAAAACAGATGTGAATGAGCACTTCATTCTTCAGGCTAACTGGAGAATATGCAATACATTTCTAACTCATAGGCTTCTTAGTAATTGTAACACAAGCACATTTCCACATCCATGCTTTAGAACAAAATTTAAATCTTAACAGATGGCAGGCAAAGTAGGGGAACCTATCTTGTTCAGAAGAAACAAAATTTAATCTCATGCTCTTTGCAGTTGGTAGATTTTGCAATACAACTCTCAGATCTACGTGGAAGGAACTTCACTATCTTCTAATCAAATAGATAATTTCATTAGGCTTAATACATTGCTGTGTATACAATAGGCTTGTACACATTTCAACATTCAATTTCTTTATAATCACATCAGGAAAACAATATTTGTTTTTTAAAATGTTTCCTATTCTACTACCCACAAATGCAATGGGTCTTTCTGTCTTTGCTTTCTAGCTTGCTTTAACCTAGCTCTGACTGATGTAAATATAGGAAATAGTAATTAGTGAAAAAAAATCTTTGCAGTGTCTTCTTTCTTAGGTCCATATCAACAAAAGGTCCTATATAAATTCTCCTTAATCAGCATATTGGTGGAACCCCAGGTCATTGTAATAATGAATTAACAGTGATTTTGTTGATTTCTTTCTTCAACTGACGATTTTGCTATTAAATGGTGTACATTTTCTTTGGTTTTGAATTGTGTTATCAGGCTTTACCAAAAAAAAAAAAAAAACCCTCTGGACCCTCCCTCAAAAAATCAACAACCAATCCCTCCTGCAATTATGATAATGAAGTGGCCCAGCATGCAGCAAATAGCACAGATTCCTTTCTTTTGTGAAAGACTGCTCAACTTCTCAAGCTGCTCAAATTTGTCTGTTACAAATTTCTCTAAAAGGCTATGTCTCTGCTCTACAGTTGGATATGGTATTGTGTGTGATTACTGGCAAAGAAAAATGTAAATTTATCAAGATGTGTTGAAGTTTACATCTGAGGCTGAATTGGGTAAAGTTAACTATTATTCAGGGACAGATTTTGCTCTTGATTACACTGGAGTAGAAACTCCTTTAGCTTCAGTTCATTTATTCCAGATTCATATCCGTGTAACTGAAAGCCGATTTGGGCCCCTAGATAGTAAATAGAAACTCAGCAGGTGGGGGTTTTGTTTTGTTTTGTTTTTTGGGGGGGGAGGGGAGGCAGAGGGTGGGTTGAATGTAAGAACATAAACATTTTGAAGCTTGAATGCATTTTGTGAAATAGTTGATAAAGTTTGCCAATTCTTGATCTCCACAAAGTTCTACCTCTCTAATCTGTCTGTCTACTCCAGCGGTTTTCAACCGCTGTGCCGTGGCACATTTATGTGCCGCGAAAGGTCCACAGGTGTGCCACATCAGGGAAGCACAAGTAAATGACAGGAAGTGCTGCGCACGTGCACAGCCAGAACCCTGCCTCCGTGGCATCACCAGGGGCGGACTGCCTCCATTTCTCCTCCTGAGTCCCAGCAACCTGTAACGTCACGGGACTTCCGGTTTCATGATCGCACAAGTTAGCTTGGAGGCGGGTGTGGTGGCGTCCTCCCTGTGCTGTGCAGCTTGTGCTGGTTGGCGTGGTGAGCTTGGAGAGTATTCAGTCAGGGCTTATTAGACATGGATAGATTTTTGATTGAACAACATACGTTGGATTATGACAATGAATCAGGTGTGGCTGGCACTAGTTCAGCTAGTAACACACATAGTACCGTCAGTGTTAGTTCTAAAACCATCGTGCGCCAGTATAATGAAGACTGTTTGTCTTTTGGATCCATTTCATCTGGAGAAGAAGTGCCATGTCGTAAGTGTGTTGTTTGCAGTGAGAAATTGGCAAACCAAGCTATGGTTGCAAGTAAGCTGAAGAGACACCTTCACACAAAGCACTCACATTTATGCAAGAAACCAAGTGATTATTTTAAAAGGGTTATAGCTGATCAAACACATCAGGCTAAACAATGTACCAAAATCACAACTATTTCTGACAAAGCTCAGGAAGCAAGCTATGCCATTGCTGAAATCGTGGCAAAAAGATGAAATCACATACAATTGCTGAGTCAGTAATTTTACCAGCATGCTGTAAAATTGTAAATATTATGTTTGGCGAAACATATGAAAAAGAGATCTTGAAAATCCCTGTGTCAAATAACACTCTTAGTCGGCGTACACATGACGTGTCTCAAGACGTTGAGTCACAAGTGATAGCTAAAATAAAGAAGCTGATTTCTTTGCCATTCAGTTGGATGAGTCAACTGACATCACTGGAAAAGCTCAACTCCTAGCATTCAGCAGGTTTGTTTGTAATGGAGACATCATTGAACAATTGTTATTTTGCAAGTCACTCCCAGAAACAACACGAGGCCAAGACATTTTTGATGTTGTCGACAGCTATTTCAGTTCTCACGATTTGTCATGGAAATCATGCATCAGCATCTGCACGGACGGTGCTCCCTCTATGTTGGGAAGCCTAAGAGGATTCGTCACACTGGCCAAACAAAAGAACCCTGGCATTGTTAGTACACACTGTTTCCTGCACAGAGAGGCCCTCATTTCAAAATCAGTAGTACCTGAACTCCAAAATGTACCAACTGAGATGATCAGAATGGTTAACTGCATCAAGAGTAAGCCATTAAAATCGAGGTTGTTTTCAGCACTGTGTTCTGCCATGGAATCTGCTCACGCACAATTTCTACTGCACATGGAAGTGAGATGGCTATCTCGAGGGCGGGTGCTTTCAAGGTTGTATGAACTGAGGGAAGAGCTTCTAATTTTTTTTTACATCAGAACAGTCTGAGCTGGCTGACCTGCTTAGTGATGAGACCTGGTGTAATAAAGTTGCATTTCTAGCTGACATTTTCCAAGCCTTGAACACTCTTAACCTGAGTATGCAGGGAAAGAATGAAAATATTCTTACTTGTACTGACTAAGTATCTCCTTTAAGGAAAAACTAACATTGTGGGGAGCCAGAACCAAAAATGAGAACAAAGTTGAAATGTTTGAACTGACAAAAAGTTGCAGACTGGACAAAAATCTTATTGATTTAATTCTACAAAGTTTGTCACTGCTGAGTAAAAACATTGAAAAGTATTTCCTGTCACTTGATGTATCTTCCTTGGACTGGGTGAGAGATCCGTTTGTGTTAAATGTGTGCGAGTTAGTAGAATTAACTGTTGCAGAAGAAGATGAGCTGACAGAAATCAGAAATGATAGAGGACTGAAACTGAAACACTCATCAACAGATATGGCCTCATTCTGGTTATCTCTCAGAGAGGAATACCCCATCATCACAAAGATGGTGATTAAAGCACTTTTTCCTTTCTCAACATCTTATCTGTGTGAGGCTGGTTTCTCTGCTATGAACACAATGAAGAGCAAGAACAGGTCTCGGCTTCAAACACTGGAGGAGGACTTGAGGGTATGCTTGTCAACCATCCGCCCTCAGACAAGGGACATCATGAAACATCACCAAGTACAGATTTCCCACTGATTTATTTTTTTTTTTAAATAACACAATGATTAAAATTTTAGTTATTGAACGTTAAACACAATCTTAATACTCATTTTTTAAAACGAGTTCTTAAAAAACTGATGGTGTGCCTTGACAATTTTAGCACTTGTCAGTGTGCCGTGAGATGAAAAAGGTTGAAAATCACTGGTCTAATCTATCTAGGTGTTTACACAAAAGATCACTGCTGTTTTATCTTAGTGCCTAAGGTTCACATATCCCTACTGGCTACCACAGGAAATTAAGACAGAGGCTACCTGAAGAAGAAAGAAAGGTATAAATGTAGGTATTTTTGTTATGATTATTAGAACCTGGTGACCCATATGAAAATAGCTTTTTACTATTAGAAGCCCTAAGGCTGTGCTGAGCATGTTTCAGTGGGTTAGTGGTTGAGGTGGAGTGAGGGAGTTTTCCAAGATGGAGGCTGATTTGTTATCTAGGTAAATTGTACCAGAATAAAGGATTTCCTTTTTCAGTTCTAATCTGTTTCGGATGTCAATATACTACAATGGCAAAAGGAAGAACAAATCAGGAAAAAAATTATTTTTTCTTGGTCTTTAATTACTACTGGTTGTGGTTGGCTTTCCTAGTTGCATATCTCGGCACGGCAAAACTGTGCAGAGAGGAGAAAACATTATTCACACACTTGTGTAATACTAACACAATGCTCCCTATCACTGGCTTGGAACCCCCAAATCCTAAAGTTCTGATCTACTAAACTCCCCTATTAGTCTGTGACTTGTGCACTCCAGCACAAGAGGCGATGGCTAATAACTGCCTCAACCGTCAGTTTTCTACCTTGAAAAGCTGTATCTATTTGGTTCATCTTCTCCCTTTTCTACTTTCTTCACACTGGAAAGTATTCCTTCAGCAAAGTCAGCTCCCAAAGTTTTATTAAAGTAGAATACAAATTATTTTCCATGTAGCAAACCTTGGTACACTATTCAGCCTGCAAAAGGAGCATCTTGGGCAATGTCTGCTATTTCAAAATCTACTCACTACTATTTTGGGTCCAGATACACTACATACACTATCGGAATACTCTGTGATTAAAGGATTTTTGGTACAGCTGTATTCCAGGATTTTCCTCACCCTCCAATGATAATCCCACTCATGCCACAGCTATTCATATAAGGATTAATTCCATCGTCATTGGATCTCACAGACTGTCATGAGTATTGATTTTCTGCACCTCCTTAAAGGCTAACAAACAGAGGAAACAGAGGAAACCTTCAGCATCCACAGATATAGAGAATTGCACTTGCACACTTTGTGATTTTCATATGCCAGCCTTTGCAAGGCATCAAAACATGCTTGAACATGTATTGTTATGGACGGAAAACCACTGAATCACATATCCTCTTTACATACTCTTCATTCACAACACAGCATCCGTCTAGTGAATGAACATGTCTCCATTGTTTCATTCCTTATCCTGCCCCCCCCATTTTTTTTTTGTTCTGGATTTCTGTCTCTATGATTCTTTGTGGTGACTGTATACTAGTTTATTAATCAGAATCCAATAAAAACTTTTAATTGGCTTGGGGAAATAAAGAAAAAAGATGTAAGCATTTTGTGAAATGGTTATTTTAGTAATGGACTGGAACCAAAATACCAGCTGGAACACCATGAACCTTTGGGCAAATTGGATCGAAATCTGGAGCTGAATTTGCTGTTGGCCAAAACAAAACAAAAGCACAGATCTGACCAATCCCTGAACTCTGAGGGAATTCAGTTATAGCTTTGGAGACAGATTTTGACATTCTGGTCCATGTGTAGTTTACAAAATGGATTCTATACAAAATAAAGTTTATTTACTGTATGTTGGTCTGGTGAATTTGGCAGATTTTCATTTCACTTCACCCTAAAATATCAGTAGTTTTGTCACTCAAAGTTTTCTTATATTATTTCCTGTTTTCTGATCTCACTGATGTCCCATCTTTCATTTCACTGTGACATATACAGTATTCTGACATGAAGTTCAGCCTTAATCTAAAGAATGAAGGAAATCACAAAATGGCCCTACCCAGTGTTATTGATCCTCCAGTCTCTGTGACAGTAGCTAAAGTGCAGGGCAGCATGACGTTCCTGATACCTCCTGTGATGTTCTTATGTCAATGACAGGAAAGCAGGGATGAGAAAAGTCTCTTGCTGCAGCAAATATCTTAGATCCAGTACAATCTAGGTGCACACCAAGGCATGGAATGGAAACAACATTAACACCACTGATGGATGATGTAGATATGTTGATGGATGGAGGGTAGACAACCATTCACATACCCCTGGACCTCTCAGCGGCATCTGACACAGGTGGTCATGAGAAATTGCTATTCTGCCAGAGGAAGATGGCAGGATTGCATGATGAATGTATTAACATGGTTTGAATCATTCCTGGAGGTAAGTACCCATACTGTATTGACTGGAAACTGTACCTCACCCACCAGATTTACTTCCAGAATCTCACAAGGATCTCTCTCTCCGGTACTATTCTGCATCTCTTTTGCAGCCACTAGGAGAACTGGTGAGACAGCATGGACTTAAGTGTCAATAATCTGCAGATAACACACAGCTCTGTCTATCCTTGATGACTCTAAGCTGGCCCAATGCTTGTTTGGGATCAGCTCATGGATGACAATCAGCTTGCTGAAGATAAATCTGAGCAAGACAGACGTTATCCTGATTGGAAGAGGATACACTTGGAGCGGTTTGAAGATGCAGTGCAGACTCCATTGGTGGGAGTTATACCCCAACAGCTGGTCAATTCAGTCCACAATTTAGGGGTTTAGGATCTCTCAGGGATCTAAAAAGGATGGTATCAATACCCAATTTGATCCTGATCCATGTTCAGGGGACTGGATTAATGCAGCACAGGCCACCTCAGTTCTGTATTCCCAAACCTTTGAGAGCTTGATTTTGGAACCTTAATAATATTTTAACGTTGTGTGTGCGCGTGCAATTTTCTAGGTTTAAAAAAGGAAACTCCATCATTTAAAAATCCTATAGTTTAGAGTCAATTGACACTTGAAAGGATCATCAGTAGGGTTGGAAATTTTAGAGGCACAACACAGACCTCTGCCCCTGAGCTAATGCAGTAACTGAGAGCAATACTGGATTGTCATCCTTTAAGCAGACCAACACTAGAGAGGATGACATTTTGTCAGTGGGTTTCACAGATATTTGCTGACAGCAAAGGAATGGTGAGATTCAGGAATGAATTCCAGATTCTGGAAGGGTATGTGCTCTAGTGATCACAGACTGTTCTGACCGTTCCCTCCCAAACCTGACCACTTCTGCCCCTGTACCTGTCCTAACAGAGTCTCTCTTGCCCTATCCATCTCCTCTTCCAAGTCTGCCCCATGCCCCTTCGCCTCAGTCCCAAACTCCTCCCAAGTCTCTTTGCTTTGACAGTCCCAATCTCTCCCCCAGGCTCCCAACCCAAAACCCCATCTTCCATTTTTCCAAGTTCCTAATCTCAGTCTCTTTTCCTGAGCTTTTTATACCAGTCTCTGCTCCAGGCTTCTTGCCCTGCCAGTCACAGTTCCAACTTCATGAGGCTCCTCATCTGATGTAAGTCTCCAACTCCCCCTCATTTCCCCCATCCCTGGGCTCCCAATCTCACAAATTCTCACTCTGTCTCTTTTCCCCAGCTCACAGACTCGGGCTGTATCTCCAAGCTTCTTATAATCCCTCTGCTACCACCCTACCACAGTCCAGCTCTTGTTCCCTCTGCCTTCAAATCAGGATGCTTTCTCCTCCACACTGTATGGGTCCAGGATGGGGAACACTGAGAGCACAAGAGAAAAATCTCCTGGCTCTCAGCTCTGGTGCCTCTGCCCCAGAGTCCCACAGAATCCAGGAACGGCACTTACAAGAAAAGTCCTTTTCAGAACAAAAGCCCTGCGGCTCAGAGCTGAAGCGAGCTTGGTACAGAAAAAGTCTTCAGAGAAATTAGCTGCCAAACTAATAAATCTCTACTGAGTATGTTTGAACTGAGATTTTTTAAAAGGTTTATCATTTGGCCAAATTATTTCTCCCCACACTCTCCAGGAACATCAAAAGGCAACCTGGTACCAACACAGCTCCCGCACCAAATTTCATCCCTGACCCAAAGCATGGAAGTGCTAGAGCTTCTCAGTGAAACTGTGGCAATCATTTTTTAAACATGGACATAACAACTTATTTTCCCTAATCTCAGTCTCAGTAATGGCTGAACCATTTTTTCTGAAGATTCTGCCTGAGGCAGACACTTGGCAGGGAGAAGTTATAAATTACTGAAAACAAGGGCTAAAAATGAGAAATGTCAAACAGCCTTAAGTATAGGTGGTGCTATCATCTCTACCTAGAATAAAATAGAAAGGACTGCAATGAAAGTACTTACAAACAATAAAAAGCCTATTGTAATTTCAACTAGTAAAACAAGTAAAATTACGTTAGCTATCCTTTATTTTGGCTCTTATTTATGTCAAAATACATGACTTCATAAGATATTACAGAAGCACAGATCCTTATCACCAATGAATATACAGGCTAATCTAAGACATGGTTTCACATGGTAATAGAATGCATTGAAGATACTCTCTAGAAATCCTTTTCTTTTGTAATCACATGCTTGGTCAGTAATGCAGGCAGTCAACATTACCGAAAAGGCTTGATTCAAATTAACACCAGCAGCTAAGTTTCACAGCAAATGATGGGTCTAACTTTCATCACCAACACTGTTGCTGCTCATCTGTTGCGCGATTCCATCCTGCAACATTTTACTAGGGACATTTTGCTGGATGGCATTTGATTCCAATTATTGTATTTAAAAGCCTCCCTTGACTTTTAATCCAAGTCACCCCTGTAATTATAGGAATGAAAAGTCCCTGATGAAAAATATCCCCAATGAAAGGGGGATGCTCACCAGCTGTGGCCATGCCAAGCCATGCCTGATAAAAATGTTACATGACGGAAAATAATGGAATTACAAGACAACAGCACAGCTCTGAAATCAGGTGACATATCTCACACATGCATATAAGAACACAGATGAATCAACATGCACATATTAACACACATGCACACACATAAACTCAAGTTGTTCCTTACCCCCACATTTATCGTAATTGCCATAACCTTTAATCCTTTTGTTTTCCTTCCAACAAGAAACTAATAGAAACAAAGGAAAAAAATAAGACTGACATCAAAGATTTAATTCATTTCCAAGAGCTTGTGAAAATCAAGAAAAAATAACGTTCCAGGAAGTTTGTTTTTCTTTGTGTTTTATAAAGAGAATATGGGTCAGATTGTGCAATTAAGGCAAAATCCCAAGGATCCACCAAGATGGAGCAGTGCTGGGTGGGAAATGGTTTTCCTGTCCTGAAAGAAGTTTCAAAATGTCAAACTGTTTCCCCATGATAAATTGGGATGAAAAGTTGCAATTTCAAAAATTTTCATAGATCATCACCTGGGAAAAAACCAAGAAACAGTTTGTGTCAATTGAAACACTTTGTGGAATCATTTCATTTCCGTTTTGATCTTTTTTTTTCTTTTGCAATCATTTTTAGCAACAATTGAGTCAAATTTCAAAACCAAAAGTCACTTTGAACCAAAAGCAAATATAAAAATATAAAAAACAAACCAGGGAACTGGACCTGAGGTCAGAAGAGTACAGGCACTGCAGAATACCAACCCCTGTTCAGGGCTCTTTGTCCCCTCCTGCACTTGAATGGTATGCAAGCATTGGGCACAATTCGCCCCAGAATTTTTACATTAGAGGGAAACTGTGTTCACTTTAAATGTAGTGATCCCTCATCTGTAACAAATGAAACCATCTTATTCAGAGGAATACAATAACTAGGGCCAATTTCTTGGACTATCTGAATACCTGCTGACCTTCAAATCCCATATGATGTCAATGAGTTTTGCAGTTACTTGGCACCGCTCAGGATTTGGAACCAGTTGGTCGCACTGCTTTCCTAGAGTATTGCCAATGATGTGTATGTAAACAATAATTAATTAAAGCTATAGTGGTCACATTCCTTCCTACCCCCAGGTTTTCCGTTTTAATGAATATAGTGCACCTAGCTCACAAGTAACTGCTTGCTCTGCTGTTTTTCCCAGCTGACTCTACTATGCTCCCCATTAGTGCAGAGATGAAATTTGACCAATTAAGCATAGGAGAGAAGTAGATTTGCAGAATGACTCTAATGGGTGAAATGCATGGACATCCTTTTCATACCTCTAGCTCTTAAAGAGAAAAGGTATCATTAATACTGCAGCCAGAAGATTCAGAGATTGATTAACATCCTTGTGGAACATTCCCATCATCCTCTTTCTTTCTCACTTTCTGATCATTTCAATTTTGTTCAAATCATACACCAATGCAACATTTCAGTGACATAGTCCACTTGGTAAACAGGCCCAGTTGCTCTGTTTGTTCTGCTCTGTGCCTGAATAAACTCAGGATACCTTTTACTTTAATAACATTCAAAATGTCTTTTTTTTTAATCCACTAAATTTTTCACATATTTTTAATGAAATTTATAATTGCATTGCTCTTTAAGTTGACAACAGGTGATGCCTATGAATTCCTTGTTCCTTAAGTTCTATTTCACTCTCCTATGTAGAATTGCTTATGACCTGGTAATCACAGATGCGTTCAAAACAAATATGTTTTTAAAATCCCCTCAAGTTGAAGACATGAAAATAATATATTAGACCTGAGGAGCAACATTACTGAAGTCAATGGAGTTAAACAGAGATGAAGATGGCCCATGGTGTTTTATAATAGGGATGTCATGACATAATTAATTAAGGATGGCAAAATACAAGAACTCTGAGATCTTTGGAGGGAAAGTCCTTTATCAGTGCACAATATTTGTTAATTTTTTATTAATTTGTATTATTTATTAATAACAACCTTAATTCTCATGTCATAACCAATGCCATAACCACATATATTACCCAGTGCTTAAAATGTGTGTGTGTGTAAGAGGACAGATCATTGAAGGGTGTCCTTTAAGCACTATTTTTATCAAACCTGTTGTTCCCAGACTATGATAGAACACTGTACTCTTTTTTAGGACAATTTTAAGCGCTGACAATACCTACACTTTCCACAGTTGGGATGATTTAGTAGTAAAGGTATTAGTGAATTGCAAATAGGATAGATAAATTAACTGGCTTTATCAAAATGAATTTAGGATTCAATACTGCACACACTTATGTTTGAAGTAAATGGGACTATTCACAGCGTTGACATTTAGCATGGGATGATTTAGTTGGGGTTGATCCAGCTTGAAGCAGGGGATTGGACTAGATGACCTCCTGAGGTCCCTTCCAACCCTAATCTTCTATGATTCCATGATTTTCATACATGCAGGATCAAAGTAGGCTGACCATATGTCCCAGTTTTATAGGGACAGTCCCAATACTCAGAGCTTTTTCTTATGTGGGCACCCATCACCCCTCACCACCTACCTTGATTTTTCTCACTTGCTATCTGGTCACCCTAGTTCAAAGGACCAGAAGAATGTAAAGGGGTCTTAAAAGCCTCAGAACTGACCAGGGAAGAATTCTCTGATGCAGGGACTGAGGAAAAGAGCAATAAACTGTCTTAATAAGGCCCCCTCACTAGCTGTGGCACAAGTGGTCTGCCAAGTGACAGGGCTGGAGGGGCACAGCAGTAGCATTGCCGAGCTTACGGGTACTTCTGCTGGGAGAGCCTCTCAGAGCAGTCTAAGTTACACTGCAGGCCAATCTAGCCCCTGGGATCTCCGGATCGGAGGGCCCAAAGCCACCACAGCTCCCCTTGCTCCTGAGCTGTGAGTTCTGTGCTCCCCCCCCTTAGAGCGCAGCACAGCATCCCACCCAGAACACGTGAAATTAAGCACGAGCACAGATCGTCGCAAGATCAGGGTCTCAATATGCACATCAGTTATTCAGGCTGTCATGCCTGCACTCTGCTGTGGTAATGCGCTGGCTATGCTGAAACACATGGAAAAAAATTACAGACGTATTTCAGAAATCTGTTCCGGCCCATCCACACTTTATCTGTGCATATAATCCTCTTCGCAAGAAGATGGGATGTTGGCAGTGTGGCAAAGCACTGGGAGGGTTTCATGGAAATAATGCTGAATTCAGGTGAGGTTAAGTTCATATCCTTGCCTGCGTGAGTGAACAATCCTCAGATATTCCCTCATATTTCCTAGAAAGCTCTTATTTTCTGCTTTCTTCTCAGGTCTCAAAGTTATGTTTACAAGATTCCAGGGAACTGGAAAAATACGTATGTAAATCTCAGACATCTTTTCTATGTATTTTTTCAGTCATAATGTCAGTATGTATGTAAACAAACATACATATTTCAGGATCCAATAATCATTCTTCTGATTTTTTTTTTTACTTTAAGTTGCATTGTATTGTATGAATCCTCTTTTGCATTTTATGATTACTATATACATATAGAAACTTTCAAGAATATATTACTTTATAAATCTACTCCAGCTGTATTGACACAGCATAACAATGACAGTTACGATTATCTTTCCTTTTTAGAATTGGAATGAACTGTTTCCAATGACAGGTCTGCTGTCTAATCTATTCTATCTAATTTTTTTTTACCTGTGCACATGAGAAAGCTATACCAGAAAATATTATGACATTTGCAATAATGCTTTCAAGAGAGCCAAATTCCCACAGGACACTTTAAATGTGTTGTGAATATTGGGAAGAAAGGCATTCAGTATGAGTGTTACTCAAAATGAAATTCTCATTGGGTAATGTACATTTCTACAGTACTTGGGTTAAATGATACAGATGGACTTATTTCATTTTGCTCTGGAACATTGTAAAATTACTTGTTCTTAAGAGTCTGTAAATTGTCTAAGCAAGAAAAAAAAGAAGCAAGTCTGATAAAATCATAAATCGCTTTTCCATCATTTCTGAAACTCTAATTTTCTTGCTTATTGCTTGAGTTGATAAAACAAATAAAAGAAGGAATCTCATACCGATTTCTTTAATATGCAAAATGAATTTCAATGTACTCTCCTGCTGGTATTTTTATGGAAAACCTGACTAGAAGGTACACATGGAACACAGAAATCTGCATTTAGATGGAAATATTATGAAATGCATGATACGATACAAAGTAAGTCTTTTAATGGAGATAGCAAAGTGTTGCATTATATGCTTGAGTGGAAAGACAGCATGCATATAGGCTTTCATGTCCTAGGATAACAAACTGCCCTGATGTGCACAGAAGGGTCCCACTTTATTTGAATCTGAGCCTAATATTGATAAAATAAATAAACATACATTAAAAAAATAAAATACAAATCAATTGGGGAAATAGCTTGTCCTTTCGCCATTTAAAATTGTTGAAACATGCATGAATCATAATTGCAAACAGTAATATTTTTATACTGGTATAGCACCTTTTATCACAGGATCTCAAAATGCTTTACACTCTTAAAATGAGCCTACCAACAGCAATCCTGTGACAAGGTAAACTGGTGTAACCAAGACTAGAATCCACCCACTAGGTTTTAACAACTAATTTGAAAAGAACTGAAATAACTGATTCCGTTTGAATGTGTGCCCACAGAACTATACTTCAGGGTGTTTTTTTGTTTTGTTGTTTGTTTTTTTTTAATATAACTGTAGAAGAAACTTGCATTCATTAAACAGACTGGGGAGTTATCATTGTGAAGGGTCAATTACTCATTTACTTTTTAAAAGATAAAGAGCACAAATCATAACAAGCAAAGCTGTCCTTGGTATAAGGTAAAATCTGCACTTATAGGACAGGATTGAAATTTACCGCCCCTCTGGCAGTTGCAATTCTGTATTGATCAAAGCTAATCAAAAGTGAATTAACAGAGTTTATTCTCCCCCCACCAATAATGACACATTTAAGATTCTGATACTTCTAAAATCGTAAATTACAGTTCCAGTGAAATTCCACCCCGTGAACTAGTGGTCAATATGATGCAAAATGTATTTGGGTGAAGTACATTGTACTTTCAAAGACAAAGCACCTTTTAAAACAAAATGTTGGTTTCTTGATTTTTCATGAAAAAGGAGAATTTTTCCAGTTTCTGACACCCTTCCAACATCTGTAAAATGAAAAATGTTAAGTGCTTAAAATGTTTTTTCCTGTTTTTTTCTCCCTTTTTCTTCCTTTTTTACTCCCCTGCCATTTTCTTTCTCCTTTTTTCTTTTTCTCATTTTGCCAACGGATAAGGAGAGGAAAAGGGAAAAGAAAGAAAAAGGTGGTGGTGGGGGGAATACTGAGTGCCAAAAAACACAAACCTTTGTTAATTTTTTATTGAAAAAATTGGAAAAAATGAAAATGTTTTGTGCTATTTCTTTTTAAAAAAAAAGGCATTTTTATTAAAAATTGTAAATGAATAATTGAGATGAATGGACTGCTTATATAAGTACAGGTGCATTTGTACTTATCAAGTACTGCTTACATACTCAGTTGCATATTCATAATTTGTTGATTTTGTTTTGGGGTTTTCTGTGTGCCTGCAGACTTGCTGGACATGGGCATGGTGCTTCTGCTGGAATACCCTAGAATCATCCAGAAACTAGGCGTGGTATGCACTAGATCTGCTCATTAGGTGCTGAACACTGCCTCCTGACTTCCAGGGTAGGCTTAGCAGATGGGCCGGACAAATTCAGAATTATTCTTTGAAAGTGGCACTCAAGGGGAGGAGCCAGAGTCAGATTGGAGGATTCTGTGTTGGAGCACAGGAAGGACCAAAAGGATCTGCTGTAAGGATTGTGGTTTGGAGACTTTGCCAGTTTGGTTAGATTAGACTGCAGGGTCCCTCACCCCCCTGAAAAATAAGGAGACTAAAATTGTGCAGGCTGTCACCGTTAGGCACAAGTGGTATAGAAGGAGACTGAGACCATCATTTGTTTCCCAAATTCATGGAGTGTGAGTGTCCTACAGAGAGTTTCAACACCATTCCACAGAGACTTAGAAGGATAAATCCTTGTAGAAAAGGATCGTAGAAGAGTATATGTATGAGTGCATGCATCATTATATTTTTAATTTGAACTTGTCGAAAACCTGGGGAATACTCCTTTGACGTCCCCGACAAAAAGTATTTTCTGAAAACAAGCTTGTTACTAATACTGTTCACAGTTATTTCAAAGGTCATATGTAAACTGTTATGCATGTGTATATAGATATATAGACAGATTGATTTAGTAAATATTCTCCTTTAGACATTTTGTATCACTCTCCTTCTATCAGACATTGAACTCAGAATAGTGTGTGTGTGTATATATATATCTATCTATAAAGGCTAAACTGTAGTCTATGCCACAGCAGAGATGTGCAAGACAGGGGAAAGAAACATTACATCTAACATTAGCTTACATAAGTACAAGTGCATATGTACTTATCAGGTACTGCTTACATACTCAGGTGCACACATAAGCCACATGCTTGCACTGCAGCATTTAGTTGTATAAATAAGAGAAGAAACAGTGGAGACATCACATTGATCAAGCCTGTTACAAATAAGTGCAGGATCAGGCCTTTAGATTGTATTGCCAGCCTCAAGAGATCAAAAATAATAAGCCAGACGTTGACCCCTAGAATCATGTGATTTTAAAAACCATCAAATCATGTTTAAGTGTGTCTTTTGACTTTTTTAACTCCCCTCTCTTCCTCTGCCAATATGCATGTCTGATAATTTTAGGTTGAAAAGTCAAGCCTTAATGCCCACAAAGATGCATTCTTCTCCGTCTGCTCAGATGGAGACTCCATTAACTTCTCATCACCCCTAAAATAGGAAATAGACGACTGACCCTCTTCATGTTTATTCCCTTAGATAAAAGAAGGCCTGGTTGGTAAATAGTTTGAGAACCACTGACCTACTTAAGGCATCATGAGTCACTTATACACAGAACCTATATTATTTTAGGATGAATGAGTTACATATACATAGAAATTAACAGACTTTACTTATATCAATAATTCATACAAATGATAATGTCATAAAAACAATATGGGACTGGTTGTGCAGCCCCCTGAGCCACAGAGTGGGACCAATTTTGTCTGTGGGCCTTCCTGCAATTTCACCGAACACAGTTGGAGGTGGCAGCCAACTCTTTAAGGGCAGCCTTGCTTCCAAATGCAGCTAGACTGTTGGGAAATGGTGGCTGTCCTGCTGGCCTCAGCCCCATTGGCAATAATAGTGGATGATGGCCATTCTGAATAAAAGAAAAATTGTGAGTTGGTGCCTTTCATCATGTTTTCCTGAGAAAGATAAAAAAACCACCCTAAAATTGCTAGAGTCGTGATACAATTGTGAGATTGGGCAATACTATGAAAGCTTTCCCAGATCTAGATCATGTCTCCCTATGTGGCTCTGGCTCTCAACCTTTCCTGACTACTGTATCCCTTTCAGGAGTCTGATTTATCTTACCCCCAAGTTTCACCTGACTTAAAAACTATTTGCTTACAAAATCAGACATAAAAATACAAAGGTGTCACAGAACACTTATTACTGAAAAATTGCTCACTTTCTCATTTTTACTATATAATTATAAAATATATCAACTGGAATTTATAAATACTGTACTTACATTTCAGTATATAGTATATAAAGCAGTATAAACAAGTCACTGTCTATATGAAATTTTTGTTTGTACTGACTTTGCTCATGCTTTTTATGTAGCCTGTTGTGATACGGAGCAAATACCTAGATGAATTGATGTACCCCCTGGAAGACCTCTCTGTGTCCCCAGGAGTACGCAAACCCCTGGTGGAGAACCACTGCTCTAGGGCACCACTTGTGCATGGAACACATTGCCTGAATGGATCTTTTTATCAAATGCCTTCTCAAAACCCAATTTTGTCACAAGAATGCTTAATGACTAACTTGAAGGGTAATTGTGGTAACTAGTTACTTAGGTAATTGTGATTTTTTTTAAAGTAGCAACTGAATGTGTTGGACTGTTTTCCTTTCTTCTATCTTCTGCATATTGGTCATTTTCCTGGACTAAAGTGCCTCAAGGCAAGGACAGTGTCTATATCTGTGTTTTTTCAGCACCTAGCACTATAGAGCCCCCAGTATTTACCAGGGCATCTGAGCTCTACCATGATATAAATATTAAATAATTATCAGAGTAAGAATAATAAAATTATACAACCATTTTATATATCTCTTAGATGCTAAGTTAATTTTAGTGTTGCAAAATACTATAACATTTGGTCTGCTTTAGTGACAGCCCAATTGCATCAGCTTTTCCATAGCCCTGTCTTCAGCTTTCTAAAGTAATTGATGCATGGTTAACTCGTGAATGCCCTTGAATGTACAGTGGATGACAAATTCATCCCTTGTGTAACTACCCTAGTGACTTCAATGGCATTACAACAGGGATGAATTTGGCCCTATATCTTTAATTGAAATGGTCACAGCATAACCTTATGATGTTTGTATATTTTCTACTGCTTTTCCTATATCATTGAAAATAATGGGGACACAGTAAGTGACATGGCCTTAGGCATGTGAAGAGGAAGCTCTCTAAGGGTTAATGGATGAGTGTGTTTTAGTTGAGTAATCAAATATAATACTGTACTTCTGAATCTGCTATGAAGGCACACACACATAGACTAATGGCTATTACTCTAATATGCTTTCAACCTTGAATGCACTATAAAGACATTGCTTGTCTTTTCAATGTTGCATTGTTACAGGGTCTAAAAAATACAATTCCTTTTTCCGAGCTGTGGTTTGATAAAAGGGAGAACAATTTTTAAAAATTATTATATGAACAAAGAACTGTCCTAATCAGATCTGCAAAGGCAATGTTACATTTAAGAATACAAAACCTTAGTAACTACAATTATAATCTCAATGCTCACATTGACTAAAAACTACTGTGTGCAAAAAATGTGCTCTAAAACATAAGTTTTTTTCATTTAAATTATTCCTTATGACAGGCTGTGAAAAACATTAATCTGTAGTTTAACACCATATCATCTCTGTGGGGGATAGTTAAGAGGTCTGGGGCCAGGTTTTGTGACAAGCAAGCTGTATTTAGGAGGGGGAAAGTGGACTGTACACCATCCCTTTGCTCCCCAGGCTGTCAAACCACTTTGGCCCTTAAACATAAATTAGAGCAACCTCTGTGCTGCTCTAACAAGCCCTCAAGATTCTCTTATACCAACAGAGGATCAGCTGGACTTCAGCAGTGCTCAGACCACATGGTCTCTCCCTGGGCTCACCACCTTACACGTGGGAATGGGAAGCAAGGGCATAGAATAAGATATGACAGCTAATATGACTACCCATATGCTTAAAGTTACACTTTCTTAGTTTCTTTACTAGATTGGGGTCAGAATGAGCTGTTTTACAACAATCAGATTTTCTTTTTAAAGGCAAACTTTAAATACTTTCTACTTACTGTAGGAATCAGCTAATGAAATTAGACATGAATCAACTGATTTTGGCAATTTAGTTCTAAATATTTTTCTTTGGCATGCAACAAAGAACACATAGTCCAACAAAATAAAATAAAATTTAAAAAAAGGACCAGCTTTAATAACACAGACATTTTCAACTGAACAGTCTGGTTCCCTCTTTAAATCTTTCAATCTTCATTCTCTTAGATTATATGATCTAGATCCTGCAACTGAACCTTCCACTCTGGATAATGCCAAATAATTTCTTAACAACCAAGGCCTGGTCCAAAGGTTACTGAAGTCAAATGGAATCTTTCTATTGATTTCAGTGTGGTTGGAACAAGGCCCCCATGATCAATAGCATCTTTTGTTCTGTTGTTGGTCTAGATGTCTGACATTATTCCCTAAATGTAGTGAGGATTAATATACTGTAAAAAGCTTCATAGTCTGTTTACCATAGGATGGAGCTATGCTGAAAGCCCTTTTTAAAATCAGCACTAACTCATTTTGCATATAAAGACCATGACTAAATAATTGTAACGGGATTCACGGATGTCCAATTTGAGGCTTCCTTGCATCTTCCATTATTTTTGTGACCTACTATGACATATTTCTCTTTAATGCCTAATCTTATTGATTGTAGAGAAAGCTTTTTGGTATAACAGTCCAATAAGATGCTCCATTAAACTCAAGCATTTAACCTATTTCATTAAACTTCCTATTCCCATTAATATAGAAGTTCAGTAATAATTGAGACTAGGAAAGTTTGATGGATTAATGATAGATAATCTTTCATGTTAACATTGGCAAGCTAAGACTACAGACATACATTATTATTATTCATTCCCACCATCTGTCATACTGAACATAAGCAAAGTTGCTTTCCTCCCCTCTGTTTAATGGGCTGGAAGGTATTGACCTGGACCTACAGACTGCTCATTTCTGTGACTGATGTATTTGTGCTAAATAACATATATTCTTTTAACATTTGGTGGTGCAGTTCTGAATGCATTAAAGGGAAATTTGACATTTAATAAATCCTTCATCTGAATTCTTGGATTAAGCGAAGGTAACAGAAAACACAGGAATGACAAGGAGAAATAAGATTTGCTTACAACGTAAAACTCTACTATTCAGGAGGTGCCAGGGAACCTAAAGAGTAGTTTTTCTGTAAAGTTTCTTCAGTGAATGATGCACTATTACTGACAACCAAGGCTTTTAATCCCACTAGTTTATTGTAATAGAATTCAAAATATAATAAGTATATATAATAAACTTAAAACAGAACTGTGGTCATGTTATCCTGGCTAAAGCCTTGATTTCAACAAGGCATTTTAGCACATCCCTGACTCTAATCATGTGAATAGCTTTAAATGGAGCATCTTCTTAAGTGATGATTCACTAAGTTAATTAAGCATGTTCCTAAGACTAAGTAGGTATGGTCAAACTGAAGTCATTTTAAGGCTACCCACATGACCTGAGACAGGCCAGTGCTAAAAAGTTCTAACATGGTCCTTGCTCTCTCTCCAGGTCCACACTAGAACTTTTCTTTTTAACCACTTTATTCCAAAGTTCCTGCAAACTTTCTGGTTCCCTGCAAATGGGTCACATCAATAATTTGGGTATTAAAAAGAAAAATTTCATACTAGATGGGGGGTGGCCAAACTGTGACTCATGAGCCACATGTGGCTCTTTTACAGTTGAAGTGCAGCTCACGGAGCCCCTTATGACCTCTCCCATTCTCTGCCTACCAGACTGGGCTGGGGAGCTTGG
This sequence comes from Mesoclemmys tuberculata, assembly GCA_007922155.1. Classification (NCBI taxonomy): domain Eukaryota; kingdom Metazoa; phylum Chordata; order Testudines; family Chelidae; genus Mesoclemmys; species Mesoclemmys tuberculata. The sequence continues at coordinate 49,330,609 of ML675604.1, forward strand.
AGCTTCTGCCCTGCAGCAGGGTGGTGGGGCTAGAATATTATGCCCATCAGGGAGGTGGATTTTCAGGAGGTCAGTAAGCTTGGACACCTCTGTATTAGATCACAAAAGTAATGAAAGGTGCAAAGAGATCTCATCCTGGGCATCTTTAATGCACAGGTAGAAAAGGATAATGACACCTGAACAGGTTCGCTTGTGATGTTAGGGTATTGAACAGAAGAACAGGAGCTGGCAGTGACTGCTGGAATCTGCAGCTCCCAATGACATAGTGATCACTAATTCACTATTCTATCACTCAAAAATTCACAAGCAGGATTGGTACAGCCCAGATGGTTTCACCAGGATTGTTAGGCTGTCTACACTTCAGTGTAAGCCTTTGCTTGAGATTGGACTCAAGCCTAACCCACACATGCATCTACACTGTGTCTGTGCTAACCCAGGGCTCAGATCCAGGGTTCCAGGACCCTGCAAGGTTTGATCTCAAGTCAAGCAATACCCATAGTTTGAACCCAATTACGCTGCAATGTATATGCATGTGCCCGTGTTCTGCCAGAAATATCCCACAATTACATGGGACAGCTTCCTTTGTCTGCTCAATCTCCAATCCACTTTACTGAAAACAGAAGCCACCTCCCTTGACAGCAGCACAGGTCAGTGTAAACCCATTCTCTTCCAATCATCAACCTGCAAGCCCACTATTAGAAAGCCCCCTGGATTATGGAGAATGAACCAATCATGTCTTTTGCAAAGTGAGCTGCTTCCTGGTCATGGGAGCACAGCCACATTTTACTGAATTTCTTGTGCCAGGCCAGCAAAACCATGGACTTCAGCAAAATGACCGGGAATAGCCATGCATACAAGCAAATAGCTAAAAAGCTGTCAGCTCTGCAGATTTTCCAGTTAGGTGATCAGTGCATGGAGTATATTAAGAGACTGAAGAGCAAGTACCGGAAGACCAGGGACAAGAACTGCACCAGGAGCAACTTGCTAACAACAGGCCCATTTTATATGACTTTGACCAGTTCTGGTCTCTGTGCCCAGCACAGATCCAACTGTGCTTCATGATGACCTGGTGAGCTGGGAAGGTTCCCTGCTGGCCCCTGAATCAAGCATGGGGACTGATGGGATCCAGCAGCAGGCACCCAATGAGGAACATGAAGTAACCCTTCATGAAGCCAGTCCCGGAGCAGGCATTGGATCAACAGCAAAGTCTTAGTCCCTACTCAGAAGAGCTGTTTGGTTGCTCCTCCAATGCCTGAGGAACAGCCTGCTGATGAGTCTGCAGGGAACTCATTGGACACAGAAGCCCCCCCCGAGCTGTGTAGGTGTATAATGCAGATGTACAGTTCATTGTTACAGTAATGGGAGGGATTTCTGCTGTAAGAAGCAATGCACAAATGGTAAGCCCCAGTGACCAGCATGTGGCCATGAATGGCAGATTGTAGCAGAGCACCTTGGTGGCCCATTTTCCCACTTCTCCTCCCCCACATCAAGTGGAGATCAAAATGGCAACTTGGAATGTCAAACATTCATAAACAACTGTAAAGGTTATTTTAGCTGTGAAATCACAGATGTTTGCCAGGGTCATTCATGTTTTCCTTTCATGTTATAAGGAATTTGCCACTCTGCAGTCACTCCTCCTGGATCTGTGGAGCCACTTGGAAACAGCAAACTGAGTGTGTGTGTTTAGAAAACAGTATTCTATTTCCAAACCGAGTCTACTTCATTTAGAGGTAATCCATGAAATCTGCGGGTCATCAAATCATTTCTCCAAAGTAGGAGTAGGGTGTCATTTTTTCCCCTGAACTGTACTGGGTGAGAGGGGGTGGAAAGCTGCAGATTTCAGAGTGCTTGCATGCAGCAATAACAGGATAAGCCATGTGTGAGCTAATGCAGCATCAGGTTAATTCTCTCATGGATTCTGACTCAATCCTGGCTGCTGATAGCTTCAAACTTTTCCTGAAGCAGGACCTCCAGATAGTCAGTCACACTGTGGGGTAGGAGATACTTTCCGGGCCTCCATGTACAGCTGACTAGTCCACTCCACTTACAAAAGTGCTATTCAGTCACTCTACCTTTGACTACTTCAGCCAAATACACTGCAGGTTTCCTCCAGCAGTTCAAAATAACACCCCCCTCTGCCAAGCACAGTTATGTCTTCCAAAATATGAAAGGCCTGAAATGACAGAAAAAGCCTTTTTAGCGAGGGCACTGTACCCCCAATCCCCATGGCGATTAGTTGTGACATTTTTATGAAACAGAAAGGAAGGTTATAATTTTAAGCTTACCATTGTCTCTGCACTTCCGTAACCGCCGTTAACAAGGCTTTGTCCAGAGACAGTATGCGGACTGAAGCATCCCCTTCACAATGTGTGTTTCATTTTAGAGATGTTGCATTTTCTGTCCTTGAGGTTCTCCAGTAATTAATTCTGTGCTGCCTCACTGAGCTGGTGTAGACAATAACCTTCTGTTTCAAGGCCCTCAAGCTATACTGCCTGCTGTTCTGCAGGAACTCGACCCTTGGTCCAGTATGCCTTCACAGACTGTTCAAAAAGGAAGTGTTTCTCTAATGAAGTTATGGTCAATGTTCTTGAGAGGGCGGACCAGCAGGTCCCGTATCACAAGAAGAGGGACGAAAGACTGGAACAACGGCATGCTGGCAGGCAGGAGGAAAGGCTGAGGCTCACCACCCAGGTGGAGGACAGGGTTTCAGTGAGGGAGCAGGCACTTGCAAAGCAGTTCCTGGAAGAGGACCAGCTGCTAAGGGAGGAGGACAGAGCTCAGAGAGAAGGGTTGCCTGTACTTAATGGCTGCAAGAATCCCACCTCCTGCTGCCTCCCCAACACCATGGCTAAGGCACTCTGCAACCTATCCTCAGTCCAGGCGTAGCTGCCATAGCTGCTTGTCAGGGCAGCCCTTGCATTCAGGACTCATGCGCAGCTGAGCAGAGCACCTAATCTCTCAAAGAAACGCATTCTATTTGCTTCGGGGGTCTTATTTGGCATCTCATTTCAAAGATGTGTTGTATGCTTATTTCAGTCAGAGAGTAATAAAAGGGCTTGGTTTTCCCTTAGCCTTAATTTTCGAATGTATAGGTTGTCTCTTGACACTGAATGACTGGTAATAATTTATATCGTCCAGCTTACAAAACCCTCACAAGCAGATGATTTTCTCACTAGCTCTCAGTTTACACAACCTTGAAGGGTCGACACTCACTGCTTTCTTAGGATTTGCCTGTATTAAAAAACAAATGAAAACTAAGTCCGAAACAACTGTACTTCACAGGTTTGGTTGCTCAGCAGGTTCCTAGAAGAAGGATGTTGCACCCACTCTACTATGGCTGCTCTGCATTGGACCTGAAGTGCTTCTGCTAGCATACCTCCACACGAAAGCCTGCTGTTTCCTCCTCCACACCTCCCTGCTTGTATTGCTGGCAAGCGTTGCTCATGTTAGCTCCAGAACCCTGGAGGCCCTGACCATTTATCCCCTTAAACTTCATTCTTAGGATATGATATCTGGGGCCCCATCCTGTCCTCTGCAACTGGAGCACTCATGTTTAAATTCGCAGATGGAAAGAAAAAATAGTGTGCTTTATTAAGTGACCAACAAACTAATTTTGGGTCACCTGGTTCCACCACCCACCAGTTGTTTTTCTGGAACTAAAGAGCCATTATCTGTAGACTGGAGATTCACCATCAGAAAGATATCACATACTCAGGGCCTAACTCCGAGTCTGGCTTACGCTATGACATTTCTGATGTAGCAGCTGCTTGGAAATGGAGAAGAGGAACCACTTCTTTCAAAGGACCAAATTGGCTTTTCCTGAGCTGGCCAGGCCAGGCCGGAGCAGAAAGACAAGTTCCCAACTGCTCTGCCTTTCCTCTGCTACACTTTGGCCAGGGGGAGGGGAGGAAACAAGGCAAGATAATCAGTGTAACTTAATGGTTTCAATCTGACTAGGTGCAGATCCCTTCAATAGCACCACTAGGAAACTCATGGCAAACTGTGGACTCTGTGAGCACAGATCTGCATTACACAGTTATTAACTTTTGCTAAGTTATGTCTTATCGGGAATCCATCTAATCTTGAACATTCATTACACTAGAAAATGTTTTCTACATGACTGGAGGGGGGAAGTATTGTTTAGAGTGGAGCACCAAAATTCTTTATTTCCTTTGTTCTGTCCAATTCTGCCTCTCTCAGACTAGAGATGGTTGATATTTTATTAAAAATTCCAATGGTATTTTTAGTTAGAATTTTTTTTTAAAAAGTGGAGAGATATTTTTGAGCCCTTTCCCCTATTTTTTAAACAGCTGCATGTGTGACATTGGGCCACCCCTTAACCTTTCTGTACCTCAGTTTACCCATTTATAATAAAATAGTTGGTACTTCCTGCCTGGGATGCTACAAGGTTTGATAATTAATTAGTATTAAAGAGCTCAGATTCTTGGATGTAAGCACAAAAGTTATTATAGGATATCCCTTCCATTTTCCTCAGCAAGCCACTGCAATGAAGATAGATTTAGTGTTTTCTATTCAGTGTTTAGTTTAGATTCAGAGGTATTTTTATGTTCTTTTATGTTCTCACAGACTTGTGTTTGCAATCCTAATAATGCTATCTGTTCATCAAGTGCACAAAAGACCTCACCGAGAATGTGCCCAAGCCCCTATTTAAACACTAATGAAGCATGATGTGGCACAGATATGATACGAGTATTACAAGAACTGCAGAATTAAAATGATCTCCTTTCAGTAAAGAATAGGTCAATATGTGAGGATATCATCAGGTATATATGTGTGTAATCAAGCATACAGTAGACTGACATGATGAATTTTTGTACCAAGTTGAGGCTCTAATATTTGATTAAGCCCTTCTGAAGTTTTAGAAATGCCATCTGATCCAGAGATTTCTACTTAGAGATTAAAACTCTTTTCTGCTGCTGTAACTATATCTTTTATTAAAAATGGAAAATTAATGTTTCTTTGAAAACAAACTGCAATTGAGCATACAGCCATTTGTTTTAGCAGTGAAGTTCAACAGTAATACATTACTTAGCTCTCTCACCTTTGGTCCTATCCCTCATCCTCTTTCACATAAAAAAACACATTTATGGTAATGGGGGAAATATGTACACATTTCAGGTACATTTAATTAGTCATCTTAAAATATTCCCATAGTTTAAAATGCTTAATGTTTATCTCTGGACTTGTCAAGAGGAACAGTTCTTAATTTTAGACAAATAAATCAATCTTTTTTTCTCCCTTAGCAAGAGAAAGATGAATCCAGTGAAACCAGCCATATGATTATGAACCTTGCTGATTCAGGGACATGCTTGTTATCAAAAATGGCCTCAAACTACAGCTTACAAACTGCATACACATCACTTTCATGTACAACAGGGTATTTAGAGACACAAATATAATTAACTTAACTTGCATCCAAATTAAAAAAAAAATCAAATAGCAATCTCTGAAAATTGAGGTAGGAGAAATTGAAAGTTGTTATCTATTCCATCTCCTGAAAAAATAAGATTTTAATGCAATTCCATTAACTGACATCCTCTGTAATAGATGCTCCATTCATTTCAAACTCGTGAGCTTAGATCAATTATCATCAAAGGTGGACAATAGAAGAAAACAGTGTTTATCTTATTTATTTCTTTATAATCCTTCACCGTCCCAACCCCTTCCCCTACAAAGCAACATACACCTCACCAATTTAATTTCAACTCCATTGAGCTGCTCATTCCATTTCTCCCTGCCAGCCCAGTCTATCCCCTTCCCAGCTCAGAACTTTTCAACCCTTACCCAGGTGCACCTAGCAACTACTCCCCACTTTTTCCACAACCTCCACACCACACTCATGGACTAGGGGTGGGAGGAGAGTTCCAAAGCTGAGGGTCTCAACAACCACCTGCCAGTATCAGTATCTGTAGTGGCATCTAATATCATTTAATTGCACATGGTGATATATTCAGCTTTATAGCACAATTAAAACATCAGGGTCTTCTGCTTATAAAAGAATACATAACTTTCCTCAATCCCACTCACAAAATCTGATACTTGAGTTCAGTCTCATTAATTGTGTAGCTGCTGTCACTTGAATTAGCATCTGCATCATCAATTTTATTCAACTTGGCTTAACTAAATCAGCCCATTAAAGAGAGCATATTTTCTATCAGACACACACACAAAAACCCCACACCCCTCACCCAAAACACCTTACCACAGAGTGTATATGTCTGCTTAAACTTCACTTATGTAGTTCCTTGACTTAGAATCTCAATAGCCACATGTTAAGTAAACAGCGTGGTTGAAAATTTAAGGAAGTGGTGTTTGCTTCAAGTTGGCTCTCCTTTGGCTGACTTAACACTAAACTGCCATAGCATTTTTGAAAGTGACATCTTTCAGAAGTAATAAAGTAAAATCCAGAAAACCTGGAGTCATTAAAGATCCACTTTAAATTATAGGAACTGTTCTTTCCTTATCTTCTGGAATGGCTGTTGTTGCTGGCCCCATATATTACTGCTTTCTTCCACTCTAGAAGTGAGTGACAAATAAGCAGTCTTTTTATTTACAGCTGGTTGAAATATTTCCAATGACAATTTGTCTAAAGCAAAAGGTTTAGCAGAAACATTTTGGTTTCAGCCAAGTGTTGCTTAGAAAGGAAAGCTGAAAGAAAACATTCTGAAATGATTCAAATGCTTCTAAAAAGGTAGAAAAGAAAGAAGTGTTCTGATTTTCTACTTCAAAATGTCATGGGTGCTATGTTCACTGCTGGAGCATCTCCTCCTGGCTGCATCTGGGGATTAGCTCTGTCAGTCCAAAACCTTTCCTGGGGTTGCTCACTCCACCATTCCCTATCTCACTCTTTCAGCACTCAATAACTCCCCTTTCATGGCTTGGCACTCTGGCCAAGTCACTGTAAGGGTATGGAAGTGTCTCAAGATCCACTGTCCCAGGCAACCTTTTCTCTCATTACCCCTTAATGGTGCCACTACCCAGCAGGTAGTAGGGGAAGCTAGGCTCTCCCTCTATATTGGACTTCAGTTGAGGAAGCCTAAAATAAGTAGTTAAGAGCCACACAGTCCTACTACTTACTGTTGGATCCCTGAGCTACTTCCTACCTTGCCATCTTTCACCCTGACAGTGAGTGAGTGTTTCTCTATCATTCATTTTCACTCATGCTCTGCACCTATCCACTACTGAGCTTTATACAGGCTCCTCCTGTTCCTCTCCAGCTGAGCCTAATCTCTAATTAGTCCTTGCTCCCTGACTGTTCCTCCAGCTGCAGCCTACGTAGTTAATTGGCCCACCTTGCCACCTGAACCCCTTCAGGCCTTGTGCAGTGCGGACAACCCCTAACAACGACCTTTTGTTTTACTTTTCTAAAATTTCATATTACATACGTTTAAAGAAGTAAAAATTGGAATCAAACAAAATGATTTTTTTTTCAGAATTTCATTTCATGGGAAATTTTGACTGTTTTTATTCCGTTTCTGAACAGAAGCAAAATTGATACTATGGATTTTCCCATGAACCAAAGGAATCCTGTTGACAGTCAGCTCTACTTTTTTGTACAATTAGCAGAGTACTTTGGGATGCATATGGGTGAAAAACACTCTATAAACCCAAAATACTACCATTACGTCTAAGTGAGCTGCCCAAGTTAGATTTAATAGTAAATAATTAGAAGATCCATTTACTATTAGGAGTAGGGAATGCTACACTTTAGGTACTCATTGATAAAAGCAGGGAGATGTATATTCTAATTCCTACAAATTATTCCCTGCACACTTTCCCCTGGATGATTTGTATCATATAGAATGCTCTCCTCTAACTTTGGATTCCTCATAATTGTTTCTTTATAAAGTCAAATGATATTAGAGTTCAGTACTTGTCAATATCATCATCTTTCATCTCAGCCACTAAAAAAAAAAAAATCAGAAAAAGCAGTCAGAGGCAGAGATTTACAGTTGGAGAAGGCTTGTTAATTTATTTGGAAGAAGGTAAGACATCAAACATTTATTATAGAGAAAATGGCTCTTCAGTCAGTACAAATAGCAATGCTGCATGAAATATCTACTTTGAATAAGCTCTTAATTATGGACCAATTGAATATAGAAAAGCATGTTTTTCTCAAGTTCAGCTAATCACTGTTCTGGATCAATAAAAATGTCTTTGTTTGCATTTGTAAGCTTGATATCATGTAAATGTTTTTCCACTACATTAAAAGCAGACTGACTGTATATATTGATGTCAGAGTTCTATGTGCCAAGTGTTCGACTCTCCAGACACTCCAGCAGTATTTTCTCCCCTTTATTAATAACCAGTGGTTTCACTAGGGACATTTCCATCACTGCTTCAATCTCTCAGAAACTATTTTTTATTCAGTTCACTTTGCATAAAGTGTAATATTGGCAGTTCATCTTAAAGGAATAGGCAAGAAACAAGAAAGTGAATAATTTGCCTTCTGTTAGCGTCCAAAGTCTTATTCCCAGTGAAAAAACAAATATGTGATTTTCCCTTTAAATAAGGATGAAACTGTTTCCATACTTTTTTCTTTTGTGTGGTTTATCTTTTTCTATTTCTTATGATCTTTCTCTCTCCATTCCTATTCTTGCCATATCTCTTCTGTTATTTTCTTTATTCCCATCCAGTGTGTTTGAAATATTGCAAGACCGAGCTCATTTAAACAATCGCTTGTGAAAATGCTGCAAGAATGATTCACAATTTTTTTTCACATACTATATCCCACTGGTCCAATGAACAGGAAGACTTGAAAAACAAAACATTATTTTGAGGGAGTCATAGGAACTGATAGCATAAACCAGATCTGAAATACCAAATGGTAGTGTACACATTTTCTATACTTTTCACATCTGATGAATTTTGGAGGATGGAGTTTTACTTTAAAAATGAATGATTTTCCTACACCTATTTTTAGTAAAAGCCCAATTTGTGATAGTGAAAGGGCACAATCAAGGTCAGTAGGCCTAAACTTGCACTTTGCCATATTGAGGGGAGGTTGTAATGTTATCACCATTACTTTATCTTGATTTGAGAAATTAATTGTGTTTCCAGGATTATCTTATTACATCTAACAGGCTCAACCATCATCAAAGCCCCATTTTTCTAGGCACTGCACAAAGACATAATAAAAGGCAGTCCCTGTCCTGAAGAGCTTACATTCTAAGCATATCATGCGGGTAAATATTTTGTATGTACTTATCCTGTGCAAATTGTGCTTATAATTAAAAGATTCAAAGAGGAGCTTATGGTATTTTGAAATATAATTGTCTTTGTGTAGCACTCACTACAGAACAGCTGCCATTGTTCCTGTGGGAAAGCCAGTAGTGGACATGATTGCAAAGAAGCCTGTGAGAACTGATTTGATGGAATAAATGGGAGGAATTCAGGGGAAAAGCAGCAAAACTACTATCATTAATTGTTTTCTTGGGTCTTCGCACAGGGTGAAACTTCTTTTCCATTTGGATTTAAGATTGCTAAGTCTGGTAGACCAAAACACATTGCAAGTCATTCATTTGTCAGCATTCCCTTCACAAGAGAAAATAATGTGCCATTACAATAGCCTAAGTGAGGTCAGCAATGCATCTGAGTTCCTAAAGCTTATACAAAAAATAATCAGAAAGCAATTAAAAACTCACGAAACAAACTTATTGGATCTTTGGAGAATGTCCCAACCATCCTGATTTATTGAAAGAAAAAGCATGCTTCAATATGAACTATTTAGTGGGTATGAAAATTCTGAAATGATTGTCATTTTGCTTGATTTAGAACACATTGTATTGAAATCAACATGACTATTTTTATCAGGCATCAATTGACTTACTTGTTTTATTAAAGAGGTACTGTCAACTTTATATAGCATAAAGTTAGCCAAATAAGACCAGTGTCTGAAAAAAGTCATAGGCTTGCTCTATACTTACCCTGACGATTCGGTGGCTGTTGATGGGAGTTACACAAACTACGCAGAAAACTTGCGTAACTCCCGTTGACTGCTGTGCTTCTCTTCTGTGCGCCGTCTTCACTGCACTGCGCCAACGGGAACCATGTTCCCATCGATGCAGCGCTACGCCACCTGTGGGGGTGGATTAACAGCGTCGACTTCTGGATCGACTGAGCAGGTCTTCACTGTCTGCTCAGTCAATCCAGATAAGTTGATCTGATAGCGGCAACTTTGCTGCTGTCAGTGTAGACATAACCATATATTAACTCAATATAAATTCGAGTTTTTAGTTTTGTCCATTTACTTGTATAAAATGGAATGCAAATCCCTCACTGTCCCACTCTTGCACTGCTGTTTGCTTTGAGTACTACCATGCAAAGCAACAGGTAGAGTGTAGAATGTTATCAGAGCAGGGATGGGCAACCGCAAGGTACTAGAGAGCCACAAAAGTCACTGATACCCTTTTGCAGCCCAGGGGTGTGTGCTGCAGGGACTTGAGCAACAACCCAGAATCTGGGTCCCTCTAGAAACCGTGTGTGTTTTTAAAAAAATGAATTCATCTGTTGGTGTGCTACCCAACCTCAACCTCTACTTTATGATGATTGCGTTTTAAATGGTTATTAATTTTGTTTTGATTTAGGTTAGCTTTAGCATAAGAAAATCCTGGATACATGCAGTCATATGAAAAATGGAACTGGATAGACAGGAAACAGATGCAGAGACATACCTCATTTGTGCATTTTAGGCTGAAGTGCTTTTCACTTCCTCTTTGGGTTGATAGAATACTGTATCTCTTAGATTACAGTGACAAAGCTCCAGAAGTTTTACCTATATAAATGCACATCTGCTGGAAAAGACCGAGAAATAATCAGACTTTTCAAGGATCAAAATTCCATAACATGAAAGAGTTTAGCACCTGATGCTATATGGTGCTGCTGATTCCTCCTATGAAGTGCTCAGAGCTTTCCACATTGATTGCAGCACACAGGATAGGATCAGAGAACTTACCCATGCAGATAAGATCACTGATCCATCCACTTCAGTATCATGACTCCAACAGTGGCGAGTGTTACCAGTTCCTTCAGAGGAAGGATGCAAGAAACCCAGTAATATGGAGTTGTGGGATAACCTGCCCTAAGAAAATAGTCTTCTCAACACCAGTAGTTAGCAGTTGGTTTATGCCCTGAAAAAATGAGAGTTTAAATGCCTCCCAAAATTTCTGTTTATTTTTAATACAGTATTTATCACAATATCTCTGGGTATTTGTAAATGCCTGATTCTTTTTCAAATTCAGTTAAGCGCTTGATCTCAATGATAGACCATCCTAATGTAAAGGAGCCCCAAAAGTTATAGCGCTTTTGTTTTTAAAGGAAGAAGCAATTTAGCAATATATAATCCCCAAACTATTTAATCTTTGAAACAATATGAAGTTTCTTACAGTGGGTAGGGGAAATTTTTGCCTCTTAGTTTGTAACAAGAAGAGTTCAATTTCACCCTATTTCATCTTTTTCTCCATAGTGGGGGGTAAATGAGAGAAGTACATAAATTATTTAATGACTGGAGTTTTTCTATTATAAAAAGCAAATTTCGGTCTAACTCCTGATCTTCACTTTGAAGACCAATAAGGGGGTAGAGGATGGAATAATCTTTGTCAGCTCAATAACCCTTTCATGTTACACTTTGCTGTGGAGGATAATGAAAAAACCACAGAGCACAGTAATTAGGGATTTGGGGTTTTCTTGTCATTGACAAATCTTAGCACCCCCCACCTGTCTTGGCACAGGTGGATCCTAAAAGTATTTTCATACCTCCCATTGTTTTCAGATTATTGATTTCCATCTGTTATTACAGCACTTGAAGCTCTTTATTAGTTTTTTTAAGCTCTCAATAAACTCCACTGAAAATTCCCTCTGCCTCTTAGCAGTGATTTAAGATAAAAAATGTAGTACTTTATTTAGAGGAATGCCAGGAGTCAGCTAAATTACAGCTAGAGCTGCTTTTCCGCAACAAATTTCAATTTGGTAGTGGTGTTGTTGAATCTAATTCCTTTTAATTACACTAGCAGTCATGTCTTCAGGAGGCCCATCATTCTTGTGAGAAACTAATTTCCAGACTGTTTTAGAATAATCAAGGAGCTGGAAGATGAAGAGGCAGAACAATGGCACCATCAGCTCTCAAATGCTCATAAATCTTTTGTGAATGTCTCTGGTGTTGGGCCAGAGGAGAAAAATTATACAACTTGTAGAACAATTTCCAAAAGGAGGAGGGAATTTTGCTGGAGGCGTTGCAAATCTTATATGTAACACACTAGAAGAAATAAGCTAAACAAACTCCAACTTGTTAATTAAAACATTGACATCCCTGATTTTGATCATTTTCTTTCTTATCTTCACATAGTAATTTAATTTCTCTTACACATTAGTAATTAATTATTTCAGTTAAAGGTTTAATGTATGCTATGCCAGCTCAGCATAAAACAGCTGAAGGCTACAAGATTCCATGTACTCGGCCAGATCACCTAGCATGTAATCTGGTCCTCTAACCCTTTCAGCTGGGCCACGGAGGCTTACTTATAAAGGTGTTGCTCTGATGGTGTAGAGCAAGCATCAAAGTTCTCATGCGCTATTGGATTAGCAGGGAAAAGCGGATGTGATTGGAAGAAAGGGGTCGTGACTTTTCTTTGCCAATTCTTGACTTTTGTTTCAGGCCCTTATAGCCACAACAGCCTAAAATAAATTAGAACAGCCGTAGGTCGTGGCTATATCACTATAGAGAGACAAGACTACATAAAACAGTATAGAATCAGGGTAGTGAAAAGGTGAGCTTTAAACCCTCTTCGTATACCATCCACTGATACCACCTCTGTGCAGTTTAGTCACACTCTTGGTACTGCTTCCCTTGCATCTAACTGAAATCTATGGTTTCATTGCTCCTCAGGAAGGCATTTTGTGTAGAGGCTAGGAATCTGTCTAAATAGTTGACACATTAAGCCTACCAGCTTTGTAAAAACCTTAGCATTTAACACAATGTTGGACAACTCTGACTTCCCACCAGGTTTTCAGTAAACCTGATTTTCAGAGAGGTCGCGGAAGAACAATATTTTTAACAGCCCTTCACCTAGTATGACTTTTGGGATCCTTGATGGCTCTGCATACTAGATATATGGTCAAAATCTCTGCCGCCAAGACTTTCTTTACTTCAATAAGTTATGGAGCAGAGAATCTGGTCTCTAGCATAGGCCAGTGAAACCTTTTCTATTACCTGTAAGATAAATATTATGTATGTCCCTGGATTCAGAAGAATTAGAATCCTTAAAAAAAACTGATAAATTCCAATGTGACACATAAGACTAAATTCAGAAATTATGTAAAAAGTGGTGTAAATTATATCCCTGTTCACTCAGCAGATGTAGGATTTTGTAAAGAAATGTAGGATGTACTTATATTTCCTTCTAGTTCTTTGGTTTAAGTTAGTCACACTTAGACCTCCTTACACCTCAATAGAGCTGGTCTAAGAAGGCCTAAGAGTATCTAAAAGGGTACAGAGGAGTACAAATTCTGTAAGCTTCCTCTGGACAGTTTACTAATATATCACACAGAAACCACAATTTTCCTTATGCTCTATTAGTGAGCTGTATTACAATTCCAGACCTAGTTCCAGATTAAATTGGGTTAGAACCAGGATTGGCATTGTATTATAATTTTCCAGGATACAATTTCTGAAGTTAAGTGAGACCTCTGCTTAAGTATTCTGCTAAATGAAAGCCTAAGAGCTTAGGGTTTTGGGGTGTTTTGTAGCTGACAACAGTAGAATGGCTCTCACCAAAATAGAAATTACTTATATTAAGAAAAATGAAAGTTCATGGTGTGAGAGCTGTCAGTAGCAATCTTATAAGGATTTGATCAAAGCAAGATTGATAGATTCAGAAGATTCAAAGTAAAATGAAAAATCTTCTCAAAGTAGAAGACAGTAACTTGATTTACTGAATTCCTCAGTCAGAAGCAACTAAATGAGTTAACAATAACAGAGCTTACAAAAAGAGCAAAAGCAAAAACTTCTTTTAACATATATTAATTAATATATTTCACACCTAGATGCACTTCATGTAATATGTTATTTGAGACACAGGAGGATATAGTAAATTTCTGAATGAAAAATGATCTCTCTTTATTTGTAATTTCTTTGGCTTCATTTTGACTAGTTAGACGAGCACCTAATAGAGAAAGGAAGGAATTTTATCTGGAAGTTCAGAGCTTGTATTATGGGGTAACTTTCACCTTTTTAATTTTTTAACCACATAAATGTGACAACTGAGGGATGCAGATGAAAACGTCAATCTAGAAGCATCCCAGTTCATTTTCTGATTTGTGGCAAACTTCAAAGATGCCCACATAATACAAATATGGCAAAGCAAATTTGAGGAATGATGAGCTTGTCTTATTACCAAAGATTATCTGAACCTGATACTCTGATAACTAATCTCTGTCTTCCAGGTGGTTTCAGGAAATAAATCAATGGGAACACAGCTCATCCCTCTGAAATGATTGAGTGAAAGCGCTCTTGTTTGTACCAAAGCTCCTTCTTAATTGAGTCTCAAGCAGACACATATGCAACAACAATAGTTTAGAGCACTTCAGATATAATTACCCAAAGTCTGAGATGGTTTTGAGTCTTCAATGGCAAGTTTGTGGTGATCAGCTTTTCTTCCAGATGCTGGGGAGTAATATGTCAGACACCTATCTTGTGGAGAAGAATGGATTTCTAAATTACACTCTCAGACTAATCTTTTTATAGGTTATTCAAAATGAAGAGCATACCTCATAGTAGCCCCTAATGGGCTGACAATTTCCCTAGCAACAGTAAAAAAATCCCTCAATTTCAACTTATCAGCAAAGCAGCCCTCAGAAAAAACAAACAAACAAAAAAACCAAACTTATAATCACAGGCACACAGATTCAAAATCAGCTATCCACACTCTCTTCCATTCCCATAAATTCGTCACTTTCTTATCCTTGTTAAGAAACACTGAAGCTGTGCAGCTGCACTGCTTAAAAATGGCCAAATTATTTTTGACTATGTGTTGTCCTTGCTTCCAGCTTATGGCAGCTAAGTACACAAGATGGCTGTGGGTTATGTCAAGTCCAAGTTCTCTTGTAACAGTCTCTGAGTCTGCAGACCACAGGTTATACAGGAGACATATTACTTTTACCATGATCCACCATGGAACACTAATTAACAAGGAGAAGCAAGATTTAGGTTAGGATTCCATCAACAGATCAGTTCAATATGATATATGAATGAAGGAGATGGAGAATAATATACCTCTATGCATGTTATTAATCAATTTTGAGGAAACTTTTTATTGAGAAGAATAAGCTGTATATTAAAGTCACTGACTCTCAATGGGATGTGAGTTTCTAAGTTACTTAGGGCTAGATTCACCAAGGTATTTAGGATTCTAAGGCCTAGTTTTAGACTCCAATGTAATTCTAATCTCCTGCCAAATCCTGCAAGTGCCTAAACTAACTCAGTGCCTAAATCTCTCATTGACTAGGTTGATGCATGATGGCTTTTGTGGATTGTAGTCTAAGTTGCCTATCTCTGCCCATTCATTGTATAGGAAGTTTAGGTGCCTAACTCAGGCTGTGTGGATCTCATTTTCGTTCCTGTGATTTGCTAGGTGCCTAAAAGTTAGGCTTTGCAATGCTCAGTGTCACGCTGTCTATGTTCTTTATTGAATGTTCTTTTGAAAATGTCACCAATTATAACTATATGGAGTTGTCTATTTGTGGTTACAGCAAGGGCCTGCTCAGTTTTGTGAGCTCATTTATTGAAAATGTGGCCTGTAGTATCACCTCTGGTTTTCATGATATAGACCTTTGCTTGACTGACTTATAATACCGAAGGTATGTTGTCAGTGAACAGAACTACATACAGTTCCCACCCATGTATGATTTTGTTAAAAGCAGTTACAAATGATGTTTCCTTGCCTTGCTCCCATCTTTCTTTCTTGTGTAATTTTGACTTCTCAAAGTCGAACAGTGCAGATCTGCTTTTTTATGTAAGCCTCCCTTTAAAATGAGTGTATCCTTTACCTTGGATTTAATATAGAGCTTATTTTACTGAATCAATAGCATCCTCAGTTGATTAATAGCATGCAGTGGTATTTTAAACACTCATCTCCTATAATAGCTTCTGTATCTCGTGTCAGATGGGACTGATCTGTTCCACTTAATCCTAATCTAAACTTTATTTTGAGGTTAGTCAAAATTTCAATTCACTGGATAGCTTGCTCCATAATGGATCTTGCATTAAAATAATATCCCTGTTGTTTAGTAGGTGGACTTCAGGCAAAGTGTGACAAACCTTTCATAGAATCATAGAACATTAGGGTTGGAAGGGACCTCAGGAGGTCATGTAGTCCAACCCTTGCTCAAAGCAAGGCCAACCCCAATTAAACCATCCCAGTCAGGGCTTTGTCCAGCTGCACCTTAAAAACCTCTAAAATGGAGATTCCACCACCTTCTTAGGTAATCCATTCCAGTGCTTCACCACCTTTCTAGTGAAAAAGATTTTCTTAATATCCAACCTAGACCTCCCCCACTGCAACCTGAGACCATTGCTCCTAGTTCTGTCATCTACTACCACTGAGAACAGCCTAGTTCCATCCTACCTGGATCCCCCTTTCAGGTAGTTAAAGGCTGCTATCAAATCCCCCCTTTCATTTCTCCAATTTACATTGCCTTTGCCAGCTGATATTCATGTGTAAGATCATTTGGTCCATAGATGACAAATGCATGAACTACAGTGTAGTTTTCAAATTTAGTGTCCTAATTTTTCCAATCTGCTGTTCCAATTAAATTCAGTCAATAAAACCTGGTCAGACCATTCTGATATTAAAAGGAGTGGCATGTACCTGGCAACTCTGGCATCAGGCAAAGCTTTTACATGCCCAGACACCTGTATTTGAAAATGGCCTTACTGTATGTCAAAGCACAATACTAATTTTAGTGTTCTGAATCACTCTGCTCATATTTATGATTTCCACGTAATGTCATATTTTGTGTGGCTTAGTCTAAATTTACTCTTCATAAACAGGGGTTGTCTTGACATTACAAACTTTGACAATGCCTACATGTATTTTTTTTATAATTAGCAGTACTCTTTTACTCTGCTAGCTTGCAGTTGCTCTATCTGCATAGTTGAATGATCATTGCTCTTTATCTAAAATATCTATTATACAATCCGCATTATTTTTCTATCTCTACTGCAGCTCTTGTTTTCCACTAATATATATCCCACATCATCATGATCTTTCCCCTCACTGTCATTCACAAATCAATATATTTAACATTCAACCATTTACCCCACACTCAAGTTGGCATCTATCCAATCACCATATTTTTTATTCCCCATGACAGCTTCTTGATTATCTTGCATGTTGCACTCACCTTTTTCATCAAATCCATTGCTTGCTCTTGTGGTTTCTGCTACTGTTTGAATTATCAAGTCGTTTCTGTCTTTCAGATCTTGTTCAGTTTCTTATTCCTTAGGTCAAAATAAATTTCTTCCTTCATTGCATTCTATCTTATCTATTACCAACTCTTTCCATCCAGGCTCTTCCTCGTTCATCCAATCCCCAGTTTCAAAACTTAAAAAAAAAAGAAAAAGAAAAATCTCTATTCTTTACAATGTGGGGCTTGAAACTTCATTCTGACAGGGAGGTATGTAGTGCTGCATATAATAAAGTCAGGATCATTCCTGGTTCCATGCATAAATGCACACTAAGTAGCATATTTTTCAAGATAAACATCTGAGTATTATAGGGCAAAAGCAAGCTCTTAAGAGCTATCAAAGTACATGTTGCCTGATTTGGGGGGTGAGAGCCTCAATGACTTGCCCAAGGTCACAAAGGAAGTCTGAGGGAGAACCAGAAATCAAAATTTGATTCTTTTAAGTCTCAGATCCGTGTTTAAACTGCAATCATTACATTTGGCTTTATAATTTTATCAAGCTTGGGTTTTTTCAATCATACAGTGAACAAACAGATTAAATGAATCCCAGTGTTGAGTGTATAGCTTTTCACAGGTTTTATGTTAAATGGCCTGGCATCTCAGCTTCTACCTAGTCAAAGGACATTTATGCTGCATTGCAGAATGACAAGGGTCCCAGTTCAGCAAGGTTCCTACGCACTTGCCTAACTTTAGTACGAGTGATCTCACTGAAATTAAGAAGGCTACTCATATACTTAAAGTTAGGCTTAAGTACCTTGCTGAATCGAGGTCTATGTTAACAAAAGTGACCTGTGACACACCAGATGTTTCATTCTTTAGGGCCAGTTCATAACTTAATATTAGAAAACTAACAGTTATTCAAGAGACCCAGTTGTACAGTAAATTGGATATACTTGTTTGCTCTATGTTTATACAACAAGAAGCACAAAACAACTGGACCTCAGTGCTGTAGAGACAGTGCCCACAAATATCTAAAAGTTGCAATGTAAAATTTCACACTGTAGTGACAAACTCCAACACTGAACTGTTTTGAACTTTACCTATTTCATTTGCAGCTCACTCTCCACTCACCCAGAAAATCCCACATTGGTCAGAAAAGAAGTTGAATATTGGGCATCAGAGATAAACAAAAAACTCGGAATTATGTTCCCAGTTTACTAGCCTGTTACAAATAAAAACATATGGCCAGCAAGCCACTAAGGGACAGAATTTTAAAGGTACTTAGGCATTCAACAGGAGTTAGGCACCTAGGTGCTTTTGAAAATCCCACTAGACCTCCCTTTGCATCTTTAGGTGCTGTGAAGGGATTGATTCGTCACCAGTGCCTTCTCATGGCATGGCAGCTCTCTACTGGGTTTCTCTTGCCAGGGGCTGCTCCACCTCTGCAGTGACCTGCCTCTTCCTGTGACTTGGGCTTCCAGGTCACTTCAAAGTCTCTCCTCTTCCAGCATAGTCAAATAAAAAAAAGGAAGGGGAATTCACACAAATAAACTGACTTTGGCAGAGTTAGAGGGGAATGATTTCCTCCCAGGATGCATCAAAATCTGGCCCTCCCTTCCCTCAATGAGGGGCCTTCAGGTGGCAGTTGTCTGGTAAGCTCCTGCCTGTAGCCACCTCTGTCCTCGGGAGCTGAGGATTGAAGGTCTCGTCTCTTCTCTGGTCTGCCAACAAGTGAGCTGTTCTGTTCCCCTCTTAAGTGGCTGCCACAGCCTGTGCATGCCTTGCAGGTGTGAAGGGGGTGAGAGCAGAACTAACTGAGCCCAAAGCAGCTCTGTAATCATTTATTGTCCAATGTGGGGTTTGTATATCCCATCACAGTGCCTGAATAGCATTAGAATATCATTATCTAGATTAAAAATTCTAGCTTCTGAATTGTCCCCACCATCCCACTGAATGCAATGGAAGGAGGGGGTACAGCAACCTGGAGACTTAAGCCAGTTTTGCTGCCTGCTTACATAGTTGGAATTATTATATCCTTGGCTAGAGGGTTTTGGATACTTAACTAAGATAAATTATAATATCCAGTTGGGTTCATGCTAACAGTAATCAGTCAGGGAACTGATATTTCTAACTCTTGAAATCCATTTTCCCTTTGTTGCATAGAAAAGTATTTCAAATGTTTGGATGTGCAGACCTCTACCTTTAAAAAAATAAATAAATAAACAGGACAGTTCCTATTTGGAGGAAATTTGTCATAGGAACAGCTTTTCAGTCTTAAATCTATTATATTTTTGTAATGAGTTCTACCGTGATAGTGTACTATGTGTTATATTATTTCTAGTATCCTTTTTTTTAAATGACTTTTTTCATGACCTTCTTATGTCTTTATTGCAGCAAGCCTTGGGCAATTGTATAAAATATATTTGGAGAGAGGGAGAGGAGAATTTGGGAGAGAATAATGGCAGTCCCAAGTACATTTCTTGCTGCCATTGCTGCAATGTTATTAACCCCTGTGTTCACTCTGCCTTCCCCCCATGGCATAGAGTATTTCTTTAAAATCTGGTTTGCCATTATATTTCCCTAGAGTATTGCCCTATTTATTCTCTACCTGTGCATTATATTGAAAATATACCAGCAAATATGAGTTTCTCTGGTTAAATACATATTTTACAAATTACCTGGCCCTACCCTGATGCCATGAAGTAATTCTAAACCTTGAAGATTTTTCTAAACCCATTTCTCTGTAGTTCTTCAGTCTCAATCAGCACTAACAGCACTTCTTGACAAGGTCTACCAGGCATGTACAGAGGTCATAACTCCCCAGAGCTCTCTCCTTTTTCAAACCACTGAGAAGGCTGAAGAAACTGCAGAATGTTGTACTCTAGAAGAGTTCAGAAGGTAATAAGGTCAGTCTCCTCTTGGGACTACCATGAATCCTTACTCCAAAGCCATTTTGATGTACAAATATTATTGTATACTATGTGTTTTTGCAGAAAATGAAACAATTCCTAAAAATACACATTAAATATGTGGTGGTACTGCTCCCACAAGGACATGGCCTGCTTGCATAAAATAGTTAAATATGTAGCAAAGAACTAACTTGTTTTGTTTTGTTTTGTTTTTAAACTAGCTTATAGAATAGCAATAGTGTTGGGCTGGCTAGCCAATTAACTAGATTGGAACTATTCTAAAGTTTTAGGGCTTTTAGAGTTGGAATTTTAGTCTGGACACATTTTCTATTTTTCTGTTGAAAGTTATTTTCAATGAATTACTTTTTTCAAAAGTAATTTCGTGGGCCTGCACTATTTCCAGCATCTGTATGTGAAACCCAGAGATAAAGAAGCATCCCAAAAGGAAAAATCAGTAATTTGCCTTCTTAGTAAGGGCTTGTTTTTTTCTGTTGTCTGTCATTCTGTTCAGTGACAAATTAGATTTGGTTGGGGTTGAGTCAGAAGTCAAATGACAATTTCACAACCCCGAAAAATTTAACTCTGCTGAATCTGAACTTGCCACATCTTGATATAGGATTTAAAAGAAACAAAATTAAAATATGGTGGACTAAAAGTTTTTGTACATGAGGAACTATGATTAGGGTTTAAACAACCACAGCTGAAACAAATCAGAATCTCTTGACCTATCTACAGTAGAGCAATTTTGCAAACATGTTATTCTTGCTAACACAGGCTCAGCTTCACCCATGTTACCCATTTTGGAGGCCTAATGTAGGTGGACTGGAGACAGCTGTTGCTGTAAAACATTATATCACTTACACCTGCCTTGAGCTGAAGATAGTGCAAAAGGAGCCATCGGACAGGTGAAACTTTGTATGGAAAATACCCCGGCACAGTTTGCTTCTGTGTCTCTGCCACAGGAACTCCCTATCAGGGTTGGGGGTCACTGTAGGACTGGAGAAAGGAGGAGAAGGTAGGGGTAGAAAGAGGTACGGTCAGGCGGCTTTTATGCGCTGGGTCATTGCAACAGGACATAAATTAAGGCTGATCTCTGGGCTACCCTAGCCTGCACCTAGGGCCAGAACAACCATAACAAAACCTAAATGGGGCATGTGCAAACCATTTATCTAAGGGTTTTATGCTGCTGCTCATCAGCATAGTATCTGAGTACCTTCCACCTAAAATCAACTGCAATAGTAAAGTGCCAAGTGGACTTCATGGAGTCTGACACATCTTTCTAGGGTAAAATCTCTGCTGGAGTATGGTTTGGGTATTGTTTTGTGATTGAAGGGGGTGCTGGTGTGTGAGTATCGTTCTTGTGGGGGAAAGGCTTTTTCAAAGAGGAAGCTTTCACACCCTTTCTTAAAGATGACCAGACTCTGGTTCCTATCTCCCCTGTGTCTCTGGGCCAGGGAGGGGATAAATTTGCCCCAGGGTGCCTGACATGTTGCTGAAAGTAAGTCGCTTGTCTGTACTAAGGTGCCCAAGACTTCCAATAGTGGTGGGAAATATTTGTAAAATGATTTTTAACAACTGCTCTGTATTGGGACCTGACAGAGCCACACCACTCAGGAGCAGTTTCCAGATACACACATATAGCGATTCCTTCATGGGGCCATGGCACCTGGGCAGCTCTGATTTCTGGTGAAGTTGGGGTGGGGCATTTATAATCTCATCATTTAACCTGAGATAAGAGATTCAGTTTAGTGTTGGCTGGTTTTTCCAATTCTCTGTTACTCAGGTAACATTAGCCTGTGAGTGATTCAGTCCCACAAGCAGGTAATGTGGTGCAGCATGTTCACACATGAGGCCAAGAGAGTCAGAAGAGGCAGATGTGTTTAAACAAAATGTTTTTGAAAACACAGCAGAGGAGCTAAGCAAAGACGACTGTGGCAACTAAATAGGCAGAGGTCCAACTGTTGTTCCTGGCAGCAGTAACCCAGACTCAATCAAGCCCAGGTGCAGACTCCGCCAGCTTGTAGGAGAACTCTGTTTACATCTGCCCTTTCCTGACTCCAGAGCTCTGCTCAGATGGAGGAACATGCTGTTGGGAGATAAATTTCCCTCCTTCTAATTATAGGCCTTGCCATCTTCTGCCCACGTCCAGTGTAAATCACCTAATCATAAACATTCCCCTTCAAAGCTAAACACAGATTGGATATAATTCCCTGACAACGCCAATCTGTTTACAGCATTGCATGTGAGGGCCAGAATAACATTAAGGAGCCTCCCAATCTTCAGAGAGGAACAAAGAAAGAAAATCAAGGATCGACAATAAAAACAACGGACAACTGCTTTTCCAGTTCTTTAGAAATGGCATTTAATACAACTGGAATATTGCTACTTGTCATCTAATAGGGAAAAAAACAACTAAAAAAGCCTTATTGTCTATTTAAAAAATATTTAGTAGCCTGCAAATTCCCCCACAGGAATTAGTAAAGCAAAGCAGAAGTCAAGAGAATTGCTGGTATTTATTTTATTTACATTTAAAAATAAAACACTTAAACCATTCAGATGCATCAAGTTATGCTCCTCGATAAACTATGCAATCGTGTGACATTCTGCTGCTCTTATTCTTTCTTTCACTCTTTCCTCCTATTGTTTGTCCCACACTCACCTGTTGCCTCTTGCCGTAAATTAAGCCCCCCAGGTTCCTGTGAAGAGTTACATACATAAGTAACTTGCTGCACGTGAGCCATCCCGGGGAGCTTAAAGTTCAGACTTTGTTTGAAACTTTAATTTGTGTCAAACCTCTGCAGGATCAGAACCTTACATTGTGAGCTCTTGGGCACAGTGGTCCTGTTTTCTTAGCATTGTACAGTGGCATCCCAACCTTGTCTGAGGCTTTTGGGAGCTGCATAAGAATGGCCATATTGGGTCTGACCAATGGTCTGTCTAGCCCACTGGCTGCTGCCAGATGTTTCAGAGGGAATGAATAGAAGAGGGCAGTTATTGAGTGATCCCTGTTGTTCAATTCCAGCTTTTGGCAGTCAGAAACTTCGGGGCACCCAGAGCATGGGATTGTGTCTCTGACCATCTTGGTTAATAGCCACTGATGGACGTTTTCTCCATGACCTTACCTATTTCTTTTTTAAACTCAGTTATTGTTTTGACCTATAATATATATTTGTAAAAAAAAATAAAGTTATCAGTAGCATTTAAAAAGCAATGGTTGATACCAAGACCAAAGTCCTGATTCTGATCTAATTTGCACTGATTATATAGTGGTGGAACTCCAATGACTTTAATGGAATTCTTCCTGATTTATACCTGTGTACGGTAAATGAGAAAAGAATCAGGCCCTACATTTCCTGTGTGTCTCACAATCCAGGGAAGAATATTTAGAAATATTGAACTATGTCTAATAACAGTAATACTCTGAAATGTAAAAAAATCTGTAGCACATGATTCACCCTTGCAAAGTTTTCTGATATTTGGCAGTAAATCAGTGTGCTCTCTGAGTCTGTCAGAATACTTTGGGATTCATCCATCAAGAGGAAATTGGGACAGAATTTTTTTTTCCATTTTGAGAATTTTCAGGTTAATTTTCAGGTTAAAATGGTAATTTTAACCTATTTATCTGTTTTCAAAATGCACTGAATTGTTTTAGTGATAAATAATTACTGGGTTTCTATATGTCTGGTAAATTGACACAGACTGCAGCTGATGAGAATAACTAATTCTAATATTTATGAAGTACAAGAAATGAAAGAGAAAAATAGCCTAGTAAATCAGTCCCCAGTTACTTAGTGCAAGTAGTTCTGTACGTATAATACATGTGGGGAAAGTCATTAGGCTTCTTTCATTTGGACTAGTAGGTCAATTAACTAATACATATAAAGAACTTGAAATAATTAGCTTTCAGGAGATAAACATTATAGCCGTTAGTCTTCAGGAAGTATGATAAAGTCTCCCTAAGTTATGAAATTTACATGTGCTCCATATGTGACCAAAATGTTTCATCTAATTATAAGCTTGGTGACCTTAAAAAGAAAACATTTATCTCTCATAATATTTCTATATTTAGAATGTAATGTCATGTTGAGGTGATTTTGAACATAGGTAAATATTTCCTTGTTAAGGACTATATGTACCATCTTTATTTAAAAAAACAAACAGAAAAGGTGATTGTTTTTCCTCTTAAAAGTTTCTTCTAGTTCTTTACTGTTTTCAGTAGTGTCTTTATAATATTAACAAATTGATGTAGAAAGGGGTGTTAATTTTCATAGCACCATAAAGTTTGAGTCTTATTTTAGAAGTGCTGTAGCCTAGGTTGTTGGAATGCTTTTAGATTTGTTTTTGTCTGTGTTTGCATTGCTACATGTCATACAAAGGTTTAAAGTGGGCAGATAGCACTGTGATATAAAATAGTGCTGCTGTGGAAAGACAGTTTTTTCCTGAAATTACTGACTTTCTGGAAGTGTTGGTCTTTACTTTAGAGTTTGTATGCAGCCCAAGCATTTGGAAAGGGTCAGAAAAGAAGTTACATTTATTGATGTAAACATCACAAGAACACTCAGGGAAGATATGTAAAGTTTATTATTTGAAATATAGTTACTTTTATTTTTAGTGCAATATAGTACATGTACATGGCACCCTTCAAGCATATACGAAGACATGGTCATTATCCACTATTTGTCTTCATTTGATTAAAGTTCAAAATGACCTTGACAAATTGGAGAATTGGTCTTTAATCAAGAAGACTGCAGTCAAGACAGACAAATACAAATACTTAGAAAGGAAAATTGAATTGCACAAATACAAAATGGGACATAACTGTCTAGGCAGTAGTACTGCTGAAAAGGATCTGGGAATTATGGTGGTTCACAAACTGAATGAGTCAACTACGTGATGCAGTTGTGAAAAAGGCTGGTATGTATTAACAAGAGTGTTGTATGTTAGACATGGGAGGCAATTGTCTCGCTCTACTCAGTGCTGATGAGGCCTCATTGGAGTATTGTATGGGTACCACTTTAAGAAAGATGTTTACAGATTTGAGAAAGTCCAGAGGAGAGCAACAAAAATGATAAAAACTTCCAGAGGGGTAGCGTGTTAGTCTGTATACAGCAAAAACGAGAGTCCTGTAGCACTTTAAAAACTAACATGAAAAAATGATAAAATGCTTACAAAACTTGATCTATGAGGAAAGGTTAAACAAACTGGGCACATGAAGTCTTGAGACTTGAGACCAAGGGGGGATCTGATAACAGTCTTCAAATATATTAAATATTAAATATTTTAAATATATGAAAGGCTGTTCTAAAGACAACAGTGATGAGTTGTTCTTCAGGCCTGCTGAAAGTAAGACAAGTAGTAATGGCCTTAATCAGCAGCAAAGGTGGTTTAAATTAGATATTAGAAAAACTTTCTAACTATAATGAGAATTAAGTTGTAGAATAGGCTTCCAAGGGAGAGTGTGGAATCCCTCCCTGTGAGGCTTTTAAGAACAGGGTGGACAAATACCCCTCAGGGTTGATCTAGGTATACTTTGTCCTGTCTTAGTGTAAGCGGCTGGAGTGAGAAGCCACCTGAGGCTCATTTCAATCCAACATTTCTCTGATTCATTGAGAGCTGGTTGCTCAGTACCTCTGGAAATTGAGCCAGTAATTTAGACACTTAATACACCACAGTTTTGGAAGTCCTGTTCTGAGGGCCTGACCCTGAAAGATGCCAAGTACTGGAGTTCATGGGTGTTCAGGGCATGTGGCACCAGGCAGGATTGGACTTTTAATTAAGCAAATAAATGTAAACCAATAAGGACTGGCTCTGAAAGTCAGAGTAGACTATGTCCAATAGGAGATTAGTGTTGGAAGATTGAGAATGCTTTAGGGGAGGAAATAACGTGTGTGATGCATAGAAAGAAGTAGTCTATTCCAAGTTTAGGAGTATGATGACTCAGAGTTAAGTTGCACTGTATATCCCTCTTTGAATCCCCAGGAATAGATTTATACCTGCACTTCTTTCAAAATGGAAGCTGGTGATTCACCCCACCTTTAGTCTATAGCAGCCGCTGTTTACCAATTGAATTTGCCTCCAGTAGATGAAACTGAATTTAGGCCTTTGCTTTTGAATCCTTTCTAGGAGCTGACACGAGCCGGTAAAAGAATGACATTGTGACGCCCCTCCTCTTCCTTGCAATCTGGACTCGTGTGTAGCTGTGTCACCCCAGTTCTTCACTCTTGGACCCCGACTTACTCCATTTTTCTGTGTGAATGACCACTCCTTAGTCAACCCATGCCCAGCCTCCTGTGAGTGATTGGTCTCTGGCTCAGTGAAGGAACAGTTTTGACCAGCCACTCCTGAGACTGACCCTCAGCAAACACTCCCAGCCTCAGGAACTGCCATCTTGCAGAGTTCCATGCTGTACACTGCACCCTGCAAGTTCATTTACGTTTGTCCATCAATTTATCAAAGACATTGATATGCACCAACTGTGTCACTCCAAGCGAAGTCTTTACACACACTCAGTCCTCATTCACTGTTTTAGATTAAATAAACAAATAAGTTTGACTACAGCAAGATTTTAAATGCATATAAGTCAGATTAATATAGATCATAGATTAATAATGTATCAAGGAGTTGGGCACAATCAACTAAAAAGTAACTTGCACCCTAAACTAAGATTAATATTTCAGTAGCTTTTCAGTCTGTCACATTAGCTTACCCAGAGCTGACCGTGATGCCTCTAGCAAGCAGCCCTGTGGATAGGTGCTAGTCCTTGATGTTGCTTAAAAGATGGATTCCAAAGGTGAACCCTGAGACAAAGATGCCTCTCTCTTTTAACAAATTTCCTCGAGTCCCTGGGGTCAGGTGATTGGCCATGTCCAGCAATAGGAATGCTTCCTTCCACTTGAGCCAAAGTGCTCACAGGTGCTTAGGACAGTCCATTATTTCTGTATTCCTGTTTCCATGCCCAGCAGAGGCATGGAAACAGAGCTTTGTGTTTGTCTGCATCTATTCAATCCATGTGAGAGACAGTTGGGCATATGACCTGGCAGAGTTTCATGGCTGTACATACGTATGACATTGCAGGAAACATGCTACCATAACAATAATGTTCAGTATGCCATGAGCATTCCAAAAACACCTTATATGACATACTTTGCATTAGACAATACACAGTTATACTATAAGGGTGAACTTGAATGATACACAAATCATGGGGTACAGTGTGTCACTGACAAAACAACTTGGTCAAAACAGAGCATGACCTATTCATCTATAGGACCATCACAAGCAGAGAGAAAAAGTTAAACAGAGCCAAAACCTAAACACATATTGTCTTACCTATCTGAGTCATTCCTTGACAGGTTAAGTAATTTCCACTTTACCCAGGCACCCACTCAGCATTGTGGCTGAGTGAGACAGGTTGCACAATGTGACTATTGCCTTTAGGATGGTCTGACCGCCAGTCAATGTGTCTGAGTTCACAGGCTGTCTTTTATCCAGTTCAAAGTTGCTTCTTCTGACCAGGAACCCTGAACCTGATTCAAACTTGTTTAGGTTTTTCTCCAGAGAGGACTGGAGGTTGTTTTCATATAATAGATTGCTTTGTGCTCAAATAGACAACGGACATTTTAATTCTGTCTACAACCCTTGTTTTGAGTTCCTGCAGGATTTAGCCCATAGCTAACTTTTAGCCAGCAATACAATAACCACCAAACCCACACACATCTGTGCATAGACATTTATAGAAATTAAACCAGATGATTCCTACATTCTTCACAAATAGATAGCAGGAAAAAAGCATGAAACTGGGATGAGGCAAAGGAGAAAAAGGAGCAATAACATGAAGCTTGGGCAAAAGACAGGACTTGAAGGATTGTGAGGAGACAAATCACTGATAAGCAGGGATGGTGGATACAAAGGCTGGTACTGAACACGAGAGTCTCTCATCTTGCAATCAAGAATTATGCCAACATGTCATGTGGTTACCTCCAGAAAACTAGTGTGAAGCATGTTGTACTGATGACAGTTGATTCCATCTCACATCTCAAGTTCTATTTGTTTTTGGTTCTTCATATACCCATCACATTTCTTACTGTTAATTCTAGAGGTAATTAGAGATAAGCATGATGAGTGAAATTACATGAATTCAGTACTTAACCTGCAAAATCTTTAGTCACACACGACCGCAATGTACATGAAACACATTTGGATGTACAGGATCGGTAAATACAACTTGGTAAGGGCAAAGTTTTGCCAGCAGTTTCAGTATTCAGGACCTCTCCCAGAGATAGAACAATTAAAGAAAGAAGCACTACAGGATGGGTTTATCTACCAATGGAATAAGTTTAGGCCAATTAACCACACAGATCAGCTTTCTGTATCTTATGGCCCTCTCTCATACTCTACCAGGGCTAGTTCTGTAAATGGGTGCTCCCAGGGACATGCCGTAAGGGGATTGCACTGTGGGGGATGGGAGATCCTAGCAGTGTATTACAATTCTAGGAAATATCTTTTCAGGATAGGTGGGGGAAATGATGTGAGTCTCCCCAGATCCTTTCCTCAATGCTCCTAATGCTCCATGGATTATAGAATGTCCACTCCTCCTCCAAACACAGATCGGTGGAACCAGGAAGCACTATCTGGAAAATGGGCTTCCTTTGAGTTGGAAGAATGGATCCACTTGAAGAGAGTATCATCTGTGCACAGCTCCAGATGAACATTTCGGCCCACTGTTTTTAATGTGTCTTCATAGTAAAGAAACATTCTGAGGGGGCATAAGGATAGCGAGTTCGTAAGTATCAAGAGTTACAAGAAGTATTTCTAATAAGTATATAAAAAATGGATTGGGGCCCTTTACAAAGGTCAAGAAGTCTCTCTCACTTTAACTGAAGTCAGCCTCCAAAGAGGATGTGCAAAGCCTAAGTCACCTTAATCGGATTTCAAGTTTTATATCATAGTATTATCCCAACAGAATGTGTCTTTTTTGTAAGTCATGTCCTGAAGTTGATTTTTAAGAGAGACTCACTGTACCTTATATTTTATATACTGTAGTTATATTATTGATTACAATCTTCAAGAAGTGGTGAGCATAGTTCAGTTGAAGGCCATGCTGATGATTTATGGAGCTGAAAGTCCATAGACCCTAAATTAGGTTTTAGAATTGCAGCACAATTTTTATCATGTAACAAGGTAATTTCATTTACAAAGACCATTCCACAACTTTGAAAGTAACTGCAAAGATTATGTTTGGTTTGACAGAAGGTGGGCAATTTAATTTTGAATTTTGGGGGTGGGTGGGAAAAATCAGATTACCAATCACGTTGAGAGATACTGAACTGATTGTCAGAAATGTTGGTCTTCTTTTCAATTGGCTGCATTAAGTATTAATCAGAAATCTGTGTTTATATCACATCTCAACATTATTCTTATACCCACCATCACACTAAAGATGCAGTGTTTACTGTCTAGATATTCAGGTTCTCAAGTCAAAGCAGAAACACAGCAAAGGATGCCTGCTTGATCCAATACAATCAAACGAACAATTAACCTTTTTCAAATGTATAAGCAGGACAATTTTTTAGTCTCCTAATACATAACAAGTGGATTCAGCCTTCCAATCTCTCCTTTATGGATGAGGCCATCTGGATGTAGTTTGAATTAAATAACAGCCCTTAACACACCAGGAATGTTTTATAGAAGTATGACTCCATAGGATATGGGCCTCGTGTCAGGAGGTGTCCTCCTAACTCAGCAATGAGTCAAAGTCAGAGTATCAGGAAGCACAAAACTCTTCCATGGATAGGGCTACTTCACTGGGGAAAGTAACATTGAGGTCCAATTGAATTCACACAGATACTCAAAACAGTTTCAAATTAGGCCTGGGTGAATAATTCGAAGAACTTTCCATGTATACTGCATTTTTCAGGGACTTTGCTTTGACCATCCTCACAGCATTTGTTGTGTGTTTCCTGCAAATACTTGAGACATCAAGTTTCATTAGCTCAGATGTTTGCAGAAAGCAAATTTAAAAGTTGCTTAAGTATAAATAAGAAACAAATGATACATTCCAACATGCATTTGCAACTTAATACTCTCCTCTTAAGATCTTTACTTGAATAGTCTTGTTGTACTCATCCCTTATTTGGTATTCAGTCATCAAATCTCATATATACTCTGCCAGCAAATGCCAACCTTTATCACCCATCATCAGTTCAATTTTTCCTCAAATACGTTTGTGCTTTCTCCCACGCCACTAATGCAAGGGAGCAGCTGCCTGTAAAAAAATCTGCAAAGGCACTACATTAACCAACTTTAAATCTCTTCTTAAAACTCACCTCTACTAGGATGTCTACAAAACAACTGACAATGCTTCAACAGCGGATATAATAGGACAGCTGTTTATTACATTCATCAGACCCATCTCACTATTACTTTATGCTTCCCCTATCTATTTGTCATACCAACCTGTTGTCTCTCATCACCTGTGTACATTGTAAGCTTTCAGAGACAGTGGCTATATTTTTACTTTTTTGTATATACAATGCCTAACGTAATGCAACTCTGATTCCTGATCACAGCCTCTAGGCATTACCATAATACAAATAAATAAGGTTTTGGCACTGGATTATTTCATCCAATCAGGAAATAGAAGCAACACCATACCAAAACAAAACTATAAGGCCAAGGCCCTTCATTTTCAGTATTTACACATTTTCTTCAAAAAGTTCCTAGGTTTTGAAAAAGCCGGTATTCAGGCGTTACCAATTTTCACCCAGATTTTGGCTTTTTCAGGACTTGGATACCCTTTGCAGTCCCTGCCAGACTTCAGTGTGGCTGCATCTGCTTCCTCTGCACAGTGAGGGACTGAGATGAGCAGGATGCTGGCTGCCGAGACTGCTTGACCGCAGGGACCTGAAGGCTGCACCCTGTGAGCATCAGCCCTCGTGCAATACTGAGATCCCCCCTGACCCTGGCCCTTCAGCATGGCCCCAGCACCCAGGAAGGGGCTGTGTCCAGTAGTGGGGCTAGTATTCACAGATGTCGCCTTCCTCTTCTCCACTGACCCCAGCCCTTCAGCACAGCTCTGAATGCTTCCTCTGTGCTTGTGGGGAGTGAGATGGGCAGAGAGGCAGGTCCTGGAGCTGAGCCCACCACACCGTTTCAGCAATAGGCCTTCAGGGAGTGGAAGACTTCCTCAGCTTCTATATCATTAGTACTCCCCCTGCACCCAGTGTCACCTGCAAGTACTGGGCACCATTCCTCGTTCCCCCCACTGCCCTTCCTTTTTTATTTGAACTGATTTTCACCCATTTGAAAAAAAAATTGGAACAGACACTGAAATTACTAGGAAATTTTAGGCAAACAACCCTGAAAATAAAGGATCTTACAGAAGACTTAACTACCTACAACTAAGCAACAGGCCTTAAATTTCAACAGTTGCAATCAATCCATAGATTAAAATATTAGCAGATCTATTTATTAGGTGAAAGATGATAGAGAATTGTGATATGCTCAGAAATACAACATGAGCAAAGTAAGTTCATCAGATATATTATTTCTTCAGCTGTCTACAAAATGATCCTCTTACCCAGGGAACATTGCCATAGGGGCCAGGAAAAAAAGCTCCCTTTCAGAGAGTTTGTTCTGTAGGAGAGGTAGGGTTTGTCCAATCCTAAACTGTAGAACAGGAAATGGGTCAGTCCCCCAAACACCTGGGTGTCCAAAAATCCATGCAGATCTCAGGAGACTTCCCCTCTATATAAGGCCATGTGCCTCAACACTCCTCAGTCACACAGTGGTGTCATGACCTATTGGGATTCAAGATCACCTGCTCTTGAATCCCAGTCCCCAGGTGTTTCCACAGGCTTTTAGAAGGCAAGGTGCAAGGAATGGCAGCAGCCCTGCTCCAGTTCTCTCCAGTTCATCCACAGACTGCCAACTGAGTAAAAGTGTTTTACTCTAGTTATCTTGCTAGCTTATTTTGTTAGAGTCTAGTAATAACGTCACCTATTCCATGAGCTATTTGTCCTTCCTCTCCACATACTTCACTTCACCTGACCAGTCCAGATCAGCTCAGAGTCACTCCCCCTGCCTGCTGATCTTCCCACTCTCTCAGGTCCAAATTCTTCTGTCCTTGCAGGCAACTTCTAGGCCAGCTTCTCTTGATAATAATAAGTCCTGCTGACAGCAGCACAACTTCTTCTGTTTTGGAGGTACTTTTCTCCCAGTCCCCACCTCACAAGCAGCTAACCCTCCTTAGGTAGTCCTTTCTAAGTGATTTCAATAGGTCAGTCTCGCTTCGACTGAGGGGCCCATCATATCATTACTCCAAAACAGACCACGTCAGCACTACCCTGCTTGCTTTTCCACTTCTTGTGCTGAAAGCTCCCTCTCAAGAAAACAAGGAGAACTCACAAAGGGCTTTAGAAGCCTGGTGCTCGACTCACTGCTGAATAGTGCCACCCTGGCAGTCCTGGGGATCAGCTTGGTCAGACTGATGCCCCTTCCAGCAGTTGGACTGGCAGTTTCTCTTCCACAGTTTCTCTCTTGCACTCAGGAGCTGCAGCCGTTCTCTTTAGGACTCAGCCCTACAGACAGGTGACTGTTGTGATTTCCCCTTTAGGGAGGCGGGAGCACATGTATCAAAGGTTCTGCTCTTCATCAGCCCAAAGCAGTCTTCTGCATCACTGCCTCACAGCACCCCTACTGCAGGGGAACCTGGGCCCATCCTATACCCCAGGTTCCAGCTCAGGAACCCTCTGCGCAGCAGCCACAGTCCATTCTGTGCACCTTGCTGCCTTTCCCTGAGCTATTTCCGTATCCCCCCCCGTCCTCTGGGTTTGCCAGTCTCTTCACTGCCTCCTCCCAGGGAGAGACTTCAGGCAAATTGCCTCTCAAGTCCTTACCCTCCACCCCATTTTCTCCCAGGGAATGACTGCAGACTCCTTCCCCCCAACCCCCTCCGCTTCCGCTTTCCTGTCTTTTACAGAAGCCCTGCCTGTCCCTCACAAGTGAGCTTCTCTCTGATTGTTTGCCTCCAGCTAAAAGCTCCCCTGTTTGTAGCCTAATTAGGTGATTGGGCCCACCTGGCCTTATTCAGCTCTGGCAGGGCCAGTGTGGGGAACACACTCTATCACACATGGTACCATGGAAGTGTATATGATCTCTCTGCAGGAGGTCCTATCTGCCAGTGGAAGCCCATTTAATCTCGTTTCAAGAACTAGTTTCTTGGTTCTGAATCCCCCTTTCACAATGTCACGGCTCTGGAGAAATCTGAGCGTCTGCATGTTGTCTAGCCAATGGTAAGCAGCTCTCAGCAGTGTTGGTTTTTTCTCAGATAAGAAAGGGGAACATTGGGAGCTCCACAACCAGTTTAAAAATGCATCACAGGGATAAATATTATGGAGGAAGAGGAATTATTTAAGTTAATTGCCAATGTGGATACAAGAACAAATGGATATAAATTGGCCTTTAACAAGTTTAGGTTTGAAATTAGGCAAAGGTTTTTAACCATCAGAGGAGTGAAGTTCTGGAACAGTCTTCTAAGGGGAGCAGTAGGGGCAAAATACCTAACTGGCTTCAAGACGGTTTGATAAGTTTATGGAGGGGATAGTATGGTGAGATTGCCTACAATGGCATGTAGCCAATCTGTGACTCCTAGCAGCAAATATCTCCA
Organism: Mesoclemmys tuberculata; assembly: GCA_007922155.1. Classification (NCBI taxonomy): domain Eukaryota; kingdom Metazoa; phylum Chordata; order Testudines; family Chelidae; genus Mesoclemmys; species Mesoclemmys tuberculata. The sequence goes on from ML675604.1 coordinate 49,364,605, forward strand.
ATGGGCAGTGATGGGACACTAGGGCTGGGTCCACAATGACGGCAGCAAATTCGCCGCTGTCCAATCGATTGCTCTGTGTAGGTCTGTGTAGACCTGCTCAGTTTATCCAGCAAGCAACGCAGGAAAACCACCCCGTTAAGTGGCGTAGCGCTGCATCGAAGGGAAAAGCTTCCCTTCAACGCAGCGCAGTGTGGACAGCGTGCAGAGGAGATGCCGCAAAGTTGACGGGAGATACATAAGTGATTTACGTCTCTTGCGTATCTCCTGTCGACTGCCGCAGAATCGCAAAGGTAAGTGTAGACCAGGCCATGATATGGAGGGCTCTGAGTTACTACAGAGAATTCTTTCCCTGGTGCCTGGCTGGTGGGTCTTGTCTGCATGCTCAGGGTCTAACTGATCACCATATTTGGGGTTGGGAAGGAATTTCTATCTGGGTCAGATTGGCAGACACCCTATTTTTTGTTGTTGGTGGTTTTTTTGCCTTCCTCTGCAGCATAGGGCATGGGTTACTTGCAGGTTCAGACTAGTGTAAATGGTGGTTTCTCTGCAACTTGAATTCTTTAAATAAAGATTTTTGGACATTAGTAACTCAGCTAGAGGTTAAGGATCTATTACAGGAGTGGGTGGGTGAGGTTCTGTGGCCTGCATTGTGCAAGAGGTCAGAGTAGATGATCATGTTGGTCCCTTCTGATCTTAAAGTCTATGAGTTAATAAATATTTGATTTTACATAAATATCTGTCACAGCCCTCATTTTTCTGAAAAGGGAGGCAGATGATTGCAGCCACCCTTTAAAACCCATTAACATGTACATATCTCATGAATTGGAAAAGTACAGTCATTCAAAGAGTTAAAGTTCTGTTTGCCTCTCTTGTATTCTAGTACCTTGCATTATATATCGTTAGTGATATATTGCAGTCCGTAAGGATTGGCAAGGACAGTTCAGCTAGTCGAAGGCTGTGCTAATGATTTATGGAGCTGAAAGGACACAGACCCTAAATTAGGGTTCAAAGAAGCAATGATTTATATTTTTTAAAGAAACTAGCATGGAACCAGAAAATTCATTTACTTCAGGACAATCCTGCATCTTTGAAAGCCACTACAAAGATAATGTCCTGTTCAGCAGAAGGTCGGGAGGGGACTTAATTTGAATTTGAGAGAGAAAAAAAAACAAGTTACCAATCATCTGGAGAAAAATGAATGAGTTTTACACATGGGGACAAAGCACAAGAGGCACTGTAGAGAAGTTGGGTTTATCTTTATTTATCTGTGCCTACGTACAGTATATCAAGATTGTCTTAGAGCTCTTGATGGATTTACTTAGTCTTCGCTTTTCAATTTGTTTTTTTTTATTATTTTATTTTAGATGTGCCACGGAGCTATTACTCAGTAGGTCACTTACCAGATCTTCAATATATTCTGCTAACTCCGAATCTCCATTATCACCACACCAGCTTTCGGAGTAGGTAATGTGGGTATTCATCTTAAGACCATATATTATTTTAAGGGGTTGGAGTGGAAGCCCAGGTGAATATTTAACCAAAAAAGTGAAGAGTATTTAATGCAAGGTAAGAATGTATTGCACAGGGGAAAATATAGTTGCAGGGCCAAATTCTTTACTGAGCTGTGGCCCATTTTTGCCACTCAGTAGTACAGGAACTACCTGCTTTGGAGTAAAGTTATTAAAGTCAACTCCTGCCCTGGCTGCCTCTGCCCTCAGTATAAGCAATGTAGTTGGATGGAAAGAGTGTGTGATGGAGAAGAATTTTGTTACCCTATCATCTGCTGGCACAGGATTTGTTAGAGACTGTACACTATTAATATAAGTTAAAGCAGAATTTCAAGTACTCTTACTCTTGCTGCAGCTTGCATAATCAGCTCCTGGGATCAGGGAGCCATAACTAGATTCCTATAGCCCCCATTCGTTCCTTGTCGTGTGCCGACCTCACCTTATTCACAGGAAAGGATCTGGTCCTTCGTGTTTCTGTTTTTCTTGATGGAGTTTGAATGCTAGAGATTAGTTTGGAGACTTACTTGGTTCTGGGTGGATTTAACAGCCTCTTGATAACAACCCGAGCTGGTTGAAATTGTCCAAAATTCAATTATTCAATGAAATTTTGAATTTAAATGAAAAAAAAATACAGAAATAACTCAACAGCATTTTGTTTTTTCCATTTTTCAACCAGCTCTGCTACTAGTACAGACATCTGTTTGCACTGTACAAAGCTGATGGACATCTGTTCACAAGTTCTGTTAATTTTATTACGATCGGTCAAAAAGTGAGGTTAGTTAGGTTAGTGCAAAATGTGACTGCCTGACAATTAAAGATACACTGTCAACTGTAGTGTATTATGCTTAAATAATGCATATTTAGACTCCCTATCCCTTGAGCATCTTGGCCATGTGTTTTAAGGTCTTATACTCTAAAATGTGTACCTTTGGCAGGGAAACATCTCAGCTGGCAGTTTGAAGACTTTTCTGCATTATGGCAGAATTGCCCAAGTTGTTGCACTTGACAGCGTCTCCAGAAATACAGGAGGAGTAAGGAGCTATTTCTGGGGAATTCGTGGATGACAAGGAGGCATTCAGTCATGAAGAGCCTCCCTACATGAGGTTAGTAACTGATCAAGGAGCTTCCCTCCATCACAGCATGTGGAGAGAGGAAGAGGAAATATACCAAGCTGCCAGAATACCCCCTAAAAATACACTGTGTGGTAGATGGCAAGTTGGGAAGTAACTATTTCAGGACGGTACATTAGAAGTTCAGAGAGCCCCTTGATCAATAAAATGTTTAACTTCAAAATTCTGTTTAACATTCTCCCTAGTTACTGATGGAAGAGAGGCATAAACCATTTAGAAAGTGAATATAACAACCAATGTCAGATTAAACTTTTGCGAAGGAGATCCATGAAGGATGATCTGTCAGAAATATGACTTTGCAAAGCTTCCATCACATGTCAATTAAATTATTGTCCTGCAGGCTGGAGCAGTGGAATCATATAAAGAAAGGGTAATAAAAAATTGTAGCTTTAGAAAAAAATATTTAAAAAATTATAATTTAAAGTTCAATTCCCAAATCCATATTTAGGTACCTTATTAAAAGTGGCCTGATTTTTCAGTGATGCTGAACAGCTACAAATCCCATCAAACATGATGAGAGCAAATCTTTTGCACCTTTGAAAATCAGACCATGGCTATTTAGGTGCATAAATATAGATTTAGAATAGAAGCTTCGTTTGTTTGTTTGTTTAAAAACTGTTAAGGCAAATTTACAATAACATGTTAGCATACTACAGTGTATATTACTTATTCAGGGTCAGGTTAATATTCAAAGAACCTAGCTAAAGATTCTGGTTTGCTGGCTTGGGAGCCCTTGTTCCCTGAGTACACTAGGAAGGGTGACCACATTTCTAATACCTATCTTCTCTTTGGAGCCTCTCTTGTGTGTGTACTTGTTTTTTATTATTTTAATTTAGATGTGCCATGGAGCCATTAATCAGAAGGCCACTTACCAAATCTTCAATGTATTCTGTTAGCTCTGAATCTCCATTATCACCACGTCAGCTTTTGGAGTAAGTAATCTGAGCTTCTCTTGGAGCTCCTCTTATGTATATACTTGGTATGAAAACATTTCCATTACAAAGACAGTCCGTAGTTTACTATAACACAGCTCCATAGGAAAAGGGGCTCATATGTCTCCAGTAATGTGCAATACTGAGTCTAGCTGCTAACAATATAATAATTAATCATCTGTTCTGTTTAAAATGCAGATCCTTTACCGGAGCAGTAAGCAAGCAGGAATGGGGACCTCTAGGAAGTTGGCATGTTATAAAATGAATCCCTTTAATAATTTCCTTCTGAAGCCATCTAATTCCTGGATATACCCACCACATGTACAAGTATATTCCCTTTTCCCCACAACTTCTCCAGCAGAGCACATCCCTAGTAGCACAAAAAAAGAGATGGATCTTAATTGGAGTCAAATTGCCAATACAGAATTATTTGTGAGCTATACAAACAGAGACGTATATGACGTATATTCCCTTTCTCATATCGAGACCCTCTCCTCAGATCAATTTCTTTGTCCAAATCGCTCTCCTATCTTTTTAGAAGCCTAATAGTCACACAGGTTTGAAAATTTTGGTTTATCCATAAAAGCAGACTTTTACATTCAACTGCTCAGCATACCATTCCAATAAGGACTTTCTTAAACGATCAATATTTCAAATAGTGATCCTTCAGCTATACTTGATAAATTTAGCTATCTAAAAATTTTGAAATAGAAAAAAGTTTGGCCTTTTTCCTTGCATTTCTCAAGTTGGTGTATTCATAAATAAGGATTAATATTAATCTAAATAAAGATTTTTGGACAGGTTTTTAACTCAACAGAAAAGTACTACTCAGAGTTTATTAATCTTTCAATAAATTCACTGCTGCTTGAAGTCTTTGAAGATAAATTGTTATAAGCCGCATAGGATTAATGATTGTCAGAACATTGTCAAGGATGTGATAAAGTTACGCCTTTTAAACCCCCAGGAACTGAAGTTGAATGCAAGCATCAAAGTATATGCTTTAAAACTTTGTTCATGTTATCCTAAAAATGCCACCAATGACTTAAAATATCTTCTGATTTTAAACAAAGTCATGCCAGATTTAAATCTTCTAGCCTTGTGTTCTGATATAAATCCCAGGTTTTTTTTTTTAAATGGCACAAAGTTAACTGATGTACAAATTATAAATATGGGATAGTTGCCCTGAAAGGAAGGTAATTTATTTAAATGCCTGGAGAGTTTTTAATTAGGAAAGAGAAACTGTAAAAAAATTATTTCAGAAACAGAACATGGGAAGAAAGTTATCAAGTGCATTTCTGGGAAAGGAATTCATTTCTCTTTTGATCAAAACAAGAATGTATGGTAGAGGTGTCTAAAACTTTACCTGAGGTCTGCACTGGCAGCATTCCCAATTTCAGAAGACTCCACCTAATTTGCATGAAATGTAACAGATTGCAGACTTCCTTCTGTTGCTACAGAATCATGGAGACTACAGGTCCCAACATGAAATGCTCCTTGATCTTAGTGCTCTCCTCTCAGACTGAGAAGGAGAATTATGTGCTGCTGCCTTGATTCTCCTAGTGCTGTGCTTCTGTATTTAAAAAAAGAGATTGAATTTTAGAACTCCAGAGGCTGCATTTATTTTTCAGACTTCACTTTGTCCATCATGGATTTAAGACAAATTGACAATTAAGTATTCCTGATTTTAGACAGCTGGCTCCTCCTTTCCAAGTTATAGCATGTCACCTTGAGTACAGAAAACTTGTGTGTCAAATTCCTGAAAATCAAACCTTTTTGAGTATGTATGCAGACTGCAGAATGAAAAGTTATTTTAAGAAAACATATTCCCTTATCTACTTTTTAAAATCTTCAAAGAATGTTTCTAACCTCCTGAGGAATTTTTTTCATACCCAGAATGATCTGAGAGAAAAAGAAAGAAAATGGTTGTGAGAAAGGGGGTATGTCTTCCTAAACCAATGAAGTGGTTGAAAAGTCTGTTCTTATTCTCCATGGAAATTTCAAACTCAGATGTGTTCTCAATATCCTTGAAGTGACATTGATAAGTGCAGAACAGTGAAACAGAATAAAACCTTGTGAGGTTAAATTTTCCGTAAAATAAAAATCCTCAGTGCAGCACACTCTTTTACCTTACCTATTTGAGTTAGCGCTGAATCTAAAATTAACTGTCTTTGAAATGTATACACGTTGTAACTTAAAGGCTAACAATTATCACTGAGCTAAAGTCCGGTGTACAACTAATAAATTCCAGAAAGAAAAAGAGAATTTTCTTTATCTTATATTCTTGTTCTCATTTATAAAGAGACAGTGCTGTCTGTAGGATAGAGCAGGAATTGGGAGTTAGGCCTCCTAGTGTTCCACTCTCACTTCTATTATGGATTTACTGCGTAATCTTGGTAAAGTTACAGCAAAATCTTTTCTCTTTATATGGGGAGAAAAACAAAAACACAAGACAGGAAAAGTTATTTACCAAAATCATGTTTCCTAAGTGATTCCTCTCTAGTCAGTGAGAATGGCTACTTTGTGGAAGGGGAAGAGGATTGGGCATCTTCAGGGCTAAGCACTGTGGGTCCCAAACCAGAGTCCAACTGTGTGCAACACCTTCTGTACCTTCTCTTCTGGCCTATCACATGCCCTTGTCTCTGACTAGCTCACATGCTATGTTACCATTAGCTCCTCCATTGTGGGTATGCAATGACAGAATGAGGGAGTTAACTGTCATGTATTTACAATTATGGCCATTTGCTGTTGAATGGACTTCTGCTGCTCCCCTGATCCACCCCTTCTACTGCTGGCTGTTTCCCTCCATCACCCGGGGGCTCTTCCATGAGCAGTGTGTACTCAGAGGAGCTTCAGACATGCAGCTTTTGCCTGACCTTCCTATAACCCTTCCTCCCAGCAGCTCAGAACTGTGCGGGTTTACTCTTCTGTCTGCAACAAGGAAGGGATCATCTGTATCTTAAATCTTATGTCCCTCAGTTTACCCAGCTGCAAAGTGGGTGTAGTAATATTTACTTCACAGGGGTGAGGCATAATTAATGTTTTCAGAGCACATGGAGGAGCTCAGATGAAAGAGTCTATATATGTAAAAAAAATGTTAAAACCGTTTATTGTTATAGGAAGTTGAAGATTCCTAGTTACTGTGGCTTGGTTTGTGATGATTAAAGAAACCATCAACATTCTCAGTTTGTAAGTTGCCATCAACAGAAAGTGATTTTTTTAACTCTGATTTGAAACTGTTTTGAATTGATAAATATCAGAAGTACTGCAGAGGCTATTATATATGACAGTTGCCGTCTGAGTGATGGAGTACCACTTTAAATATATTTTTACTTAATAGATAACACCGTTTTCCATTGTCATATTTTACAGTGTTGTAAAATATTAGAATTTACAAGTAAGTAAGTTGGTTCCAAGTAGAAAGATTTCAAGGTAGTTTATTCCAGTAAGAAAACTGGATTATTGATAAAGCAAATAAAACACCATTCTTATCATATACCTTGTACTTATAGCTAAATAACTTTTTTTAAAATATAAAATTTCCCTCTTTCCCTTCTCAGCTTATTTCCTGCTCACACTCTCTTCAATATCTTACAACTCTCACTTTTAAATCATAACATTAATGTTTCCCAGTGCTCTGAGTAAACCTTAAATTGTGTTATTGAGAAATAAATGGACATTTCAGTTGTCTGATTTCGTTATAAATACTCAGATAATTTAAATGCTTAAATGTGAGTGCCAAATTCTATTCTTGGATGCATGTGTATGACTTTCCACTAGTTTCAACATGGGAAGCCTGAACTCTGATTTGTCTGCAAATAATTTTCAATTTCTTTGTTGATAAATCACAGTTCAGGCAGTCAGTTCGGATAACTGATTAATGCATTAAGGAGTAAGAGGCTCTCTTACTCCCTTACCCACAGAAGTGATCTCACTAGCATTGAGGGGATTACTCATGTAAGTAAGCACTATACAATACAGCCCGAAGAGATATGTTATCCAGGGATGTATATTGGATCATTATTTTGGGACAAGCTGACGTTTAATTTTCTCCAAACCAAAACACATCCAAATGTATGTAAATTTTATTTAGAAAGAAGATCTCAATAGAATTTGAAATGAAGTTGTAGTGCCCTTTTATCAAAGATAGCACCGCTTCTGATTAGGTTTCATTTATAGTTTGGAGCAGAAATCGTTCTCTACATGCCACATCAGTGGGTGGGGGAACTTGATTGGGCCAGTGGTGAAAGAGGACAGTCCCAGCAGCAAGGGAGGGAGACACTTGCCAAGGAACAATAGGTAGTTTCTCCCCCTGGGATTCTCTGGCACCCATTGGCCAGCTGGGAGAGAAGGGTGCTGAATGGTCAGTGTTCCCCAACTCCCAGAATTTAACCCAGTGGGGGGCCACTGAGGCCAGGGGGACCCTCTTTTGGGGCTGTTCCAGTAACCAACTGTACTCAACCAAATTGGGAATGGGAACCCAGCTGACAGATGCTGTGGGTCTAGTTTATGAACTATTTAGGGGGTCAGGAAGAAATCTTTTCTCCTATGGGCCAATTGGCAGAGGGCCAGTGTGTTTTTTGCCTTTCTCATAGCACCTTAAAGCCACAGTGGGTTAAGTGGACATGCACTTAGTACCTAATCAAGTTACCAGGCTAGAGCTATCTATTCATCACAACTTGTGATTGCTTTCCAGGGGGGTTAGAGGAATAAAATGAACGGTTCCCAGAGGTAAAAGACATGGGATTTTGGTGATAGGCCTTAGGCTCATGTGATAAGGTGAGACCTTGTGGCCTTTGTGTGCAGAGGTCCTCATCCTGCTGAACCCTCTGTCCTCCTCATGGGGGGAGGGTGCTAGGACTCAGGGATTGCTGAGTCCATGGGTAGGCTGAGGAAAGCCTACCCTGTGTTATGGGTGTATGGTAAGGAGCCCTGTAACCCTGGTGCTAGTTATGGTTTATATGGTAAGGAATCCTGTAACCCCCTCACTGGAACCAATTAAATGCATGGTATAGGAGAGTGTGGGTGATGGGCAAATCGAATCCCTCCGATGTGTTAAGTCTTAATAAAAGTTGTGGCCTGTTGCTTAATTCCATGCATGTGTCTGTCCTCATTTTGGTGCTGTTTTCACATCAATGGACTATTTCGTTATTCCTTGCTCTTGTTAAAAAAGGCACCATCACTTACAATGCTCTATTTTTGAAAAAAAATATTTTTAAAAAACATTTTCTAAAGTGGCTCCAAAAAAACCTGGCCTACATTCTCAAACTTGGGTGAGCAAAGTTAAAGTTAGGCATCTAAATCCATCCGTCAGCACATAAATCGGTGTCCTGACTTTCACCAATATCGAGCACCTACAGCTCCCCCTGAAGCTCATTGGCAGCATAGGAGCTCAGTAACCATGAAAATTAGGCCACTTTTTAAAAAAATGTAATGAGTTTAAACATGGATTTAAGAGTTTAAATTTATACTCCCTGGTTTGAAAATATCAGCCACTAAGTTTTGTTACCTGTACAATATGCTAGAAATTACTTGTTTGCAAAAGTGAGGAAATTATGTCTGATGTGTCTAACCTATCAGTTCAGTATTACTGATTAAGCACACTGACCTTGATTCAGATTTATGTCCAAGCAACATTTGGATGTCATGGAGAATGGAAGAAGCAGTGAGAAGATTGCAGAGTCATGATCCGTGACTGCTTGGCCCTGGAGGAAGTTTGAACAGTAGATCTAATAGACCTTATACCAGTGTAAGCAACAGGAATTGCTGAGTTCCACTCCAGTATGCCTCTAGACAGCCCATGCCTTCCCCCCAGAATAACTCTTATATGTCCTTGTGACATCATGGACCCCATGTGACACTCTGTACCTCATATTCACCACTTTTATATGTTCATGATATATTTTGTAGAAAGCATGCCTTGCAAGGTATCATTTGAAAACTCATAATTTGCTGAACATCATTTTCCTGTTAAGATGTGTATAACAACGCTGTGTGTAAAGAGATTTGACTGTATGATTGTTACTGAAATATGTTGTAGTTCTGGATAATGCCCACAAACCTATTTCTTAGAGATGCTCTGGCATGCCAGAGAAGTGCTAAAGGGCCATTACCTGTTTAATTGGCTATTCACCAGCAGGGTGGATGGTAAAAACAAAGAATTTCTATTTCCTCTCATACAGGCTTCAAACCTCATGTACACACGAGGCATTTTTTTCTACATCCTGGCGGAATGGAGTAATCCTCAAAGAGAGGAGGAAGGTATAAAAATAAGAGACAGTAACTTCCACGTCACTTCTCCCCCTTCTTCTCTACTCATGGCAGCAAGATTGCTGGAAAGAAGCAGCATTGACTTGGGAAGTGGTCCTGGCCTGAAGGTTTTCCAGCCAGTATAGACTGCAGTAGGCTTTTGGTGAGGAAAAACTACTTTCTTGCTTTTAAACCTATTAGCTTTGGTAAAGTTTAGGAATTATCTTGTGTGTTTATCCTTTTATAATCAAACCTGACTTACATGCATTTATATTCGTAATCACTTAAAATCTATCTTTTCTCTAGTTAATAATTTTGTTTTATTGTTTTATCTAAACCAGCATGTTTTGGCTGAAGTGCCTGGGTCAGCAAGCCTGGTGCATATTTATTACCCATTGTCAACGTGACAGACTATCTATGAGCTTATATGGTCTCGGAGAGTCCTGAACAGTGTAAGACACACATTTCTGGGGAGCAAAGCTGAGGCTGAGGAGCGTGCAGGTGTTTCCTTCTATGTGCTTCATGGATGGCTTGGCATAGAATTCATGGATTCAGTTTGGGAGTGAATTTACATGCTCGTGACTGAGTGAGCAGAGCCTGGGGCGGAGGGGCAGGTAGGGGTATGTTGTTAACCAGCAAAACAATGTAAAAAGCATCTCAGGCTGGAGATCTATGGAAACACAGCAGTCCAGGAGTTCAGATTGCACCTTGGGGAATGTCCAGCTTTGCTTCCCTGATGCTAGGCATGGGAGGACAGCAGTCACCGAAGTTGGTAGAACTGCCGCTTCCAGCTTTCTGCTAGTGAAGAGTTCTGGTATGCAAAGGGAAAAGTGATACATGAGCTACCAGGATGCAAAGCCATACTGCTAGATGAGAACAAGTTTTGATCTCGTACAGTATTTATGGACTTCACTTGGAATAGGATGGGAATGCCACATGTCCACACACTCACTGAAGGTGTGTACAGGTGTTCCATTGTAACATTGCACATCTATACCACCATACAAAGAATAATACAGGGTCCATGACTGAACTGGTGGTCTGACAATATAGCTAAAGAAAGTTAAATTGAAACCTTCATATTTTCTTAGGAACCTACATATTGTGTTGGTATTTGTAACAGAAATAATTAATAATAGTAACAATACACCATTTTATTATGTTTCTGTAACCTGTGAAATACAGCAGGGAAAAAAGGCGTATTGTGTGTTTAGTGTAGAAAGAAAGCATAATGTACATGGTAGGTCAGGAGCAGAGAGATTACAGGAAGATTACAGATAACAGTTTACAAGAAACTAATGGGTTTTCTGTTATGATAATGCAATAATACTGCAACAGATGAATAATTTGAGATGAATAAACATGGAGAAGCCTGCATGACAAATAAATTGGTGTTTTTAACAAATATTGTACCATTTTTGCCAGATTTTCACTGAAAAATCAACAGAGAAAAAATAAAATTAGTAATAAAATTAAAAATTTACTTTTTGGGGTTCACTAAATATTCATGTGATGCATCTAAAACATTAAATATAGTTAATTTTTTTTTAAAGTAAGGAATTTTCTCAGTATGCTGTTTGATTCAGCTACTCTGTTACTTCCACCATGGAAGCTCTTTCTGTGACTAAGTCTTCCTTTAAAACACAGCAGCAGAAGTTTTAAGTCTCAGTTTTCTAGCTTTTAAACTAGTTTTCTAGTTTGTTATTTTTTAAAATAATATCCTGTTCATTATACTATTCATTATCATTATTGCTCACAGTGCGCTCAAAATATTTTTTGCATAATGCATATGTACGGTGCTTCATTTGTTAGGCGTTTTATTTAAAAAATTCTTTTATTTTATGTTTTCAGTGTAGTTATGCTCAAAGCCAAAGTGAGTTTCGTGTACAGAATTCCTGAGCAGAATGTTACTATAAAAGGTGTTTTAAACCCAGTACACTTTTTTCCTGAAACAGGGGGTCAGATATCAATACTGTTTGTTACATTGAGGATTATGTTACTTAGTGAATAATCCTATTGACCAATGAGGCTACATACAAAGTAATGTACTACTGAACATGGGTAAGGGTATCAGAATATAGGTCAAAGTTGGCAGTATTTTCAACAGACATATGAAGAAGGGTATAATATTATATATCCGACAGCCAGTCATGGAAAAGTCCATCATACTGACCAATGTAAACAATCTCCCATCATAACTGGTATTAGGAGAAAGTAATAGGAGAAAAAATTCTTTGGCATCTCATTTCTTATTCCTGTTCTATTTTGTGTTTGTTTTTAATAAATATTTTAAGTGATTGTTATTTAATATGTTACTATGTGTCATTAAGAGATAGAAGTGAGAGGATAAAGATATTTTGGGTGTTATAGAACAGTTTAGATGTTATAGTTATTTATAATATAAAGGAAATTACTCAAAATACAAATGTCAAAATAATCAAAGCTACCCCCTCTATACTCAATACTCATCAGCTTTCAGGGAACGTGACTATATGCTAGTGAAGGCAGAAATATTACAGACAGAAGATGCCTTAAGAATCCTACCTTCCTTCACAAATATAGTTTAGAGTCTTTGATAGATTCATTATGAAAGGGTGTCAATTCACTGAAAAATGTAAAATACTACTTAAAAAATACATTTTAGCAAAATAAAACAAAACAAAACAAAATGATCTGTCAGCATATTGATATCACTCCTCCATTATCACTATTGGTGAGGTTTATGGGTTAGAACACAGAACTTGGAATTGTCTTCTTTTTTTCTATTTCCTGTTATATTCCTGACTCACTGTTTGATGTTAGACAAGTAAATTAGGGCTCCGCTATACGGGGAAGTTAGTGCACACTATACTAGGGTGTAAACTTAAAGCCCACTAACTACTCCCCACTAACTCCTTTGTGTACACTCTTACCACACACTCAGAGTGCCCTCCAGCAGTTTAGTTTAGGACTCATCTAAATGACCACATAATTCGTGGCAAACGGGACGTGAACCTTCCCTGCATCAGCCTGGTTGTGTGCATCCTGCTGACAGCTCATCAGTGTGCTTTGTTCTAGTCCTCTTTGAAATGGATACAAGTACATTAATACACTCGAACTGTAAATGCAAGTCACCAGGGTTCACAGACAGTTCATCTGAGGCAGGCTACAGCAAGATAGGTTCACACCTTAGCTTTCCTCAAAGTTAATGTTTATGTAGATAAGCCCTTAGTATGCTTCCAAAGTGTATTAAGCTAATTCATTCAAAAGCACTTTTTGTGCACAGTGTGTCCAAACAGAGAGACAATGAGGAGTAGATAGTGCACAGCAGATACTGTGCACTTTTCCCCATGTAGACAATCTCTTGGTCACTCTATGCCATAGCTTTCTCATCTGTAAAACTGGCATAATAACCTCACAAGGTTGTTATGAGACTTAACTACTGGTTTTAAAGTGACTTGAGAGTCTCAGATAAAGTCATTATAAAAAAGACCATGTGAGGTTATTAATGTCAAAATAGTTGTGTGTCAAATGAATTGGAGATCTGACCCCTAGCAGTGCAAGATTTGACCCTAGGGCATAGGCATCATAGGAAATGCTAAAACATGGTTTGATTTAACCACAAAGGCAACAGACATAGTAACTGTCAACTGTATCATGACAAGGCCACAATTAAAGGCATCTAAGGGTATATCTGCACTAGCAACTGTGCATGTTTACACATGTTACTGTGCCATAATCACCCTATTGTCCACACCTAATCCCCTGAAGCACAAGTCTGAAGGTGAGTAGAGGATGAGTTAGCTAACATGCCTGAGGGATATGAGTAAGTACACGACATAGGTTGTGGCACAGCCTCATACCCAAACCAGTTTGCAGCATGATGCAGGTAAGAGGTGTGTACCAGAACTTGAGTTTCAATAGTCCTCCACCACCATTCCCACAATGCACTGAATCCTTTTCTTGCACACCCTTAAGCAATTTATGAAGGTCCTTGTCCCGCATTTTCAGCACTAATAGGGAGCTGCACTGACCCCACATCAGAACAGCTTTCCACTTCATTCTTTTGATCAATACAGGTGAAAATGGATCCTGCTCTGACAGCAAGTTGCATGGCCCGCTGGCCACACCTCGATGCTGATCAAGGTGTGGTCAGAGTACACTGTCCTTCATGACTTCACCCGGAGTGGCAGGAATATACAGCTCTCCTGGAAAGTTTCACAGACATTGGAGCAGGCAGGCATTGAGCACACTCCAGCCCGGTGCTGGGAATGCCTCGAGTATTTGAGGCTCTTGTGCGAAAAGGCCAAATTCTCCAACAGTTGCTCCAGGGCGACTTGTCGTACATCCTCCTTCTTTGAGGAGACTGACCCGGTGCTGTCAAGAGCTCATCGGGGTGCTGATCGATGTGCGATTGAAGAACATACGTTGCTGTGTCTTTATGAGTTTGAACTTCAGTGCTGAATCCACATCATTGTAATGCCCCATCCCCTTTACCAAACTCCCCCAACTTTTCCTCACTTCATCCAGCTCCCTCTTCCATTCCACTCCAACATGACATGATGCCCAAGCAAAGACTAGGCTATAAATCAATGATTTTATTGATTTCTGATGAGCCATTTTTATCCATTTGGCTAAAATTATTTCTTAAAAACAGATTATTAAGGAAAAATCATTGTGCCCCTGTGTCTGTGCATTTCTTGTCCAGCAGTGAGGCAGCACTGGTTTTGGGGTTGTCTGGGTTAGAAAGGTCACAGCTGGGGATTGAGGAAAATTGATAGTCAGTTGTCTAAAATTAGCAACAGCTGTCTTTTGTCCCTTTCAGATTACAGAGTTTGTGCTTCTCCTACCCCTCCACCTCTAATCTTACTGTCCCCTTATAAATGGGACCCATGAGGAATGGGGCAGAAGAGGAAGCTGGTGGGGGTTAAGCCCAGGAATGGAAAGGGAACAGAACACAATTATAGGACTCTCAGGTTGTGTGAGAAAAAGTTAGTCACAGCAGTCCTTTCTCCTTTGGTAGATTACAAAATTTTTACCATCCCCATCCCTCGTGTATGACCTCTCCCTGCACTGAGACAGGCTGCTCGAGTCAGGGGAAATAGGAGTGGGAGAAACTCTGGTGGCTGGATAAACACAGCTCGGTGTCTCTGTATAGTGGCGAGGTGAGGGGCTTGGATGCTGAACTGGAACTTCAGAGCACTGAAGGAAGTTGTCGTGTGTCTCTTTCTTTCCCTGTCCGTTTCACCATCGTTAGGCAGACACAAAGGCAGGATTTTCTTGTGATGCTGTGGGTGGGATGGCCATTATTCATGGTTCACATCACCCTTTTCATGGAAACTTTGTACGCTGGCTGAGGATATTATCAATTTACAGTCGAATTGCTTCCCTGTCCTGTCTATATTTCAGCAAATGTCTGGTGCAGCAGAAACTCCAGCTGGGTTTGAGATTCAGCAACTGTGCAAATCTGCTTAGTTCACCTTCATAGCTGACCAAGCCACTCCATTCAGCAATATGTAGATGAATGACCAGTAGCAGAAACTCCTCTGGCATAAATTGCCAGATCGCCTGCACAGGGCTGGAAAGCCACTAGTATTTTCCATTTAGAGCCTTGAAAACTACTATATTCTCCAAATGTTGGCCAGCCTATAAAGAAGAAATTTCAAACTGGTAACATAGAGCTTGGCAGGAACGCCCCCTCCCCTCCCACCTTGCCCTGAAACACTATGAAAAGTTTAAATGTTTAAAAACATTAATATTTCCTAACCATTCCTAACCATTAGCAGCCCCGATCCTTCCTCAAGGGCTGAAAAAGTTGTTCTGAGAACCAATTGTGTCTAATAGTTGCATTCCTGAAATGCTGAAAAATATCAAAATTGTGTCCTTCTATTGCAAAGTTATGCTCTGGTGGGCTGGGGAACATTCTCTGCTTCTTTCAAAGGAGGGGAAAAGTATGCCACCCTTCTCTTTGAATTGGCAGCACCCTTGGCTCCTGAGAGTGAAACCATTCTGCCATGGCCAGCACCTCAGAGACATCAGAGACAGATAGAGAAGAACTCTGGAAGAGCTGCTCATATTTATTAAGAGGAGAAACCGGGAGCAGTTTGAATTCCTCAGGGCATGGGAAGAGTGGTCTCTTTAGCAGGAAGAGACTCCTTTTCATGGAGCATGCAACTCCCCCGAAAGCATATGTCAATAACATCGAGAGAGATCGAGTGCTCCTGATATAAATAAGTACTTTGTTAGTAAATAATTATGAATTGTGATGACAAAAACATTGCAAGTTGGTCACCACTCCCCACAGCAGAAATCCAACCCTAGGATGAAAACCCAACAGAGGTGTCCTGTTATAATTGTTATAATGTATACAACATCACAGGAATGAATAGCTAATGACCTTCAGCTACAAGGGAACAAAACCCTCAAAAATCTATGTAAATATACAAGTATGTGCCAACGTTCCCTCATGTGCACTTCCAACATCTGTACAGTGTGAAAGTGTCCTTTGGCACAGGCAGATGTCAACCTCTGCCTCCTTGCTATGCAAAGGTGTGTGCACATATGGAATCTTTGATTTCCCTTCCCTGCTGGGAACCAGGAACAGTGTGCATGGGAGTAGGATCTGACTGCCCATACAGAGTTTGTAAACCAGAATTGTCCTGAACTCAATTGGGATGGAAACACTCTCCTGTTACTTCACAAACTTTATGGAGTTTGCAGCAGGCAACAATTATACAAAAAGCTTTTGACACAATGGCATCCAGATGGGTGTGTAGGGCAGCACCAACAAGCTTTCAGCCTACCAAATGTGTACTCCATGACCATTCTGCAGCTACTGAGCTTGTAATGAATTCCCTTTTTTCCAGGGTCATTAACGTCAGGGTATGGTTAATGAGAAAATGCAAGAGCAGGTATGTGGGTTCCTCCAAAATAACAGTTGGCACAGACACACCACACAGAGCAATATTATTGCTGGGGAATAAAATCTCCTTTTATCTTTCTTCATGTGCAGTCCTGATCTCTCAGCAGTCTGGCATCATGAACCTTTCCACGTGTGTATTCAAAAATCTGCCTCGGTGGTTCACTAAACTTTGCAGAATGAGTGAATAGTAATTTTTTTTGGTTCATATACTCACTTGCCATTTGTAGTAGTGAACATATTGGGCTATGGGTCCCATTAACAGCCCCATGCAGAGTTTGGAAATCCCATCCTCTGAAATCCAGGTATTACTTCTGGAACTTTTCTTATGGGAACGACCTGTGGCAAATGTGTGAGGCAGAGAACAGTACCAACAACACACACCAAAGTTGTCTCAGAGTGTCTTCCTGTCATGCACAGAACTTGGGATATCTCTCCTGAAATGGTAGCACTGCTATTGCATAGCAGCAGTGGCAATGTGGACACAGGTGTATGCATGTACATTGCATTATACTTGTGTCCAGAACAGCATATATGGACATCTGGTGCAGTTATGTGAGGAGTACATGAACATGTACACAATCCAGTACTGACATATGCACACAAGTGTAGTTATAGCCTAAGACATCAAAACTGTAACTATATTTTCTGGTGTGCATAGTAACCAATACAAGAGAGTTTAGCAATGTTAACCAGACTGATTTAATTATAGTCCACAGCTAACATCCATAAAGACAGAAATCTAGCCATGATCTGTTTTTTTTATTCTCATATTTTGCTGCCAGGAATCTGGGCACGTTGATGGATATTTGACTTATAAATGCGATCATTCTTGGTAGTCAGCATTATTGGTAGCCATTTTCCTCTTCCCCGACTGGTGGCAAACCTATAACTTCCTCCCTTCTTGTCTCTTTCTTTCAAGATCGTTTATTTTATTTTGTGTAGGGTTTTTTTTAAATATACTGTGATATCTTTTTTAAGGAAAGGGTCTTCTTGTACCAGTATTGCTTTGCTTTGCCTTTTAAAATTAAAATTCTTGTTTTAATTTAGCAGAAAAATTCAAACTGTAAAGAATACCATTTTCGTCATACTATCTCTCACCCATCCACTGCTTCTGCAATCCCACCCTGAGGCCGAAGCTCATGAAACAAGATTATCACTAACTGATCTCCCTTTTCTGTCCCCCACAAAACAATTGCCTTTGCCCTTTCATCCGGACTATGTCTCCTCTGGCTCAACCACTCAGGCTGCATTGAGTTTCTCTTCTCCTCACCTCTGCACCAAGAAGTGACTGACGTATCACTCGCTGATCTAAAGACAAACTCTTCATCTTCTTGTTGTTCCTTTCCGGCCACTGACACTGATGTACTACTGTGTGTCCCTAACACTTCTCTGATTCTGGCCTTCCCATTCACCAGAGCTGGCTGACTGTAAGTTGGTTGGCTGGCTGTAAGTGTAACAGGAGCAATCAGAGAAGCAGCTACTCTAATTTATCCATAGGAGTTGGGGATTCAGGGGTACTGATGAAAGTGAAGGCAAGGTATGATGAGAAGCCTATTAAGTGGACAGGAGGAACTTGTGTGTGTATGTGTGTTGTACCTGAGTCATATTCAATTCTTGAAAAACAATTTACTATGTTAGCATTACTTACATTTTTGTGACATTGTGTTGTGTGATGGAGCAGGGAAGGGAAGAAAAGCTCCACATACAGAAACATCAATAGGTATTAATTTAGAGGTTAAGAGAGAAGAGAGCTGAGCATTGTTCTCTGTAATCTTTCATGACTTTTGACTAACTGCAATATATTATCATTCAAAAGTAAATAAGATGATGCTGTGTTTACTTCTCTGGCAGATTTTCAACAACCTGCTATTGGTGTTTTCAAGACATTAAAAGTTAAAGATTTTTAATGAATTTCCTAACAACAGAGACATCCATTGTGAAGAGGATGTCAAATGGAAGCATCTATCCTTAAGACTGCTTACTTCCATAAAACCCAACCCTGAATCATTTTTATACACCTTGGCAGCACAAAGTATAAGCATAGGCAATTTTTACTGCAATCTGTGAAAATACTGTGTGGGATTTTTGACAACGTTGTACAGTACATATGCAGTTATTCTGATGGAAAGGCAAATTCCAGGAACACTGATAAAAAAACTTCTCAAAGCACCCAAAAGTTAATACTTACTAACAGAGAAAGAACATTATGTCTGTGTTTTCAATACCTAGGTTTATTGTTCATTTTAAGTGATATGTGTTTATTGAAATGATCATATTCCTTCTGGCAAAAGCCAGTGTTGTTTAACAAACTGTATTGAAAGCCACAAATACACAGAGTAATTGAAACATCTTTTCAGCTCTAGCTGATCACTGTCACCACTATTTCATCTTTCCCAGTCAAAGAGCACATCACACCACATTTAAGTTTGGAATCCTTTGCCTCAGGACTGGAAGCTAAGAAGCCACCTGTCTCATGCTTCAGTAATCTCAATTCTAAAAGTTAACTAAATAAAATCCCCCACAACTGGAAAAAAAACAAAGATGGAAAGACAAAATCAATTGCTTTCATGAATACTCTAGTTTTGTGAATATGAATAAAGTGATATGTCTTTCCTTTTCCATTCCCAGCTAAGTGATTTTCCATTTGTCACTTGAAGCCATCCTTCCTGATGTGAAAAAGGAGCAGCTGGAACATTTGCTGACATCTCAGAGGCTGCTCAGTCTAATAAATGGTCTTAGTTAATAGCAACCTGCAGGCTTTAGGCAACAAAATAGAGATGTCTGTGTCTGAATGAGCCAAAATTGTTCTTCTTTTTGCAGTATATTAACACTATCAGAAACAATCCTCATTTCTTACTGTAATGGGGAGCACTTACCTCTAGAGTGCCTCCTAGCAGCTGGCTATGGTATTGTAGTACTTATCCATGGAGCTCCCTGCAGACTGCCAGCTGATCTTGTTGGCTCTTTGTGGCATTACCCTCAGGCCAAGTTACAAAGTCCAAACCAACTTCTTTCAGAGTAGTAAAGTGTCCAATAAATGAACAGTCCCATTGCCCAAGCTAGGGTTTTCAGCCCCAGCTCTGGACCCTTTAAATTCAGCTCTTTGTTTGGGCTCTCAAATACATCCTGTCCCCTTCTTGGGGCTTATGCCACTGTGGTCAGTCAGGAAACCTTGGCCCACACACTACTGCAGATTCCAGCCCAGAAACCCTATAAATAGCAGTTATGCACTGCTTGAATTCAGTTCATTGCTGCTTCTTCAGTAGGCTTCTTCCTACCTGGCCCCTTTTAGCTTCAACCCTAACTCAAGGTTAAGGTTCTTAGGTCCTCTTGCTCTTTGAAAACAGCTTAAGCAAATGTAGCCAGAAACAAACTCTGGTCATCCGTTGAGCACCTTTGGCCACCTTTCTTGCCCCTCTGGTCCCAGCCAGGAACTGACCTGCCAACGGCCTGCAGCTCCTTTTGTAAGAACCTACTAGGCTCTGATTGGCTGTTTCTGTGAGGCCTAACTAGACAGACCTGGAGGACCCACCTTCATTGCTCCTATCCTGTCATTTTGCTACTGGGGTGGGGTGTAGTAGGACTGTGTGGCCTCCTGTAGGGAGCTGAAAAGGCCAGGTACACACCATCAGCTTACCTAGACAATCAACTTACATACATTAGGTGGAATCACTAAGGTATCAGTATAGTAAAGAGTATTCATTTTAATTTATAGTCAGAGCAGAAGTAAATCTTAAAATTAATGAAGATTTATTAGGTTTTTTAACTCCTTATTTTATGAAAACAGTAAAAATTATACACCCTATACATAAATTATACCTTACTTAATAAAAATAATGTGTGAAATCCTGGCCTCTCTGATCTTCTTGCTGTTCCTTATGCCAGAATAGTGCTTTATTTGACACACAAATAAGCATTCATATAATATAAACCATATATGGATTAGCAGCTGAGATTTTGGATGACCTTGCAGATGTACACAAAGTAACACATATTGGGCAAAGATTCTGGACCAAATCAAGCATCTCCAATGGTCTATATTAAGTGTCCCGTTTCCCCAGTGCCTCTCTTCTATGCCCTATTTACTCAGATGGAGAGTTAAGAGGAGATCATTTGTCCTCATAGACGATATCTACATTGAACCCCCTGGTGTGAGAAAGGTCTCAGAAGGTCTCAATTCTCATACATGAGATCTCTTTTGAAATGAGGAATGAGGGAACTAAAGGAGAGGAAAATCCATGAATATTACACTAGCTCACCAAGGACAATGCAAATTACAAGGAAGGGCTCTAAAACAGTGGTTCTCAAATTGACTTGCAGGTCAAAACCCCTTCATAAGAATCATCATCTTGCAGGGTTAGGGGTGACTAGTCTTCAACATTCTCCATCTTTGTGTTTTTTTTTGCTAAAGTTCATTTGTTCTTTCCCTTGCAATCAGCCATCTTCACTTAGCAGAATTGTCCCATATACCATTGTGTTGATATTGAACTAATTCTTTCGTAATGACACTGGATTCTAGGGCTTATATAAGGAAGATCAAAAGCAAGAAGATAAATATAGGATTCTCACAGGATGAAGGCAGTTTGAGAACCTCTGTACTAATGAGTCTGAAAAGCAACTTTATCATAAAAAAATTCAAACATAGCTCTCATGATTTATGTAAGATTTTGGAATTCTTCTCACCTTTCTTAAAGGTGCAGAATGTATGCTGGAAAAGGTCAAAATAATTTGTGGGAATGCTAGAGGGATAGAAAACTCCATGATTTTCACTCTTTATCTCCTTAAGAATTACAGAAGAACATGACAAATGATGGATTTTCTTAATCAGTATATTCCCAATTTGGAAAGGATGTGTATTTTATATACATAGATAGTACATGCTACTTATGTGTGTGTGCACACAGAGGAAGTATAATTTACAAGATAAATCATTTTCATATTAGTCAATATACAGTTTTATGTAAGCCAAACATATAAAACATATGTTACTTAGATATCATTCACATGTAAATTACACGAGTGCCATTTCACACGGGCCATTACTCCATGGAGGATGTTAAAAACAGATATTACAACTTAGGGAAACTCAGCTACTGGAATGCACAAGAACAAGAATAATTTTTTGCAGACATTGTCAAGTATTTTTTCATATCTTCACAGCAGCTCACGAGATCACTATGTGCTAATGTTTGAAACAACTGATTTCTCTGCTGCATTCCCATCTTGCTTCCCTCCTCATGGTACCTGACCTACTTTGCAATAATTTTCCCAGATGGGCTATATAAAAGCACTGAAAATACCTCAAAACATAAAGTTATCCAGATACAAATCCTCACTTAAGACTACCCATCAGTACAATGTACATACCAATGACTTTTCACAGAGATAATTTCCATAGAGTGTCATGCAACAGTTTCAGTCCCAGTTGCACTATCTGTTGGAGAATTCCCTATAGTACCATGGTATTACATGCAGATAATTGTTAGGGCAAAGCATTTAGTAGCTGTCTCGTCTCTCTAGTTAGTGCATATAATTTGTAATACTAGTATTACTTCATAGTTAAAGATATAATAGTTAGCACTACTACACAATGATGATTTAAATAATTTCCAGTTATTCCAAATACCAAGATGGAGTACTTCTGAACTATAAATATAGAAAGTAACAAAGATGTGCCTGACAGGAGCAACTCATTTTGAAGATTGATGAAGTGGTTAAAAACACACACACTGCTTTTTGTTATGATTGCAAACCACCTTAAAATATGAAGAAAAAAAAATAAAAGGACAGCAAAGCAAAAAATGTTTGGGAAACTATGGCAACCTTCTTAAAATGGCATAAGCTATTGAGAAACCACATTAAAAACCTAATAAAAATGTATAATTTTACAAAGAAATACTTGTAAAAATTGTTGTGAAACCGTTAGTTACTACACACAAAACTATAAATGCAAGGAACTGAAAAGTTAAGTTAGTTAACAGCACATTTCCTTTACTCCTTTACCTATAGCCACACTTCACATTAGTGAACTACTGTACATCACAAACCACAACCTTATAAATGCCAGTATTTCAGAAACTCCTTTACCAAACAGAACCTGAACAAACCAGACTAACCGTCAACCTTCCCTTCTGCACACTCCCTTTACTACAATACCTAATACAATACCTAATACTATTACTTGGGAATGTTGGCATACGGCACAATTGCCAGCTTTCATGATTGTATTGCAAGTCTCACAGTATTTAGTATTTTTCTTAACACTCCAACTCCTCAGCTTTCATTTTTTTAGTAAAAGTATGTTTCTAGTACTCATGAATGTGGAGAAAAGCTTGGAAATATGATGCAAGTGCACCCTAAAGGCTCACTGCCTGAAGGCAAATAAAAATAATTGAAGCTTTATTTCTTTAGAAAAGTTTAATGATTTTTAAACCAATCTTATTTTTTAATGTTGGGGGTTAGAATATTAGGGTATCCTCCCTTTCTAACTCACTGTCCCACTCAGTCTCATATGTCACTTATATTCTCCCACTCCAGGCTGTCCTTCCAAGTTTGTCCCTTCCCCCTCTCTACTCCACCCCAATATTCTCCCTCCGGCCTCTGTTATTTTCCTGCAGGCCCCCTTCTGTAGATTTTTACATGCATGTATACACACAGAGTATTCTTCTTCTGTGCCCTTAGCACTTCTACATATTCAACTGTTCCGTTTCTGTTTCTGATATTAAAGAAAGTTGCCATCTTCCCTAAAAATAGTTTGGCTTTACTCCCATTGGAACAATGGAAGATGAAAGTTGGTGGCCATCTTTGTAAGGGCATCCTAAAGTTGGGAAATGGTAATCATCTCAAATGTGAGGACAGCATCAATGCTATTGAGAATACTGTAGGGTGGCAGTCATTTTGTAAGGGCCATCTTCTTGACTGAAGACAGCTGGCTACCTCAGTTCATTTAAAATAATAAGGGGGGGGCATTTTGAAGGAGAGCAATTCACTGTGCGTTTCAATGAAGGAGGTTTTATTTTTAGCTGCTGCTAAAGGGGAAACTTTTAATTATGCAAAATAACAACAAAAATATCCCTCAATCCTAAATAAGTTTTTAACAAACCACCAGTTGTGTTAGATCTACCCAAGAGTCACCTGTGACAGTTTTTGTGCAGATAAACTTGTAATTTTAAGCATACCTGTGTAGGGCTATCATCCATCCAGTTTTTGGATTCTGTGTCTTGGTGCTATTCAGGATTGCCAAGTGCCCAGTTTTTGGGGAAACTTAAATGGCACATGAACCAAAGGTTCATTTACCACAGACTTACACATTCAGACTTAAACCCTTATGCTGCACTATATCTTGATGGGTAGATGCTTGCCACTGCAGAGCTCCATTCACTGGGATGCTGTTGCAAGATGGGGCCTTAACACTTAAATATGTATATACTGTGAAATAAGATATCTGAAAACCGTTTCTCCTTTGTTTTTCCGACAAGACTTACTCTGGAAATAAAATTGTCAGGGGAGGAGCATACAAGTTTGCATAAAGATCCTTCCAAACCATTGTCCAACACTGTCCAAGCCTGCACATATTTGGAGATTTGAAAAAGTCCAGACAACATTCCCTTCCTCCAATTTTGCCCACATCTGAACGTCTTAGATCTGTCTGGAAGCTGAAGCACCAAAATATGAAAAGAAGGCTGTTACCTGCAGTAGTTGTCAACATTTTAAGTAACTCCACAGAAGCCAATAGAACTACCCCAGATGAAACTGATGAAGAACAGAATTTGGTTCTAACAAAGGTCATTAGAAGTTGGCTTGTCAGGGTTACTTGTTCTTAGGGACAAATACTGCTCAGACCTCCCCGCAAGTATAAAATGTGCATGGGATGCAAGTCCCTCTAAAATTGTGCAGCCTTGGACCAACATCTAGATAGGATACAAAGCCATAATCCTTAGGAAATTATAGTGTGAACTGTATAATCTCCAACCATGCATATTGGTCCCAATGCCGATCACTAGCGTCTACACTACTGCTCTAGCTGCTGCAAATATCATGCTGCTGCTTTGGTAAGGCCCATATCTAATGTTCCTCCTTCTCTTCTTCCTGGATTACAACCTTGGGGAGGGGAGTTACTAGTGCTTAAAAACTGACTATTAGAGCTGGCCCAACTGGAAATTTTTGAGAAAGCCCAAAAATCTTCCAAGAAAAAAAAATGTATTACCAAAAAACAATCCAATGTCATCCAAATTATTTCTGAAGGAAATATTTTGAGCATCTCTACGGATTGTGCAAATTTTAAGTCATGTGAGGGGAGCATTCCTCTCTGAACAGCTGTTATCTGAATGGTACTTCTTCCCTTGCCATTTTCCCTTTGACCACACAGCGAAGAGTTCATGTGTAGCGGCCACAAAGGAGGAACAACATGGTGTTATGGGAATGTTACTATATAGCTGTCTTTCCTCTCTTTCGGCCACCTTCCTCTTTTTTCCGTGGATTTTCTGTAATTTTACTACCTTCACTACTGCTCAGACTTAGGGGGCAGTTCTCGTCATAAATTTATTGGATGAGGCAAAAAAATCCATACTTCATGAAACTCTTAAGACTTTATTAAATCACTGAAAGAGAGACAGTGATCATTTATACTTTGTCTTCATCAGCCATTATGGGAACTACTAACTTCTAATTGTTGCCACCACCATGAAGCATAAAATTAACCAGCAACTATTTCAGATGCCATTAAAGGCATATCTATTAGACTAAAAAGATGAATTTTCTCTTTCACGGTTATGGTTGGTATTAAATCTAAACCTTACAAGCAGTATGAAAGTCTAGGACGCTTTAGCTTGTTCAGCCTCTCCAGTTGTATTTTTTGAAGTGCTCAAATTTAAATCAATAAGATTTAAGCATTCTAATCAATGATAATCTAATAATGGGGTATCCTTGAATATTCCCAGGGTTAGAGAGTGGTTTTTTCTTTGTTTCTCTGAATAAATCTGGATGATTTTCTGACTCACCCCCATTCTTATGTTTTGGATGACTGCACATATCTCACGAGCCTGGAACTGTGAGCAGAACCTAGCTGTTATCTGTGTGACAGGGGCTTAGTCTAAATTACTGAGTTATGTTGGCATAACTAGGGGGTGTGGCAAATTCACACCCTTGAACAATGTAATTATACAGACCTAACCCCCGGTGTAGACAGCACTATGTTGATGAGAGGGCTCCTACGTCGATGGGAGATGCCCTCCGTTTGGCATAGGTAGCATCTTCGTTAAGTGCTACACAGATTATTATCAATTAAAGATCTTTGCTGAAATAATTTTGGTGATTAGCATTTCTGACTAATTACATGCCACAAAAATTGTTCCAACTCTGACATTTATAAACAATTGTCTCTTTAAAACACTTCCCCGATTAACAGCTCTGCTAAAGGGTGACTCCCCTGAGCTATGCTGAACTTTGGCTTCCACTTGTAAAGCTCCCCTGACAATCTTTGACTAAGCCCACATCATATCTGACTGGAGAACAATAAAAGATAGCCGTTCCCATTCCTCTTTTGTGTCCCTTGTGGTGAGAGGGTTCCTATGTGTTTTAGACCCAAATCTCTCTCTTCCCCATACAAACCTGATGTTCTCGCTTATTCCCCCATCTCCCCTTCTATCCCCAATAACCTGAGATATTTGAGATTAGGCTGGGCAAAGCACTAGGAAAGAGAAGACAGTAGGGATAAAATCCCCATCCTATTGAAGTTAATGGGTGATATGCCTCTGACTTCAACAGAGCCAGGATTTTGCTCTAAGAATATTATGAGCCTGTCGGCTTCTTCATGACCATTGTGGAAACCCTCAATGAAACATTTAGCATGCTTTGGGCTTCATAATCCCCCCACAACAGGAAAGGGAATTATTGACACAGGTCTGATGGGACCTGGTGCAGGAGGCTGTGGGTGAGCAAGAACAGGAGGTCACAGGGAGTAGTCTGGGAGCTGACCGGGAAAGAACGCTGAGTAGCTTAGGAGCTGGGCTGAGAAGCAGTTTGTTACTGTCAAGGGGGACAGTAGTAGTTATGGTTGCTGGACACCTGGGAATGGTCTGAAAACAAGTGGGGTGTAGAAAGGAAGAGTTATGCAGATGGGCCTGAAAGAGACAACAGGTGCTGGATAAAGCAACCTTTTGTTATTCATCAGTGTGACATACAGTCTGGACTAATGAGCAGCAGTGTCACATCTGCCCTGCAACTTTGGTTACCTTTCAATGCCTTGCTGAAGTAGCACTCCCCTGAGCCGTTCACAAGCAGCTTTACAGAATGCAAACCACACCTAAGTATGTGTGTAACTGTAGCCTTCCAGCCACATTTGGGTTACACTCTGGCTCTCATCAACCTGCTGGGTGACCCCAATACACCCCCAGTCTTAGATTTTCCTCCAAGGAATCTAAGTCCTGTACTTCCCACCCCATTCCTGGCCAATATAAGTTATATTGAGTCTGTTATTCCTTTAAGCGAATGATATGCACACAACTTGTGTCCAGTATGCACACAACTGGAGTTACTCAGATACCTCAATTTAAACACACTGGATTATAAAAAACAATAAAATAGGTTTATTAACTACAATTAGATAGATTTTAAGTGAGTACAAGTAATGAGGCATAAAAGTCAGAAATGGTAACAAAAAAAAATAAAGATAAAATGCTATCTGGGGCAAACTATCAAAGCAAAGTTTTCTTACCACATGCTTTCAGCAGTTTTTATAACCAGTCTTCTTAGGTCAGGATCCCTTCTCCCAGAGTCCATCAAATGCTTCCTTTGTCACTTCAGGTCCAGTGAATGAGATGGGCAGGGAGAAAAAGAGGGGTTACTTGGGGTGTTTGTCCCTCCTTTTTCTAGTTTCAGTCCCCCCCTTGAAAAACATTTCCACTTGGGCACCAGGAGACAAAGGGTCTATGTGGAAGATGTTCTCTGCTGTTTTCTTCTTACCTTTTTGGATTTTTTTTGTTTTCCTTCCTGCTTGATGACTCTCTTTATTGCTGTGATGGGGTGTACCAGCCCTGCTCTGGACAAGGAGGGTTATCCCCATACTCTGAGCAGAGGAAGCCACACCCTGTCAGCACTGCTGGGCATGATCCAACTGGAGCCTCAGTACAAAAGGTACCAGCCCAACTAAGTCAGGGCTGACTGCTGAGGAGAGAGGAGACATACTGTGAGCGCTTTCCTGGGAGCTGCTGGAGTCCCAGGCCCCGGAGGCCATGTGGGCCAAGACCTGGGCGGATACCCAGCTACCTAAGGAAGCCCAAGAGGGGATGGAGCCGTCAGAAGCTTCACTTAGGATAGGAAGTAGCCCAGTTGTAGAACCGGGGACTAAGTTAGCATGTTTGATCGGATCTCTGCTGACCCGATGATGAATACACTTGCTGATGACAGGGCCTGGGTTGGAACCTGGTGGAGTAGAGATGACCCAAATCCCCCTACTCCAGCTGTCACCCACCTCTGGGTGGTGGCCCAACCCCCCTCCGACTGATAGGCTACACAGCCCTGCTAGGGAGGGTGGCAGCCATATTGGCCCTAACTGAAAAGCCACATAGCCCTGCTAAGGAGGGCCAGATCATTGACCCCTGAGGCTAAGGTCAGCTGTTTGAACTGATTCCTCAGGCTATAGCACCCCTCCTCCCTGAAGGGTGGGTCCCTGCCCCAGAGAGTTTGCAATTGAAGTATAAGACAAGAGACAACAGCATGACAGCTGCTCACATGCAAATTAAATAGAGCACCCATTCCTTTCTTTAGGACAGACCTGTTTGCCAGCATCAGTTTGGGTAGGGTTGCAGGTTTCGGAACATATGTTAAAAACAACACCATGGAATGGAACCTTATAACTTCACATACAATGTTAGCACCCATATTTCATCAGGACAATACTGACCAGCAAATTATGAGTTTCCAAATGATACCTGACAAGGCCTACTTTGTACAAAGATTACTACAATAGGGTGTAGGGTGTGAATTCAGGGGAGTATTCTGTCACAATCAGTCACTGTGAATGTTCATGGAAACCCAGAAGAGATTATGGCTTGAAGAGTCTAGAGCTTGGAGCACCCTTCAGGTCTTGCCTTCAAGCATTTGGTACACACAGCCTCCTACCAAACGTCTGTGGAACTGGTGTATCACAGCATCCACAGTGACTCCCTGCCATGTTAGTTACAATAAATTGGGGAAAAAGTTTACACCGACTCTCCCAGGATTAATTGTTGTAGACATTTTCTAACTCTTATTTCTATGGATTAAGGTTGTGACATTCTGAATTCAAAATTGAATTCCCATTCTGATGTTATATTTTACAATGTAACTGATGGAGAAATTGGCACACAGCAGGTTTTGTACTTCCTGCACTATTATTTTATTGTGTCTTTCATTTTGGCTCTTTCCCCCTGTGCATCCTACATTTGGAGCTTGGCAAATTGAAAGTCATGGCCATTCCAAATGCCAAATTAATTTTTTGTATATATTAAAAATCAGCCATTGTCTTCTTTGAAATGAGCAGATGCAACATGGAGATGCTGTTTTTGACAATCTGTTGATACTATTTAGCAGTTTGGTTGAGATATTAAATAAATATGGCAGCCAAATTACCCAACTCAGCTGTTAGCTACCTTTAAGAGGGGGAAAAATCTTTAAATAAGAACTGTAGTGTATTTGAACCAGAAAATATTTATTTTTGCAAATAGGATATCCAAAAAATTATGTACTTCCTTTCATAGCTATGCAGCACTCAGGTGTAATAAAACTGATGAGTCCATCTAATAAAATTTATGGAACCATAGTGAATTCAATTTATTTGAATATGCTCAGTTATGTTTTTGTTTATTCCCATAGCAGATGTTTAATTTACAAACCAGGCAATTACTACAGCTCTTCCAAACAAATAAGAGGAGATTAGTCAAACGTTCACATCAGTTTTTATGTTTATCATTAGTTTTATGATGTGTCATGAATATTCATTGGTAAGAAAAACTATCATTATGGTACCCGAAAAAATCCCAAAATGATGTTTTGCATCAGTAAATGCTATTTGCCCCTTTTTGATAAAGCAGTATGTGTGTGTTTTTGTTACTACCAGTTGGGCTTATGCACTAATGGGGAGTGCACAGAGATCCTCCTGATGTCTCATATAGACTAGGCATTGTACTTACAGTGTGCAAGTGTGTATGCGAACAACTTATTCCATTCTTGCTACATAAATAAGGGCTGCTTTGTGTAGTCATCCAAAAGTGTTCTTGAGATTGAAGTGTTCTCTATCACAAAAGGAAAAAAATCCAACCCAAGCGTCCTCATTAAAGGAAATCTGTTCTACCTCCATGTTCTAGGTATAATCAGCAGTACTAGTTGGCTTGTTTTATTTTTTTTACAGCATCTCCTACCATGCCAGGAAATAACTCTGGCAGTTTAGCTGACAGATCACTAGCTGCATACTCCTGGGAATGCATACCTGTTGATGAGGGGTAGTCCTTTTTAGCACTTTTGCTTTTGTCTTCTTCTTAATATGTCATGTGTTTCAGAGCTCATCTGTCAGCAGCACGGCAAATAGTGTGAGTGTGTCAGGGTATAGGTGAAAGGGAGAGATAAGGCTGACCATGTCTTGTTTTCCTTTACATAGATTAGTTTGCCGTGTGTTATTTTAAAAGAACAGAAAAGAGACTCAGTATACATAACTTTCCTAGCCCACTGTAATGACAAGCCTTCTCTCATTAATTGGCAAGCCAGCTAAAAAAGGCTATAGGAGGTCAATTTATTAAAACAAATTCTTGTGGGAATATGTTCAGTGGAAATATGTTGTGACATGGAAGAAATACCAAATGGTACAACAGAATCCAATGGAAAACAAACGTAATTGTTAAAGATGTTTTGTACGTTTTGTCTTTTACTCACTAGCACTCTTTGACAACAACAAAAACATTTGCTTCCTCTTCATTAGTTACAGTACAAAGCCCTTTGGAGTGCTTAGCTTTAAAAATAGCTTAAAAATAAACATGCATATAATAATTATACATATTTTGGATCAATGCCATTAGAGGATTTTTTTTTTATCATTAATTTGGTCAGTTCTTACCTCCCTGATTTATAAATGGAATTTCATATATGTTTTTCATTATAGGAATACAAGTAGAGCATCTCATGTTTCCTGCATGCCTTTCTATTGCAAACAGTGCATGTAGAGCAGTACACGGATTGCATTCTTACATTCTTGTAGTGTAAAGTGCAGTTTTAGCTTAACTGATTATATCATTTAAACTAGAACCCAAGCCTCCCAGGACAACAAGCAAAACACTGTCATTTCACACAGACAATTTTTTTCTCTGCTTTGAAAGCAACAAGAAATAGCATCTCTTAATTTCAATGAAAAAAAATCTCATCAAGAAGACACCTTGCAATAACATGTGATCTATTGGGAAAGCCCAGTAGCATTAAGACGACACCATTCACAAAAGGTAACAGCATCAAAACAATAAATAATTGCACAAAAATATTAGATTCCTGTATTGATTTAAATCTTCCAAATGTTGGAGCATTTTTTAGATCACTTGATAAGTTGTTTTAGTGGTTCATTACCCTCACTGTTAAAAAATTGCATCATATTTCCATTCTGAATTTGTCTAGGTTCAACTTTCAGCCATTGGATCTTTCTTTTTCTTTGCCTGATACACTAAAGTGTTCTCTAGCATCAGGTATCTTTTCCCTGAGGGAGTAATTAAAGACCACAATTAAAACACTTAATGTTTGTTTGGCTTGCCAAACAAACTGAGCTCCTCAAGTGTCTGGTTTTCAGGCATATTTCCTAGATTGTACATTATTCCTCTAGGTCTTCTCTAACCCTTTTTGACTTTTCTACATCTTTTTTGAAGCATTGACACCAGACTGGGACACAGTATTCTAGTTTTATAATAAAGGTCTCACTATGCCATGCAGCTCCCTCTTCCTCTTCTGTTTATATATTCAAGAAATGTGCTAGTTCCCTTGGATACATCATCACCCAGGAGCAGGAAAGGAGAATGCAGTCTTAATAAACTGATATATTTGCAAGGAAAGGGAGGGAAAGCAATAAACACACAATCTATTAGATCCAGGATTTTGAACATTTTATTTCATTCATTCTGGGCCTGATGACAAAACAATGCAACCAGTGGGGGGTCTTTCCACTGGCTTCCCTAGTTTTTGGATTAAGATTTTGTGCATGTGGTTTATTATCTAGAAGTTCATGGAAGAAGTGTATTTTGATTTCTTAGCACCACAGAAAAGCTTAGATGACCTGCACAGTTTGAAAGTTTGGGTTCTATAAAATCTATCTTGTCAGTCATGAATGGTGGGCAGTTCACAAAGGTGGGCCAAGATATTAATATAACTTGCTGTCCAACATTAAATAGTGCTAAACAATGTTTGGTATACAGAGATCTCAGCTTATTTAGTATAGTGGCAAACACACCATTAGTCCTTTTAAACCTTTTATTAAAGATAAAGAAAAGAAGTGAGGAAAAGATATAACATTTGAAATGTAAAGTATTAAATAAGGCTTTCATTTTAACAACATCCCTTGTTCCCTTTCCCTTTAGCTGGAGAGAGATTTCAGAAGGGGAAAAAATAAAACCCTTGTCTGATAGTCTTATAGAGGGTATCAAAGATGGTAATAACTGTCCTGTTGGGAAAAGAGAAAAAATAAGTTGAGTTGGGCTGGAGCTGTGGTTGTTAAAGTTCAAGCCCATTTAATCTCCAGTGGTATTGAGGATTCAGCTGGAGCTGGTAGAGGTGGTGAGGTCATCTGTGACCCTCTCTCTCGTCTGGTCTAGTTAGGACATCTCTCAGGATCAGGAAAACGAAAGCCCAGGGTCCCAGGAGATTGTGAGGGGGGCAGCCATGATGGTGAAGCTTGCTTCAGTAGCCAATCCTCAAAGTCTTTCTTTAAGGACCCACAAAGGGAACGGTGGGTGGAATAATCCATCACCTTATAAATTTGTCCACCAATTAGGCCTAGGCAAATTTTGGTTCACTGCTTTCTGGCTCCTCATTTTTCTTTTTTTCCATGCGTGATCTTAACATACTCGAGTTATCTCAGCAGGACTTTTTGTTTGGGCTAGTTCAATCTGTCTCCCATTTGCACCTTCTCACATCAACATTTGTTATTACAGACTATTGTGACATCTTATGAACTTTAACATACTTTTTACAGTTGAGTTCACTATTAGGTTAAATTTGTAGGCCCAATTATTACAACAGGTCTACACTCACTAATAAAAGACCACTATAGATTTGCTGTCTGCATGCAAATTATGCATCACCTCATATTGTGTTCTGTAATTCTTGGACTTCAGGGAGAAATGCATAGGGTAGAACAAATTAACTCAGATTCAGCTACTGACTATCTAAGGCTACATTTTAAAAACAGTAGTTTGTGACATTATAACCACACTGGGATTATGACATGTTTTGCAAAATTTAGAGCATTTTAGGACAGGGGAATATGCTATAGTCTGCACTGTTCCACTGGACAAAGGACTTAAATGCCAAAAACTCAGTCACAATCCATGGTGAGGCTGGATAAGAAGAATTAGGTTTTTTTTTTATGTAACCCTTCTGCCAGAGTCGGCAGCAGCAAGGGCCGGGTTCTATATCTAGGGGTCCCTGTCAATGATACAACAACAACCTGGCTCGAGCCCCCACCCAGTCACCTGGGAAATCACACACTATCCCCTGGGCGCCCCGAAGGGCAATACTTCCCCTCTCGCAAGCACAGAGTCTGAGTGTAGAAAGTAAACCTTTTAATAACAGAAGAGAGATAACACAGCACTGGTTTGGGAACCAGTGCAAACAAGAATTCATGAACTCAATGAGCTAAAACCCACCCCAGAGTACAGGGCATGTCCTTCGCCTCCCCCTTCGTGCCTTCCCCTGTACTGACCATCGTACTGTCAATGTCCAGTTGGGGGCTCAGTCTGCCCCTCTGCAACTTCCCCTGGCCACCGGCTGACCAGGCCTCCTCCGTAGCTGTCTTCTGTTGCCTCCGGGGCTTGCCTAGTCCCCAGCCGCTGACCACACCTGGTTGGCGCCGACCGCGCCAGGCTCCCGCTAACCGCTGGTGCCGACTGCACCTGCTCCCGCTGACCACACCTGGCTGGCGCCGACCGCGCCAGGCTCCCGCTGACCGCTGGTGCCGACTGCACCTGCTCCTGCTGACCACACCTGGCTGGCGCCGACCACGCCAGGCTCCTGCTGACCGTTGGTGCCGACTGACTCAGCTTTGTCAGTCATCAGGCAAGGTTTCCCAGGCTCTCTAATAGTTCAGCTCTTTAGTGAGTCTCAGCTTGCAGTGATTCAGCTCTTAGTGACTTTCAGCTCATGGGTAAACCTTCTGCTGGCACAGAAGCAATGTCCCTGTTCTCAGGAAACAAAAGGCTCCAAGAGGAGTCATTAATTCTACCTTTTAACAATGGGAGGAGATCATCACTCCATGCCTGGGAGCAGCCCTTTCCCAGGACTGGTGCAGTCCCCCTAGGCAATTCATCATATCTCCCCCCCCTTTACAATGCTAAAACATCTGTCCGCCACCTCTGTGGCACTCTATTTAGTTTATGGTAAAGTATTTTATCATAACAAGTTAGGCACAGTTTTGCTGACATCTGTTCATACAATTGAAGGACAACATTTCCTTACCCCAGCAGTTAACACAAAAGTGGTTTGTAGCCCAAAACCAGCCATGCTAACCATTTCCCATTATGCTCAGCACCTAGGTGTGCTAATTTGCAAATACAACGCCCATGCTACAAAGTGCCCCCCCTCCTTTCAGCTGACTGAGCATGAGGGAGCACCACTCACCACTCAGACTGTCTGAGCAGGGGGAAGTTCCACTAAAACCTTCCTTACATTTAAAAAAAAGGAACTCATATGATAATCGCCTCCTGAATGTAGGCTTTTTATATTTTATTTTTAAAATTTATTAATAGGGAAACTGGCTTTTAAATGGCTAGTTAGTAAAAACAATATGCCAAGAATTAAAGGCATTGGCTTGGATTGTGGCTTCTGTGTAATGGGTGGTGCAGAGTGGCCGTGCTCCAGGAGCACCATGCCTCAGGAGAGAGTCTCTCCTAGGGCTAGCCATGGGAGGTTGCACCACTCATTAGGGTGGGTTCAGGTTGCTCTGTATTCTATGACCTTCAGTTGTACTCTGCAGGCGATGACCTCACTTCATCCTTACCTTCTTACACAAAAGTTACGCCCAGGAACAAGTGGGGAGGAGGAACAATTATAGGGAGCGATACTGTGTGAGGCTTTTTAGACATCTGTACAAGACAGAAGGTTTCTTGAACACCTGCTTTGGCTCTACAGCTGAGTGAAGACATTACTCTCTGGTCCAATGTTTAAAACATGACAACTGTATGAAAGCCAGAGATCAGAGCAGTACTCAGGAGGACATAAAGTATATACTATAGCTAGGCTAAATGTTCAGATGGTGTAATTAAGGGTATGTCTTCACTGCCAAGGCAAGCATCAGCGCAGTGGCATCGATTGAGAAGTTCTGTATAGACCTGCCCCATTGATCGGAGAGTGCTCTCCAGTAGACTGAATTAATCCACCACCCCAAAAGGAGTAAGGCAGCATTGATGGGAGGGCATTTCCCATCCATTGTCACCGACAGTGTATACCAGCCCTCAGTGTACCTACATTGAAATAAGTGAAGCAATACCAATTTACATAAACTGAGGATCTGACTCAATCTTTGTTTTTTCTCATGTACCACAGATCAACAGTATCATCAATGATATTGATAACCATAGAATCATAGGGTTAGAAGAGACTAAAGGGTCATCTTGTCTAACCCTCACCAACATGCAGAATTTGTTGTGGCTAAACCATTCAAGACGGATGGCTATCCAGCCTCCTGATGGTAACAATGGGAACAAAGGTAATGATGGTAACAAAGCAAGAAAAAGCTCCAACATTGTTTGCAGTTGCCGTGTCACCAATAAGTTTGCAACATTATTATTTTAGTGGCTAGCTTTGCACTGTTAATGCATTAGCCTTGTCTGGAAATCTGGATCCAAGTAAAAGGTATTGTAATAACTAGCAGAGTTTTATTAACGTAACTTCAGTGCAAATAAGGTTTCAAGGAAGCACTACTCAAGCTCTGGTTGGGTTAATTAAGCAAAAAGAACCAACACAGGAGGTGACGGGTTTCTTTGTGCTGCTCTCACGTGTTGCTCACCACCTCTAACTTTTTGCTTAAAAATTACTAGAGGAAAATTCATTTTAGATATGATGGAAAAGTTCCTAACAGTGGGCCCTATTAGTTTTCTAGGAAGCCTATTACTTGGAATATTTACATCTAGTCTGTACAAAGTGCTAGTTTGTGTACGGTAGATAATCGTGCATTGGTAAGGGGATGAGTACGAGAATCAAACATATTTATTTATTCATTATACTCCCCGGTATGGATTTTTTCCTGCTAGCTGACCACAAATTCTTTGCCAGGTATTTTAACCTGGCTGCTGCCCTTTCCACTAGCTGATTTCATAGTGGTGTGCTCCTCCTTCCCTGTCCACCTGCTCTCTGCTTGATACTTTTCTCCTGCTGACTGGTTCACAAACGGACTACCAGGTGTCACCTGATTGCTGCCCAGTCTGCATGCTTGTTGCCAGTTACTATGCTCATGGCTCCCAAGTCACAGGCTGACAGCTTCATGCTACCTCCCTGCTGTCCTCTTCCCATGCTGAGTGGCAGGTGTTGCTCTATTGCCCTGTTCATCTACTGTAAAACTTAATTCGTAAATGCCCTCTTTTACTTCTCTCCCTCCCCCATATAGTCTTCCTCATGGGTCTCTGAACATTTTCATGTGGAGTAATAGGGCTGATGGTGTCTGATTTGTAGGTATGTCTGCAGTAGTGATTAGCGAGAAAGCAGTTTTGTTCTGCAAGTCAGAGCCCCTTTTCTGAATGACGTTGCAGAAAGCCGTTGTGGAGCTGTGAATTCCGTGACTCCCTGCAGAATCTCAGGAACACCTCTGGGATTTCTCCACACCGCGCACCACAGAGTAGGGATTTTTTTGGGGGAAGCATAAAAAGGACACACTCATTTCTAGAGGAAGCTGCAGAGCATTAGTACAGACTTTACTTAAAAACCTGAGTCATCATGAGTGTTTTCAGTGCTGCCAAAACCTGAGTGTTCCACAGTCCAAGATGGATGGACAATAATGGGCCTTTATTCAAGAGCAGCCTACGCCTACACTGAAAATAAGGAGAGGCTTTCACTTCTACAGCCCTAAAGAGAGTTGCTTGGGAAGTTGTGAAGTGAAAATGTACACAACTAGTTTAATCTACCTGCCCATGAGTGCTCGGATTTAGATTACCCATCCTCCCTTCTCAGGAGCTCTATATCAAAGTGAATTCTTGCTAGAGAGATACTAATCACCTCTGTACGACTCAGGTCAGGCTGTAATGATGGACCAATTCT
Source organism: Mesoclemmys tuberculata (assembly GCA_007922155.1). Lineage (NCBI taxonomy): Eukaryota > Metazoa > Chordata > Testudines > Chelidae > Mesoclemmys > Mesoclemmys tuberculata. Next base: position 49,401,794 of record ML675604.1, read on the forward strand.
GGCTAATACAATCTATTTCATTGTTTGTATTTCAAGAAACACTATCAATCAGATTCTCACAGACTTGCTCAGGGTGACTAATACATCACTCTGCAAGTAGTCCCACGGAAATCAATGCCTCTGCTTAAAGTACCGCCGAATGTGACAGAATCAGGTTTAGGAACTGAAGGCTAGATATTACAGCATATATAATATTAGATAACTGTATATATTCATTTCAGGCTACAGTACTTGCAAATATCATTGATTGTAAAATACAAGGTTTGAGCTGCTTATTAGTACATTAGTGTTTTGGTTAGCTGGCCATTTACTCTAATTTATGAGAGCAGAACCAGAGATATTGACCCACAAAAAAAGGCTTTGGAAAGAAGAGCAGATACTGCAAAAATATGGGCAATTAGCCCATGCTTAAATATGAGTTCTCTTTAGTCATGTTTGTACTCCTTTTGTATTCATTGTGTGCTAAAATTTGGGTGATTTGGCTTTACATGCCTTAAATTTATGGGTCACCAATGTTGTGCTCTATAATTTGCAGTCCTGGAAAAGATATACCTTACAGAATCATGGTTGGCTGCTACTGTGCCAGGCCAATAAAGAGGGCTTAATTAGCATAGTTCTGATTTAGTGGTTGGGGACATAGTGCCCAATTCACCACTGTCCTAGAGCCCATATCAGGTAGCCTGGCATAAAGGGATTGTAGGACAGAAGGAAGTCTCTACTGTGAAATACCCTGGGCAGAAAGAACCTCTAAGCCAGGTACAGAACAAAGGATGCAGCAGCACGACGGCAGGGTTGAGAATAGAAAGAATGGATCAGCATTGCATGGCCCAGACTGGTCTGCGCCTTGGCAATTCTATATACCTGTGATTGCTCGTGCAGCTATTGAAGCACGGGTGCAAGTGAAGGTCTCCCTCAGAGCAGCTCTGTTAAATGATGGGAGTCACACAGGCCAACAGCAGTCCTGAAAAAGGGAAGCACAAGTAACCTCTCTGTCCCTGCATTGGTAACTGGGTCAGTCCAGGGATGAATCTGCCCCACAGTTTACATATTGTTATACTGAGAGGCACTGATAACTATATGCACAGAAGGGTGTGAATGCACCCTTCAATTAACATAACTATTAGAATAAATTATTCACAAGCCCCTCACCTAAGACCAAAAGGGTTGTGAACCCACCCAGGAGTTTGGGACTGAGTTGGCGGAGGGCTTTTGCTGAGTATTGTTTGGGAAGTATTGAGGGAAGGCAGAACACACAGACACTGCAACAGGCACGTAAGAGCAAGAAAGCCACACAGACATCCTTGAAGGAACAGCTGAAAGCACAGAGTATGGTCAGGGAAGAACCTGGGAGAGAGGTCTTTGGGTCGGGGTATAGGCTGAAAAGAGTATTCTCGGTGCTGTGAGTGAAAGAAGCAGTTTCCTGCTATCTGATCCCTCTCATGTTCGGAAACACGGGACTTGGTACATTCTTTGCAAATAACAAAGCTATTTCAAAGAAAATACCTGACTTCCAGCAATTTCTCCTCCTATCTGGAACAATTTACTGGGCCCCGAACTTTTTGGCTTGCTGGTTTGGTCTAAAGAACTCACAATATTAAGACAGTTGAACAGCAAATCATGTCCACAGACCCTAATCAGGTGAGCCACAGCGAACCCTCCCTATGACTGAGCACTTAGAAGCAGTGCTATGCTTCTTTCAGTGGGAATACTTGTTTCTAAACTGGTTTAGCTCACATTGAAGATTAGTTCCTAAAAAGCACCTTACGAGGTGGTGCTGTATCACTTACGAGCCTACTACGATTCTATTGTATGCGTGTATATTCTGTTAAATATAATTGCTGTGGATGCTTCCTTGTATGTTGCTAACTTGCTAAGCATTCTTCAACTCTCCCTTTAAACCTCCTAGAATAAATTTTAAATGTACTCTTCGCAAACAAGTGTAATTTCCAACAAAGGCTGAATAATTTTCCACTTGAAGTTATGAGAGAAGACTCTTCTCTGAATAATGTACAAATCTCTAAATGGTTTTTTCCCCCATAAAATGCAAGAATTTTGCGCCTGCCAGGAAAAAATAAACAAGGAATAGACCTTTATTTTTTTGCAGTATGGCCCATCTGATGAATTTGCATTTTCTTCACACACAGCAAATCTTGGGATAATCTGATTTCGAGATGCAATCTGTAGAGCTGTGCTAGGAGACTAGTCCTTGTTTCTACCGCTGCCAGGGGAAGTAGAAGAGATAGGGCAACAGCAGCCCAGATCCACAAAGAAATTTAGGTACCTAACCCACAGATTTAGGCTAAACCTCAGATTTACCACTTCAATCCACAACCCCCCCTGCTCAGTGACCACTATCTCTGGGTGCTTAATTCACTGGACACTTAAGTTTTGCTGTAAAATTTCCCTAGGCGGTTAAGTTTTTGGCTCTGAGCATGTACACTGGCACTTCAGGCAGTCAATGCTCTGAACACACCTACCAGTTCTGGGCCCATACAAAATCCAGGAGAAGGTGCTCCCTTGTAACCTTTATTCAGGGGTCAGCACACTGCTCTGGGATGCAGGAAAGCCAGGTTCAATTCCCTCACCTGATGAGGACAGAGAATTTAAACAGGAGAGAGCTCTAACCACTGGGCTATGGAATAGTCTGATGGGGAAAGGATATCTTCAATAATCTGTTATTGTACTTTGAATAGCTAATTAAATTACCATTGGAACAGGGGGACTAGACACTGGATCTCCTCTCTGCTGAGTGAGTGTCCCAAGCCCTAGATGGTCTGTGCCCAGCCCAGTGATTATCCAAAGTGGACAGTATGGGGGAAGAGCAACATCAGAATGTCCCATATCCCATGGGCTAGGGCACTCAGAGGTGGGAAATCTCTGGTAGAAAGGGGAATTGAAGTGAGTTCTCTAATCACTGGTCTAAAAGTTATAAGGTGGCACCTCTTCCTCTCTTTCCTGAAGAGCAGCTTCGGCACCTATACTGTCTGACTCCAGGAGAGAGTTCCTGGTTGTGGATTTCAAGCAGATATACGTGCCTGCCTGCAACCTGGATATAGGTGCCTAACTCTGTGAGAGGGGAAGGGCTTAGATGCCTCTCATCAGCATCTCCATTAACTGGCTTAGGTAGCTCCCTCCCTAATGTCCTAGCTTTTGCAGCTATCATTTCAAAGGCCTATCGCTCCCCATTAATTATATAGGTGACTAACTCAGGCTTTGTGGATTCTACTGATTTTTCAAGGCACCTAAAACTCAGTATTGCTATGCCTAAAATCCCTTTGTGGATCTGGGCCAGGGTGAATATTTGCACAGATTCCCCTGAAAAAGATTTTGGACTGTGTTAAGCACGTAATACTTTACCTCAATCAATTTAAAACAAAAATTATATTTCTCTATTTGCTGAAAACATTTGTTGAGTTTCTGATTTCAGTTACACTGCTGTAAATTCAGATTATTTTTGTTCTTAGAAATCAGAATCCAGCCTCTTTTCTCTTATGTATATCACAAAGACAATAGTGACCAATTTCCTTTGACACTAAGGTCCGTTTACACCTATTTTAAGGCCCTATTACATCCCCAGAATGACCCAAAAGAGTCTTAATTGTAAATGAGAATCAGCCACTGCAGTATATTTTTCCTGTAATACATCCCACTGTGATGGTCTGGAACCCTGTGTTCACATCCTTTACAGCACTATGATAAATGTTATACAAAGTGTGCCTTGTGAGGTATCATTTGAAAACTCATAATTTGCTTATCATTATTGGCCTGGTAAAATATATGTAGCAACATTGTATGTAAAGTTATAAGATTCTACTATATTGTATTAGTAAGACATGATCCAAGTCTGGGGAGTGGCCACAAATCAGTTCCCCAGAGACAAAAGGCAAGCTGATGCCTCAGCTAGGTGTCAACAAAATCAAATGAATCATCACCTGGGTAAATGGTCACTCTTTAGCAGGAAAGAGAGTGTGAGCAAAAAATCCACATCTTGACAAAGAAACAGCTTGGGGTTCCCTTCCACACAGACTTTGTCTCCCGAACCTCAGCTAGAAATACTTCTCAAAAAAGAAGAAAAAGTATAAAAAGGGAGAGCAGATGTGCAAATTATTGCTCCCTTTCTCTCTGCCCACATCTTCTGCAGAACAAAGTATGGTGTATTGGATAGGGGCAGGGATCCTGACTGAAAGAAGTTCAGCCAGTAAAACTGCTGGAATATGTGGTGAGAGAGACTTTTACATTGAATGCACTCTAGGTTAAATTAGGCATTAATTGAGTTTTCTTTTATTTTTCTCATAACCAGTCCTGACTTTTACGCCTCTTTATTTGTATTCACTTACAGGCTATCCTTTCATAGTTAATAAACTTGTTTTATTATTTTATCTAAGCCAGTGTGTTTGATTTGAAGTGTTTGGGAAACTCTATTTGAGATAACAGAATTTGTGCATATCATTTTCTATCAATAACATGGCGGACTTTATATGAACTTGCATTGTCCAGGAGAGAGCTGGGCAGTACAAGATGTACATTTCTGGGGACTGTCTGGGACTGGGAGTTTGCTGCTCGATTCAAGAGCTGTTGGCTTTAGAACGCATACAATATAATTAGGAGAAAATATATAGGAATATAATAATGCTGAAGATTGTGTGTGAGTAGATCAGGAATGGTAGTTCTTACAGCGAAGCAGTGTAAAAGGCACCCTACGTTGGAGAACGGCAGAGTCACTGCATTTCATCAGTCCAGATTGTATATCACACTCACCTATTAGGTTTCACTAATACAGCTTTACAAAACATTGTAGAGACATCCGTTAATGAATGAACAAAGCTTACAAAAGATCTTACTTAAGACTTAACATATTTTATTTATTGCAATTTATTTAAATTAAGGGTTTTGGGGTAAAGGTCAATAAAATAATTAGCTTCCCTAACCCAAAGTACATGTGCCTTTTTCATTGGCTATGTGTCAATTTCATTTGAATGATTTGGCTATTAAACAAGAATTATACCAAAGATGAGTAATCTTTTATGGAACTTTATTTTGGATTAGAGAGCTCAGAGCTCCCTTCCTCCCTACTTATCCCTGTACACTTTATTTATACTGCTACCTATTTAAAATCCCATTAACCTGCACACCTAAAATGGTTTTAACCCTTGACCACTTTTCTGTATCTATTAATAATTTACACTACCTATTAAATTAGTCCATTCTCTCCCCCATGTTACTTCATCCCTTGTTAAGACAGTATTTTTCTCTGCAGTGTATTGTTGAGTGTTTATTTCTGGTGCCATTTTAAATAACCAGTTTTAGTCATTTAAATTATATTTTAAAAAATCAATTTGCTATCCTGTGTTGCTTGAGAGGACGAAGATTCTTTGGGAGAAGAAACAGAGACTGAATAGTAACCAGCAGTTTGGCAGAAGCAATGCATGAGAAACTGTTTTCAGAAGTTTAGAGTTAATTCTCAGTGGAGCTTAGGCCCGGTCTACACTTACCTTCCGTATTCGGCGGCAGTCGATGGGAGATATGCAAGTGACGTAAATCACTTGCTTATCTCACGTCAACTTTGCTGCATCTGCTCTGCACACCATCCACACTGTGCTGCACCAAAGGGAACAGTGTTCTCTTCGACGCAGCGCTACGCCACTAATCGAGGTGGTTTTCCTGCGTCGATTACTGGATCGACTGAGCGGGTCTACACAGACCGCTTAGGCAATCCAGAGCAATCGATCTGATGGAGGTGAATTTGCCACCGTCAGTGTGGACCCTGCCTTAGTTAAGCATATTGAAGATCATCATGTTTGTCTCCCGGGCTGGCATGGGAAGAGTAAGAGCTATACAGGGCTGTGCACTGTCAACATTTAGTGTTTTAAATCTTTTCTTGCCTTTAATTTTTTCTGGTATCATTTGGGGTTCTTGACTCAGGAGAAAATTAATCTAAAATGAATGCTGCACTAAGAACACCAAACATTACATTATAATCATGTTAGTTTTCCTTTCATTTCTGCTATTGTTGAAATGTAGCATTCTTTCCAGAAATCTTTGCATTGAAAGCAATGTATTATCTCTCAGATTCAACGGAGACTATGCTTCACCATCACATCGTTCACTCCGCTTTTGTGTGCTATCCTTTCCCCCAGCCTGTGTTCATCTTGTCTAATTAGTTTGTGTAACCCTTCTGCCAGGTGGAGTAAGCAGTAACAAGGTCTGGGTTCAATATCTGTTCTAGAGGTTCCTTTTCACAATACAACACAGAACCAGCTCAAGGCCCTACCCAGTAATCTGGGAAAACTACACATCACCTCAGGACACCTCTAAGAGGCAATACTTCACCTCTCGCAAGCATTGAGTGTATAGGGAAAAACTTTTTAATAAAAGGGGAAAGGAACCCGGCATTAACTTGGGAAAACATCACAAGCCTGATTTGAAAACTTACGACTATCCACCACCTACTATGCTGTGTATTGTCCTTTTCCTCAGTCTCTTCCCATGTTGTGTGAAGGTCCAACAAACAAATGTCCCTTTAACGCACCACTCTCCCCTCACCTCTTGTTGTCCTTGGCCAGTGATGATCAAGAGGTCAGAGGTGCATTTGCATGAGTTCACCGTCCACTTCTCGGAGTGGGGGAAGATGTCGAGCAGCTCAGTTGCTGCTGCTGTTGCTGTTGAGCCATTCAATCAGTCTCTCGCTCCCCCGTTGCTCACTCTGCTGCTTGCTGCTCCACTGTCAGCTGCTCTGCTGTTGTTCACTCCACCTCTATCTTCTCTACCGCAGCCTCTAGGACGTTTTCAGGTCCCACCACTTAACACAGCTCTCAGTGATTTCAGCTGTTGTGGGGGAGCCTCACTGCTAATGCAGTCTCTTTCACCAGAAACACTGTCCCATAAGGAAGTCTAAGGCCTAGCACTTAGATCTGATTATCCGTGATTTCAGTGCTATTGATCCACAACAGACTCTTAACTGAGTCTTGATCAGTTCTGTCCTTACACAATGGAGAGGGGGAGGGTCAAATGGTGTCTAGGGCCTTTAGGCAGAGCCCACACCCAAGGCAAAAACGCCTGTCCCACCCCCTCCTCTCCCCTGAGCTTTGGCACCATTGCCCCTGCTTAGCAAGTGCAGTTCAGGTGAGTGTGAACCCCTCAATCAGGGCATGCCAAGCACAGTTCTGCTGCCCTTTAATCACACAACAAAGATAACACTTTATTACCCCTGCACCCCATAACAAAGTGACTTGCAACTCAGCACCAGCCAAAAATGATCATTTGGGCAAAGCAGCTCTATCACGCTGAGCACCTAGGCAGGGTTGGTTCCTGAAGTCTTCTCTCACAGCTCATCACTAGATGACAGGGGAGAGCTCATTCAGACCCTGCTCACACTTGTAGGTTCTTTGGGGCAGGGTCTGCCTTTTTTTTATTCTGTTTGTGCAGCACCTAACACAATGGGCTCCTGCTCCATGACTAGTTCTCCTCAGTGCTACAGTAACAGAAATAATTAACATTGGCACACTGAAAACTGAGGAGGAGGGAAAGTTGCAAATATTAGACTTGGGTTTGAAAAGTGCCGAACTGTTGTATCAACATTTTAACATTGCAAACAATTCAGGAATCTTTGGCGTGTGCAACTCAAATTTAAGAAAAGCAACTATGCTGAACTTCCTGTATAGGATTCTGTTTTCATGACTTAGAATATTGACCACCAGCTGTTTCATAAAGACATCAAATCACATTCAAAAAAAATCTCACATACAAACAGCATTCATTTTTGGCTATATATTTGGATTCTTCAGCAATTTTCTGTTAATGAAAGGATCCTGATGGGAACAAACTCTCTCTGCACCTGATGGGACGACAGCCACTTCCCCAGACTCCCTGCAGGGTGTGACTATGCCACAAGGGGCAAGAGATCTTGCAGTACATGCTTACCAGAACCCCACTGTTGACAATTGTTGATTTATTTTCCACCCCCACTTCCCTACTATATATTAAACACCAGTGCAATGCAGTATGACAATAATGTGACTATTATAGACATTGCAGTGTCAATTGTCTAGTGGAAAAGGCCTAAGTAAATACATATGAGTGGTTAATACCCCACAAAACCATGACAGACACAGAAGCAATAAAATCCCCAAGAGTCTTCACTCGCTACCTTACTGGCAATAAGCAAGAGCCTTAGCATTCCTGTACCTTAATCATTATACTTATTTCTGGGATGTCAGCTGTGTGTGTGCTTCATGTCAGTTGAGCCCGATCTCTGATCAGCTCATGGCAGATGAATGGCTGCTAGAACTGCTGTGTATTCTATTACCTGTGCTCCAAGGCAGGAGAAACTTTAATCTTGGTATTTGCCAAATATGCAGCAATTTGCTGAATACAATTTAGATGCATACCCTTACTTCAGGCCCAATATGTGCACTTCATCTTCAGGAACTTCTATTACCTTTCTCTTCAACCTAGAGAACAGAGATTACCTCTTCATCTCTGGATTTCAGGGGATAGGCTTCTTCTTGTTGCTCCTGCTTGAATTTCTTCCACCCCTGAAGAAGAACCCTGTCTTCCCAATATATTTTGGGCAGCTGTACTTCAGCAGACTTAATAATCCTAGACAGTTTATCCTTTCCTTTTGTCTGCTTTGGCACTGCTTTACCAGGACCAGGTAAAGTTTCCTAACATGTGTGGCTTCATCCTGTAGGGAACAGCTATTCCTAAGAAAAAAGATATAGGCAGAAAAAGTCAGAAACTAAGACAAAGCAGACTTCACTCATGATCTATCCACCATGTAGAAAGAACTTCATCACAAATGATAATAAGGCCCTGTCTTCAAGAGATAATGGCTTATGCATTCAGTTAAAAATGTCTGATAATACGTCTACTCTGAGCACATCACAACATTAGAAAGGGTGCACAAATATGAAGGGGAAGATTTTTAAAGGCCTAAATTGAAATTAGGCACCCAACTCTCATTGACTTTCAATGAGACGTTTGCCCCCTTTGTGCCTCTGAAAATCAACCCCATGTTCATCTTTGACTCATTCCTTTCAACTGGGAGGGACTAGACTTCGGATCCTTTGTTAATTTTTTCACTTTTGTTTTCCTACAGTTGCTGTGGGGAAGCTCGGTTGAAGTAGGAGTTGTATTTTGCTCTGCAGGAACTAAGATTCATATTCTACCAGTTTTTGAAAGTAAAGACTTTTTAGGAATATATTAATAGTGTCCTCTTGACCTGCTATTGGGAGCAAGAAACAAAATGGCAGCCATGAGGGGCCCCATACTGCCAAAATGTTAAATTTAAGAAAACATTGTGACTATCCTTTAGTTTCTGCCATTATCATGTTTTCTGCCACTGTAACGCAAACAGATCCCACACAGTCACCTCAGTTCTCACATTTAATTTATACAAGGATTATTAGGACATGTTCAGCTATAAATATTACTTCCTTCACTGGTAGAAAACTGCCTCTCTTGTTTTTGTTTTTTCATTCTTCACAGAGTACTTTGTATCACAGTTCTGGACTAATGAAGAATGAATAAAAGAAAAGCTATACTGATTATTCTCAGAACAGTTAAAAAAATGTTGAGTCCTAAAAAATGACCTTGAGAGTAGAATCAAAAAAGCTTACTGATATTGAAAGGAGTGCTCTAAGTTTTCCTTGTGAGAGTACCAAAACAAAAACAGGCTTTTCTGAGTCTGAAAAATCCAGTCTCTCAGGGATACTGGGAGAATTGAGAAACATGCAGAGTCAGTTATTTCTTATTGATAATTTGTCTTGATCACACTAATTAGCTATTCCCTGTTTCATTCTGAACTTTCAACATCAAACATTTAGTTCTAAACAAGTTATTTGAACATGCAAGAGGTTTTTTTCTTTTTGCTTTGGTATATTTTTGCCAATATGCAAAATTTAACTTGTGCACATTTCCACTGAAACTATCTATAGATGCCTTAATATATTGTACTGTATCTGCCAGCTTTTACTCCAGCCATAAAAGCACCATTATGGAGTTTGGAGCAGAACATTTTCTTTCATGTGAAATGGAAATAAAGAAACATTAGTGTAACATTTAGGCTGAGTAATCAAGCATTCAGAAGTCAGGAAATTCAAAAGTTCAAGGTTTTCAGTGCACAGCTAATTCAGTTATTTGCACATCCTATATATTTTAGAGTACACATTATTCAGTTTCATATTTAAACGGAGAACATCAGTGTAAAATATTATTGTACATATGTGCAATACTGCCTGAGTAATCTTGCTTTGCAAATAAGTGAGCTAACAGGAGTGCAAATCCAAAGCTAATTTAGGTTTAGCTTAAATTTCAGAACCCGTGCATGATCTTGAAGTCTCTGATCTTGAGACTTGATGTTAGAAATGTTATAGTATTAAAACTCCTATCCTCCTCTGAAATTTAAATGGATGATATCTCAAGTTCTGCTTTTGGTCCATTGTAACTTTTTGAGGCGTCTATCTTTATTTTTTTTAATGTTTCATATCTCAGTCTTCCTGAACTTCTACTATGACCTTTGGGGAAAGGATTTTTGTTTGTATGTTTTCTGTATTGGCATAACTCAAAAACAGCTGAAATAATTCAGCAGAAACCCAGGAAAAAATATTTTTTTGGCTAAGGCCAACTGTGGAAAATGTCACCAAAGGACAATTTGAAAAAGTTAATATACTGTGAAAAAAAAGTCTTAGAATGGAAACTGCACTTAACTTTAGCATTTGATATTTACACATTTTATGATATCATCATAGCATTTCTGTGTATTCCAACGTGAGAAAAATGGTTTGAATCATAAAGTAAGGTCTCCTTTGCACTTTTCCCATAACCTAGGGCCAAATCAAATAAGGACCTGTTTTGGAAGTTTTACAGTTTGCCGGTTAGGACTCTTTATCTACAGTATCACCCACTCCAAGGTAGAAAAGGGAAGTTTGGGCATTGCCATGCTGCCCAGCCACTCCCCTTGAGATACAGGGAGAAGGCTGATAGATGCCTTCCGAAACACTTTTGAGTCTAATGGAGGAAGCCGGTATACACCTCTCCACTTGTAACAGCCTGCCCAGAACAGAACAGCTCATGCCAAGAGCTCAACGTCAGTCTTTAAATGATTAAACAATAAACAAACTCAGATTTTGACTGTGTGTACTTTTAAACTAGCAAACAAAGAAAAGGGAGCTCCTTGGTCACAGTGTTCTAAGCAAAAGCTCATGACTTGGTTCTGGGTTATTACAAAGATGCTCCTTTCCTGTCCCAGCCCTACACAGCGTTCCCTTGAGAGGAAGCAGGCAATTTTTCTTAACTGGCCTTCTGGCTCCTGATTGGTCAGTGTCTCCTTCTGACCCTTCAGAGAATAAAGTAGTGTTGGTCCCCCAGCCTGAGCAGATTTTCCTTAAACAGGAGGATATCAGGGTCCAGTGCCTCTGGCAGAGAACAGAGAAAGCCTGATAGACCCCATCAAATGGCTCTTCAGGATTGTCTAGAAATAGACAGGATTCCCTTGGGGTGAACAAAGTCTTTTGTATCCACTTCTGCTCTCTATATTCATTAATACAACTTCTGTGATGAAGGAGATCCAGAAAGGCTCTGCTGGAGCCCACTGATTATTGCCCTTCACAACGTGAAGTCACTACACTGATCTGAATCGAGTTACTTGAGTTACATCAGTACAAATAAGAGCAGAAGTTAGCCCACTGCATATGTGCTTACATTCTACATATAGGTACTAGAACAGATGATGGCAAACTAGCAGTTCTCTATGGGAGCACTACAAAGTATTTAAAATAGAATACTTGTCTACTTTCCTGATCTGCAGAGAACTCAGGTAATAGCAAACAATTTTCTGAAATCAAAGAGCTACTGACAGCTTTTATGGCTGTCATCTAGCCTTCTCATTCGAGGAAGCATAATTTTCTCCTTTAAGGCAGCCGACTATGTGCCTTAGGCTGGGCATGAATCATCAAGAAATGTTATAGTACACACTATAATTTTATAAACTACCAAGTTGGGGAAAATAGAGTTTAAGCTGTAATCTATGATGCTGTTACTATTTCTCCTAGGAAAAACCGAGTAACGGGCAGACAACTTCAATGGGCTTTTGGTGATTTGTTTTCCTGGACCTCCTGAGGAATATAGGAGTTTGATAAGTTTCTCTTGGCTAACTGAACCAGGGGCATACACTCTCCTCTTTGTTGTAAAGATTAGAGAGATGGTTTCTAGAAAGCCTGGAAGGATGCTTCCTGGCACAACACAGCATAGTCAGGTTTAGAAAGAGCTTTCAAACAAGTTAATAAAACAGCTTTTTTCAACAATGGCTTATAGTACTAATGTAATTGACAGAATTGTTTATGTATACACAAACATTATTTTCAACAGCCATGCAGCAATTCAGGCACCACTCTTTTGCAAACGGTTTGATATGATACAGTAACAAGAAGAGTTATGTAACTGAGTCATGCAAATCCATGCAGAAAACTTGTGATTCAGGCTTGGTCTACACTTACCTCGGCGATTCGGTGGCAGTCGACGGGAGTTACACAAAGTATGCAAAGAACTTGTGTAACTCCCTTCGACTTCTGTGCTTCTCTTCTGCGTGATGTCTTCACTGCACTGCGCCAATGGGAACAACATTTCCATTGACGCAGCGCTACGCCACTTGAGGTGCTGGTTTTAGTACATCGACTTCTGGATTGACTGACCACTCAGTCAATCCATATAAGTCGATCTGATGGCGGCAACTTTGCTGCCCTGAATGTAGACATAGCCACATACACACCAGAGTGCTGTTAAGATACTAACCTTTATTTCATAGCTCCAGTGGTTACAAAGGCTTATAACTCTGCCACATGGCCAAGGTTTGTATCCACTGATTTAAGGCTATTTCTACATCTTTCCTTTTTTGAAAATCAAATGCAAATAATACATAATATCTATCACTTGTTGGAATATTAATTTTCTCAAAATGAGCTGTCTTGTCAAAGCTGTAAAGTTTCAGTGAGACTTATTGGTTTTGACAAAATTCTTATTGGCAAAGTTTTTGGGATCCAGGACACTATTTTCACTGAGAGATTCTCACATTCCATAGCTCAGTGCTTAGGATACAGATCCAAGGGAGACTCAGGTTCAAATTCCTGTTCTGTTTGATTCCAAGTAGTTTTTCATCCCAGATCACTCTCAGTCAGGAAGAACATGAACTATGAGCATCTCAAGCTTATTCACTTTCTCTGTGACCAGAGATCCCTGGATCCAGAAAATGTTCCTGGATCCAAAAACTCAGATTTCAATCCAAAAATGGCCATTTTGACAGAATCTGCTTTGGCTAAAATATTCAAAAGATTTTATTTCCAGTCCAATGCAGAACAAAAATAAATTTTGAAATCTAAAAAGTTGTTGCGAAATGGAATTATCCTCCAGACAGCTCTGATAACAGCAACCACAGACTAATGCAAGCAGTTGGTACCACATAATTAGAGATGTCTGGGGAGGCAGTCAAGGTAGGTGATCTGAGCCCCGGACACATAATAGGATTATTCTGTTTTATTGAAAACTGTCAAATAACTATATTTGTCAATAGCCACATATTTTCTGGATCAAATAGCCACTTCATCTCAAAGTTTCTTCTGCAGTGACATCTTTGGTTGCTGAGACCTGTTTGCTGTTCCTGGTATTTGTCGTTGTCAGTATCTGACTGGGCCAATGTTAGTTCCATCCACATGCAGCAGCACTGTCAGCAGTGCTCTAGAGTTCTCACACATAAAAGCAATCTCTCCCCTTGATTATGTCTAGATTAATCCTGTTCATCATGCAAGACTGACCCTCTGAAGAGTGGCCTATGGCCAATGGCATATGGCATAACTGTTGCCTTGACAATTTGCCAGCCCACTTTCTCTGCTAAATCTAACATTCTCTGTCCATGCAAGCCAGGGTAATTCTCAAACATTCAGATCAAAGAATTTCTTCTCTCCTAATTGGCTGGCATATAGATGTTTTCTATCAAATTTCATTCATAGATTCTTTGGGCTTGGTCTACACTTACCTTGGTGATTCGGTGGCAGTTGACCGGAGTTACGCAAAGTACACAAAGAACTTGCGTAACTCCCGTCGACTTCTGTGCTTCTCTTCTGTGCATCGTCTTCACTTCACTGCACCAACGGGAACTGTGTTCCCATCAAAGCAGCGCTTCACCAATTGACGAGGTGGTTTTAGTGGTTTGACTTCTGGTTCGACTGAGCAGGTCTTCACTGACTGCTCGGTCAATCCAGATAAGTCAATCTGATGGTGGTCACTTTGCCACCGTCAGTGTAGACATAGCCATAGATTCCAAGGCCGGAGGAAGCATTGTGATCATGTAGTCTGATCCCTAATATAACACAGGCCAGAGAACTTCCTTAAAGTAATTCCTAGAGCAGATCTTTTAGAAAAATATCCAATCTTGATATAAAAGTGGTCAGTGATGAAGAATCCACCACAAACTTTGGTACCTTGTTCCAATGGTTAGTCTCACTGTTAAAAAATTATTCCTTATTTCTAGTCTGAATTTCTCTAGCTTCAACTTCCAGCCATTGGATTGTGTCATGCCTTTATCTGATAGACTGTTTGTTCCTCATGTAGGTACTTATATACTGTAATCAAGTCACCCCTTATTCTTCTTTGTTAAATTGAGCTCCTTACATCAATCCCTGTAAGACATGTGTCACGCGGGCTGCATTAGGAGGGGGGGGGCATTGGTGTTGTTTGACCTTAATATGTCAAAATCATAATAATTCATGTAAGACATGCCATGTCAGGTACTGTTAGAAAGGTTATGATATGCTGAATAAGATGATAATATTTGTGTTCGTGTGTAATATGTGCAAGGAAAGTTATGGAGATCTTTGATATCCCTGTATTTCAAACTGTGCTGTAAAAGACACACCCCAGACAGAGAGGCGGCAGGACAATAGCTTGCTTAATAGCCCATTCAAGGCCTTATCAGAAGCCAGAGGCCCGGGAAGAAACTAAAGGCATACCTGAAGAGTTACCAGGATTGGCCCATGTGACTATGGACTCCATTTTGGTTCCTGTAAAGTTCCACAAGCCACATGGCCAGTAACAGAGGGTATATAAGATCAAACCACAGAAACCATTTTGTCTTCGTCTTTGCCTTGTGTCCTTGTTCCTGTCCAGCTGCGGACACACCTCTGGATTAACACACTTTGCAACTGAACTGAAGGACTTAGACCCATCCAGGTACTGGATGTACACCAGAGGAACTATACAAGCCTGCAACTCCACAATTGTTCTAGAAACCTGATGTATATGGACTTTTAAATCATCTGTATGTATCTAATTGCTTTAAGCCTTTAACACTTCTCTTATTGTTTGTTTTTCTTTTA
>ML675604.1:49417558-49427849 GCA_007922155.1 Mesoclemmys tuberculata
CCAGATTTAGTGGGGGCAATGCACATAGAGCATCTTGCAGGATCAGGTCGAAGTAAGAACCTTAGAATTTGGCCATATTTGTGTACAATGCTGGTCTTTTCTTTCCCTTTGCTAAGTTAGATATTCATCTTTTTCAGATTATTTGAAACAGGGCTATTTTATAGATGCTTTCCAGATTTCTAAGCAGTCAGTCCAGATGCAAATATATGTGTCAGCTGTAACACATTTAGACCATGCTCAGTACACTGATTGCATTCAATTATTTTCCTATGGGTTTGCAGAGTCTCAAATCCTGCTCTTTCTTAACAAAAAGCTGTGTGAATCATGGCACCTAGCAAAATAACCCCTCAAATCATCAGTTACGAGAAAAATAAGCTGCCACATAAATGTCACCACACCAAATATGAAGAACTTCACTGGAGGGAAGATGAAAGCCTGGATGGAAGTATATATTTGTTCAGTTCTTTCTCTCCTAGAAACACATAGGGAGAGGATATCGTACTTGTAACCAGAGCACGAACAGTGTAAAGGAAAATGGTGTATAAAATATTCATTTAGTGTGGACATGGTGGAAAGTTGTGAAGACAGCATATTTTACATAGCTGTGTAAACGCAAACTTTCCAAAGTCAATGGCCATTGTCCTTTATGAGGAAGAATAATGAAAACATTTAAAATAAAAGCAGCACTTTAAAATGAAAATCAATAAAACTTTATATAGTAAATGAATTTTACAGAGAAAATTCAGGCATTTTGCAGATAGCACTAGGCCAATGGTAAACAAAAAAAATATGAAAATTCAGATATTTAAAAGTGCTCACTTCACATTTATCTCTCCCTTCTGCATTCATTTCCATGAATTTTCTAGACAGTGTCAACAGTGTTAAGAAAAAGTGAATTTTAAGTGATGTTAATTTATTATAGAAGTGACTAGAGGCCCTGAGTGTTCCATTGTGGTAGGCACACTATATACGTGTAGTAATCAGACAGGCCTTGCCCCAGAAAACTTACTGCCTATGCACACTACAAAATAATCACAGAAAACAAATTTTGAATTCGTAAGTGAACATGTTCTACCAGCAACCTGATTCTAATTGTAATGCTCATCCAATCAGGCCAGGCAAATATATCACATGGCCTGCATGCCCAACAACTTAAGAATTTTGAATTCTTACAAGTTATTCATTAACAAGCTACAGACCAAGAATTATTCAGTGAAATTGTCTGGAGAATAGTTTGGAATAAGTCATAATAGAATCACAGAACCGTAGGGTTAGAAGGTACTGCAAGGGTCATGTAGTCTAACCTCTGCCATGATGCAGGATTTGTTGGCTAAATCTCCAAGACAGATGGCTACCCAACCTCCTTTTGAAAATCTACAGTGGGAGCTTCCACAGCCTCCCAAGTTGGTTTGTTCCATTGTCCTACCGTTTTTACAGTTAGGAAGCTTTTCCTGAGATTCAATCTAAATCAGCAGCATAATTTGAGCCCATCACCTCTTGTCCTACCCTCTGTAGCGAGAACAACTTTTCTCCATCTTTTATTTTATGGCAGCCTTTCAAGTATTTGAAGACCGCTCTCATATCCCCCCTTAATCTCCTCTTTTCCAAACTAAACATACCCACTTGCTTCAGCCTTTGCTCATATGGCTTGCATTCCATCCCTTTGATCATCTTTGTCACTTGCATCTGGATCATTTCCAATTTCTCTACATCCTTTCATATACTGGTGACCAAAACTGGATGCAGTACTCCAGATGAGGCCTAACCAGCACTGAACAGAGTGCTACTATCATTCCTATGACTTGCATGCTATGTCTGTGCTAAAGCAACCTAAAATTGCATTTGCTTTTTTTTCTTTGCAACAGCATCACTTTTTTTGCAACAGCATCACAAGGATGGAAGGGACCTCAGGAGGTCATCTAGTCCAATTCCTTGCTCAAAGCTGTACCAACTCCAACTAATTATCCCACCCATGGCTTTGTCAAGACTGGCCTTAAAAACCTCTAAGGGTGGAGATTCCTCCACCTCCCAAGTAACACATTCCAGTGCTTCACCACCCTCCTAGTGAAAAAGGTTTTCCTAATATCTAACCTAGACTTCTCTCACTGCAACTTGAGACCATTGCTCCTTGTTCTGTCATCTGTCACCACTGAGAACAGCCTAGCTCCATCCTCCGTGGAACCCCCCTTCAGGTAATGAAGTCTGCTATCATATCCCCCCCCCATTCTTCTTTTTTGCAGACTAAACAAGCCTAGTTTCCTCAGCCTTTCCTCATAAATCATGTGCTCCAGTCCCCAATCGGTTTTGTTGCCCTCTGCTTGACTCTCTGCAATTTGTCCACATCCTTCCTGCAGTGGGGTGCCCTAAACTGGACACAATACTCCAAATTTGGCCTCACCAATGCAGAATATAGGGAATAAATTACTTTCCTCAATCTGCTGGCAATGCTTCTATTAATGCAGCCCAATATTTCGTTAGCCTTCTTGGCAACAAAGAAACACTGTTGATTCATATCCATCTTCTAGTCCAATGTTCTTCTTATCCACTGTAACCCCCAGGTCCTTTTCTGCAGAATTGCTGCCTAGTCAGTCAGACCCCAGTTTGTAGCAGTGCATATAATTCTTTCGTCCTAAGTGCAGGACTGTGCACTTGTCCTTGTTGAACTTCATCAAATTTCTTTTGGCCCGATCCTCCAATTTGTCTAGGTCACTCTATATCCTATCCCTATCCCTTCTCTAAGTGTTGCATCTTACATTGTCTTTGTTGAATTTCATTTTGTTGTCTACAGAGCAGTCCTGATTTATCAAGATCCTTTTTAATATTAGCTGAATCCGCCAAAGTGTTCGCACTGCACCCCCAGCTTTGTCATCTGCAATTTTGATCAGTACTTTCTCTATTCCCACCTCCAGGTCATTAATAAAGATGTTAAATAACATCAGACCAAAACTGATCCCTGTGGAACCCTACATGAGACCTCTTTCCAGTTTGACATTATTCTAGTAATTGTTACTTTTTGTTTGTGGTTGTTTAATCAATTATGTATCCATTTAAAGGTAATTCTGCAGAACCTCCATTTCTTCAGCTTATTTGTCAGAATATCATGTTGGACTGTGTCAAAAGCATTGCTAAACTCCAGATATATAATGCATCCAAGGAAATCATGATTCATTTCCAGACATTTTATAATCAGAAAAAGGAGGTGACATTCATATGTTATTAATTACAATTTATTTCCCCATCTCTGTTTGCAGATTGCTTGAACTACACTTTGATAACTTCTGTCAGGGGAAGTATTTTCACTAGAGTTCAAATTGCATTAGCCAGAGAAACATGTTTAAAAAATATGCTTACTAAAAATGCACTAATGCTAGTTCAGGCATCAGAGTAGACCTATCTGTGTTTATAAAATGATTTATAAAACCAATGTATGACAAAGGTATCAAGGCAGAAAAAAGGCTAGAAATGAGGTTCGAATCTGATAATGCTTCACAATTTTGTTTTGTTTTGTTTGAGTTCTTACCTGAAATAGCATAAAACTTGAAAGATTAGTTGGTTTGCAAGATGACTGCCTTTTTAAGCTGAAATTTCTCTAGAAAGGATATTCATGCAATATTTTGGCTGCATCCAAAGAGAAAAATTGGATTTTTCTAATCTGGGATCCACCCAAAAATCCAAACCAGGGGAATGCTGGTATATTAATTTTAGGAGCCAAGAATTCAAATTGAAAGGTGTTCAAAGATTCAGAGATTCCTGTTTTATCCATCTTTATAGCAAATAAATATATTTAATAGATTTCACCATAGACATCCCCCTATACAATGCAACTCAAATCAAGATCACAAAACTCCTATCCTTCACATAACTATGGATCCTAAAATTTAGCAAATAGCTAATATGTCAGTTCAAATACTATTACAACTAAAATAGAATTTAGCAAAGTAACTTAATGTCTTTCTTTATTTAAATTAAGTCACTTCAGACAAGCAAAAGAAAAAATTAAAACACATGCTTTCAGGTACAACAGCTGCACATGATGCATGACTGAATTTTTGCTGCTGAATTGTCTTAAAAGACTGCTACACGTATTTAACAAAACAGAATTCAGAGCTTCATTGGTCAAAAGCCCTCCAGGGAAAGGAATGTTTCCCTATATTTGGCTTCGCTTTTTTCATCTGCCTTAACCATTTTCTTGAGATCTTAAATTTTAATCAATTGATTAAACGCATGCCTGGATGTCTTGGTGCCTATATCAAATAAGTAGAGAAACTCTGAATGAAAAGAATTTAAAATACAGTGAGGTGTTTTGAAGATCTTAAAATCATACTAGCCTATTCTTCTGTTGAGATACATATATGTGTGATTAATATTAATATTATATTTTATGAATGCATATTGAGGAGACTATTGTAATACCTTACCCTTCAGCAATGCTATACACTCAGTGTCAGTACTGCGGGAATAATCTGTATTACAGATACAGATATTTTGACTACATTGGAGAAGCCAATTGTGTGTCCTCAATTAATTTACAGATAATAATTTATTCAGCAAATGTAGTTTTCTTTCCTCCTCTAAATCGCAGAATGCCTATGAGCAGATCTTCCTATCCTTGAATATTTATCATTCAAATTACTCAGGAAATTATTCATTTTTAGAATTTTTTTGGATGGACTGATCCATTTAGTTATGAGTATACGTCTGAAATTTATTGGTCACCTAAATCAGATGGTATTGTTTCTGTTCTCTAATTGGTTGACCATCACTGTTTTAAGCAGGAGGAGGACGTGAAAAAAGCCACTGGGACCTTAACACTCTCAAAGATAAGCAGATACAAAGAATTCTAGGGGAAAAAATAAACTTTTCCTTTCCGTGATATGCAGAATTTGCACAAGATATCTTTATTAGAAAAACTAAACCACTGACAACTTATTGGTCTGGTGTAGATTTTAAATTTAATTTTCTCAGGTTAAAGTATCATAAAGTATTTGCTCGTGCATCTGTAATAGTTGTGAAGGAAGGGTGCAGTTGAATTTCTCTCTGGATTGTTTAATTGTCTTTTTTTGCCCCTCAAAGATGTAGTGAGGAGTATGGGGAAAACTTTTTCCTTGCTCTTCAGACACTGTCCTATGTTGTATATTCTTGTGCAAAATAACTCAGTTGGTTGAATGTTTGTGGTGAGCAAACAAGTAAAAGATACAAACCTGCATAAAGGGACTTCATTTTTAAATATGAATGAGTACATGCAGAATGTTTTTAGAAGTATTTATTCATGCAACTCTAGTTTTTAAGTACTGATCTAATAATAAAAAAAATGAATGTTTATCATATACCTAAATACAAATTAAATAGCATACATATATAGGGCCAAGAGCCTCAACTTGTTAACCTTCTTGACCTCAAAGGAGTTTAATCAATTTACACCAGCTAAGAATCTCACCTATAATAGTTTACAAGTATTGTATACAATATTAAAAATAGCAACTAGGGGCACCTCTTATTTCACTGAGGGTTTCATATGCAACATTTTTTAAGAATGTTTGGGCCAGATCTTCAACTTGTGTAAATCCATTCACTTTAGTGGAGTTATGCTGGTTTACATTTCAATTCCTGCATATGACTAGCCAGAGAATGTTTCTGTTTCCTTTGTCTTGAAGACATAAACTGTGACTATTTAATAGTTCACAGATACATTAAAGTTACTTTGGGTGAATGTAGGTTTTCTGCTTTATATGCCTTTATTATGTTCTTCAGTACTGGTCTAGGAAGAAGAGTTTATTTGTAGGTAGATATACAATGCACTACCAACTCCAACTGTAATGTTAAATATGTATTTAGCCTTAAGCTTATAAAATTGTCACCTTAAAACTCATATGAAACGTAATAGTAGAATTTTACTTTTGCCCGGAGAGTAATTTCCCAAGCACCATCTGCTTACTAATATCACCTAACAAAATTAGGACTGCCATTTTCTTGTGCAATTATCAAGCCATATTCTTCATGGAAAGACAACAGTTTCTCATATTTTGCTCTCTGTGCATATAGAAGGGATTATTTCCTATAATGGAGAATCAGTCAAACAAATGGGTTGCTATTTTCATTTTCAAATAATACTGGTCCTTCCTAAAAGGGAGGAATCAATTTCATTTGGAATTACATTACCAGCTTTATTAGTGCATGGATGATTACTCACCTCTGCAAAGCTTCAGGTTTACAACAGATGAAACAAACTCAGATGCAGGATTTTGAAGATTTATAGAGGCATCATAGTGGCCTTGGAGTTGTTTTCCTTTGAGATTATCAAGAGTGTTAAGAGACAATCAGATCACAGGATTGAAATGGTGAAATCCCAAATGAGAAATGTTTCAAATTAAGTCTGAATATCTTTGTTGATTCTCTTCTCTTTGTCTTCTGTGAAAACAAGAAGACAGAAATAATAAAATTACAGAAAAACTTGAGGGTTATACTGAACCTGGCTCTGCGTAGGTGCTTGAAGGAGGGCAGTGGTGCTTCAGGTATGTTTGGGAGGGGATTTCAAATCTCCTTTTTCTGCATCCCTGCACAAAGCCGAGATGGAATCAGTCCTTGCATCCAGATTAATACACTGGAGGCGCTAGGCTCTCCAAAGGAAGAAAGGCAGGGAGTTATGCACACCCTAACCCTTCCATGCCAGCTAACAGAGCCTTCAAAGTGTAATGATGGTCCCACTACCCCAACATTCATTAAAGCTCTAGAAGGCATTGTTGGTTATCAATTATTCTCCCCGCTTTGCTCTTTTACCTAATCTACATGAAATTCGCTGAGATATTTGTAGGCTCATTGACTGACTGAATCATTACTTCCACAACCAAATAGCCTTACAGGCTGATCCTGTTTTTCCTGAAAGCTTTTATTTTCCAGTGAACTTAGAGTGCAATATTTATAAAACAAAAAACGGAGTCCAAAAATAGTCAAGTCAATTGGAATGACTCCTTCACCTTGCAGTGAGTGGCTGTAGTGTCTTCCTTGGTCCCAGTTATTACCCCTTCTTTCCTCCTATGATAACTATGGAATATTCTGTAGCCTGCCTCCTAAGCCAATCAATTGACCCACAGTCTCCAACCATATGATTGCCCAAGATACCATGGGTCTGCATCCTTTCACAATAGCATGAAGTTTACCTTATGAACACACTTTCTATTTCTACATGCTTTACCCAGAGGTCCCAGACCTAGAGAGAATCCAAGCAACATGTAGCACTTTCAAGTGTTTTTTCTAGAACCATAACTAATCTGCAGACGTTCCAGACAAGTGGAGGTTACAGAGTTTCCTCTCCATGAGCATTGGTAGAATACCACCAGAAACAAGACTGCTGAGTAACTCCTCAAGCTTATATGAAAGTGAAGTATAATTCCTGGAAGTACAGAACTGACTCTGACTGAGCTCTGGCTAGTTCATTTTTAATGAGTTTGCATGGGGAAATTAACATTTTTGAGATGATGTGGTTTGAGTGTCTCCTGTGCCCAGAGTCTGTTTAGTGCAGGATAATCACTAAGGAGCTGATTCTTAGGGCCAGCCCCAGAGAGAGTTAGAACTGCTTCCTATCAGTTCACTTGTTCCACTGACATGGTCCTGATTAGACCCTGCAACAAAGTAGGATTGTTGTGACCAAGCGGAGTACGGCCGAGCCCACGTTCTTCTTCCCCTGAAGCGGGGTACTGCAGATTCAGCGCCCAGAGACAGTCCCTCTGTACCATCAAGGACAGAGGAATTCTCTGCAAGCCTCTTGTGGTCTGTTTCCGGTTCCTTTGAGCCAAGTGGCAACAAGGGGCTAGATCTGAGGAGAGTATCCATCCCCCTATACTTTGATATGTGGTATTACGTTGCTGTTCATTCCTCCTGCTTTACCTGCATATAACAAGTACTCAGCTGTCTACATAAATGGGACTGTTTAAATGAAGTTTTGTTCCTTATTCTATTTTATTTTATTTTATTCCTTTGTTATTTTCCTATCTTTATCATGCAAACACCTATATTATCTTTCATGTGTACTTTTCTTTATTCTGCATAAAGCAGATTTGCTACTGTTATTTTGCAAAGAGATATATGCGGATACTATCATAAGGAAAAACTGAATCCACTTTTCTGAAGGCAACAGACTGGGTAAACCATTAATCAAACAATCAAACAGCAGACTGGGTAAACAATCATTTACCTCATTAACACTTGCCCTCCTCACTGTGATGTAACTCACCCATCCTTATATATTTACCAAACTGAAGTTTCCTCTTCATGCATCTGATGAAGTGTGTTTCTACCCACAAAAATCCTACGCTGAAATAAATTTGTTAGACTTTAAGGCGCCAGAGGACTCTCATTCTTTTTCTAAAAACAGATTAACACTGTTACCCCTCTTGAATTAATCAAACTACGTGTTATGATTCCTGATTTCAAACTAAGAAAAGTAGCAAGCCATTCTGCAGCACCCAAATTTCTTGAAAAACGAGTGGGCATCTCAATGAATTAAAGGTAGAACTGTCAAGTAATGGCAACATGTATTCCCGAAAAAGTTCACCAACTTTACTCATGGTGTGATTCAGATTCATGCCTCTCAATTTTTCTTGAACAATCAGATGATCAGTTTTTGTTTGTCCATATAGTTGCATAATGGCTGCTATTTATACAAATACTCATATCTGTGCATGAACAAAGAGTAATCATTATGCGTTATTCACTATTTAACATTAATTTTCTCCCATTTAAAAACTTTTAAACATTTGGTCATGGTACATAAATAATGTCATATGACCAGTCACACATGGTGAATAGCTTGAAAAGACACCAAAAGCCTTTGAATAGGGAAAAAAAAGCTATGGGACATGATGTAAAATAACAGGTGTCCTTTTAAAATACAGGACACATGGTCAATCTGCTTTTGAGAGGTAGATAGTACAGATTGTGTCCAAGAGAAATAGAAAGGAACATAAAGATTTTTAAGTGTATGATTTTCAAAAGGATTCAGTGTTGGCCTATTTACTCCTACTGAAATCAGAGAGAATTTTGCCATTGACTTGTTTGGGAACAGATTTAGATCAACATGGAGCACTATTGAAAATCACACCCTAAATTGATAGCTGTAAAGCTTTTATTTATATGGGGGTTTGTTTGTTTGTTTGTTTGTTTTTGAGGTGATCACTAAAACATTTTGGTTAATAATGGTTAATAAAGTCAGAACCTGAAATCTGTAATAAGGACGACAATCATGCCATATAGTATACCAGCAAATATAAGGATATCACTACACAGATTTCGGATAATCTTGCTTTACCAGAAAAAATAACTTCTGTTGCTTGGAAAGTGGATATTAGACCACTCAGGTTTTGAATATCTATATAATCTAGCAGCAGGTGGTTGCTTGTTTGTATTACGTACGCATATAATCCAGTCTAATACTTATTATCTTTGTGACTACAACTGGGAGAAGTATGCATAGTAAACAATTTATTCATTGAAGTTAACTCTTTTTACTATTTATGAATTGTCTGCAACCTGAATACGTACATGGTTCAAAACTATTCAACAAATATTTTATGCAAATGTATTCAGTCTATGGGTTGCTTGAGAAGTATACTGTGTGTATTTGAAATTTGCAGTTCAAAATTTGAGCTGTTTTGATTGAACACATAAATCATATGGTATGTTTCTGTTCTCTCAGCCTGAACTTAACTGCTAAAGCCAACGGACACTTTAGACTCACTAATTTGACATTTGTTTTCCATTAATATTTTCCCACATGCACTTAAAACATGCTGTTCAGAAGACAACAAAAATAAGACAGCTCTTAGGGCTTTGTGAAGGAGGCATATGCTGGCACACAGTTTTGACTTAAACTGAGTTTCACTGTAAGAGCTATTTTTTTGTCTTGGTGACAGCAGTGTAAAACAAGAGTAGCTCCACTGATGACACTGATTTTGACTGATTATTGTCCAGTCTGTCATCTTATTTTTTAAAGGAATTTTAGAGAAAATATGGTTCAAAGCAACTTTCACAATAGCTTGAGGCCTCAGATTTATCTGACCCTTTTCATTCCAGTATTAGGCTGGGTATGGTATGAACTAGAGTAGATTATGCTTTTTTCAAATAATATTTTTCATTTTTTTAAATTCTTTTTTCTAGGAAACCTCAGAATGATTTTTTTCTCTTTCTAACTTTTTGTTTGTTTTTCAGTTTCCCCATGTTTTGTCAATGTCAAAATACTAGAAAGAAAGAAAGAAAGAAAGAAAGAAAGAAAGAAAGAAAGAAAGAAAGAAAGAAA
>ML675604.1:49427859-49481075 GCA_007922155.1 Mesoclemmys tuberculata
AAAGAAAGAAAGAAAGAAAGAAAGAAAGAAAGAAAGAAAGAAAGAAAAGAAACGAAAAAGTGGAGAAGCAAAGAAAGAAGGGGAGAAGAGAAAGAAAAAAGGGACAGAGAGGAAAGGAAAGGGAAAAAATGAAAATGTGATTATTTTTGGAAATTAAATTGTGTAAATGAAAAATCACTCATTTTCCAAACTCATGGAATGAAAATTATTTAGAAACTTTCAGACGTTTTCATGAAAAAACATTAACATTTTTAATGAGTTGTAATGTGAACACTGCACTTATTTATGTTGGTTGATGGACTGATACTGCTGATTACATAACCCAAGAACCAGGGCTTCCAGATCTC
Source organism: Mesoclemmys tuberculata (assembly GCA_007922155.1). Lineage (NCBI taxonomy): Eukaryota > Metazoa > Chordata > Testudines > Chelidae > Mesoclemmys > Mesoclemmys tuberculata. Next base: position 49,428,207 of record ML675604.1, read on the forward strand.
TCAGATATTCTTGACACAAAAACTGGTGCAAACATGATTGCAGCCCTTGGCAAGGATAGGTGGAGTTATCTTTAGTGGCTTTTTGTTGTTGTTTTGTTCAGAAGACCCAGTGGTTGGTTTCCATCAATGGATGTCAACTTTGAAGGCTCTGTCACATGCAGTATCACCGGGCTCTATTCTGTTAGCATTCCTGTGCAGTGCAATGTGTACGAGACTGTTGGAGGAGATGAAAGGGCCATGTTATATGGACTAATATCGCCAATATTAGACCACACTGAGTTCTACATTTCTTTTTCATCAGATCTGACTGGTGCAATTGAATGGCTTGCCCAAAGTTTTGCTAGTATGGCTTGGATAAGGGCAAACTGGTTGCTTGGTGAGACAGAGGTTGGGCAGATAGGATGGAGGAAATAAATGGAAGATAGGGAAATAGTATTGTCAGTGACCAGAGGCCACATTTATTGTCCTTCAGGACATGATGCCAGGACTGGTTCCCCAGGTTTTCTCTGAGTAGAGTCAGTTGGGGAAAGGAGGGAAGGAATGAGTAGATGGGTTGGGATGGTGGTCCAACTTTAGATGTGGGAGGATTTACAATGTCTACTTTTGGAAAATTGGGTCATAATGATCTTGTAATTTTTAATAAGACTGTACATATGGTGTATCTTTGGGGAAAGGGAACTGACTGTAATGCTTGTTCTCATAAATCAATACTTAGAACTCAATCCGCCTGCCTATTTATTTTCCATGCAGAACTTAGAGTGCTTTGTTTTTATATCCTTTAATTACTCTTTCACTAGGAACAGGAACTGACAGTTGAAGTAGTTACTGGCAGTTGTTATGTTTCCCAAAATTCAAACATCCACATAAAACACAGTTACCACTGTTTTTTAAGCTGCATACCCCACAACTAAGAAAAAAAAACAATAGATAAGATATTTTCTCTTTTTTCTTCTCATATTCATTTATAAACCTCAATTTCCAATGGAATCATTATGCTTCTGTTCTAAGAAGTGGGAAAATAATGGGGAAAAAGAATATAGAAATTACAGTCAAGATTTTCACAAGTGACTAGTGATTTTAGGCACTTTAAATTATTAGTGTCCATCTTGAGTTATTTCAAAGGGACCTGAGTTATAGAGGGTGGATGCTCAACATTCTGAAAATTGGGTGCCTTTATGGTTTCTCTTGCTGGGAATTAAAACAATGAGGCATTGAAAACCACTAGTAATTTTTTTTTAAATCTTGGACATAGCATATGATATATAACCACACACTAAAAAGTGTCATCATAACAGTTACTTTAGCAGTTTTCTAATTACATTCTCTGGCATTTAGGTTTTGGATGACATATACAATTTATTTTTACAATAAGTTTCATTTCCTTGCAATGTATCACAACCCTAATATCATTTAACTGCAGTTTATGTGAATGTGCACAAATGGATCTAAAACAGCTAAATATAAGAGTATTTAAAGTGAAGGTTATCTCATGGGATTAGTTCACTGTCTATACCTCAAACCTCAGTCTGACAAACTTTCAGTTGCTATGGTGATGCCCATTTATGTTTAAGCATTTATTTGAAGAAAATAGAAATACACGATTTTCTTTCAATGTTAGAAATAATTGTACACCTTGTTTTTCTTATGATTATTCTTGTTATGAGTCTAGAGTCCACAACCAAAATTGGAGGGGATTTGAGGGAGGCGGGAGGAACTGAGGCACCGAGAAGTCAAGTGATTTGCCCAAAGTCATACAGGGAGTCGGAAGTAGAGCTGGGAACTACATCTAGATCTTTTAAGTCCCAATGCAGCTTTCTAATCATAACACCATCCTTTCACCAGTGCTTAAATATAGGAGCAATTTTATGAAGTACAGTAACAGTCTTTCAAAAATTGAGTAGAAGTTTAAGCCCAAATAATAAAATACATTAGAAGCAATGCCCCACTCAAGCTCTTGTCATTTTACTATATTCTAGATAAAGCAAACAAAAGTGTTCACAGTTTTGAGGTCAAATCAGCCCTGGTGGAAGGAGGAGAAACACCTATTGACTTAACTGGAGATACAATTATTTTGGCAAGAAGCTGAATTTGGTACTTTTGGACTATGATGTAAAAATAGACTTTTCCACAGTTACATAGAATAAGGAATTCATCACTTTACATTAAAATTGAAGACTACTAAAGATGGACATTGAATGGGAATGTAAAATAACATCTGAAGCATTGAAAATTTAAATGTTCATCCCTTTCTCTGAATTAATGGACCATTTTAATTGTTCTCTCACCCTGTCCATAATTAGTGCCACCACAGGCCCTGCCCCATTCACATGCAGCCATTTGTCTTTACCTGGTACCTGAAAGAGGTCTTTTTGCCAATATAAGATGATTTTGCCTAAATCTAATCCTCCTCCTTTAGTCCTCCAACCCCTGTTTTAGCCTTATCCTATCCAATCCCTCTTTCTCCACTAACCCTATTTTCCCATGAGTCTTACTTTTGTTGATGTTCCCATATCAGTTGGTTTAGACTGCCTTGAGATCCTTCATTATTATCCAGCAGTCTGCAGCACTTCCTGGGTTCAGTCTCCCCAGAATGTATTACATGACTATAGAAAGTCCTGCAAAGTACAGGTTAACAGAACAGGGGCTCAAGGCAGATTTGATGGCAGAGAATAGGGTTTAATTTTCATCTATCAAACATAGATTTAACAAGAGAAAGTCAGATAGTCAAGGGAGAAATTCAAGGATCCGGTTGGAGAAATGGAGATTGAAACTGGGCTGCTCACAAAATTTCTTTCAAAACAAAACTTTGACAAAAATATGGGAGATAATGTCATGGAAAATATGGTATGTTTTCCTACTAGCTCAAGTATGGAGTATTCCTTCAGTAGGATGTCAGTTGTATAACACCCTGCTGGAATCCTGTGCATAGGTCTAGGAACAGCCAATGAGAAGAAAGGCATTCACCATATTTAATTTCTTATCCTGGCCAGCTTCTAATACGGGTATTTGCAATCCACTATTTTATATTCTGGTACTTAACCAGGTGGGTCTAGTGATGTATTGTTGGCAAGGACAGGGAACTCAGCCTTCCCATGGCTTACACTACAGCATCCCCCCTTCCACCAAACATCTGCTCGGTCAGCTTCTAGGCGTTCCCAGCACAGTGCAGGTTACTGTGCTGGTGGTGACCTGGTTCATATTTAGTTATTATTTTGTCAGGCTGCTGGAGATTTCTTGAGGAATGCAAGTGAGAGAAGGAAAAAGATGATTTTTACTAGTTTATAGACCAGCTAAACCCGAATGGAATTTCATTGCACAGAAAAAGGGCAGTTCTCTATCACAAAGATTTTCCTCCTGTCAAATATCAAAGGCTTGCAAATAAGGGAGGAGTGCTACAGCTTCTCAAAGGAAAAAAAAGTCATAATGGACAATGTTAACAAACCTAAATAGACGAGTTGTGACGAACTCTCCAGATCAGCCATCTTTCAGATAATCAATTAATGTAGTGAACAACAGGGTCATCCAAGGTTATCAGATTTCCTTAACAGTCTCTTGCAAGACATTATCAAAAGCCATTTGAAGTCTAAATAAATTAAACCTTTACTGGAGATCCTTAATTTAAGTGTCTATGTCTGCTCTGTGTTCATATATCTGATCCCCGAACATCATCTTCTTTGAGCTTTGAACCATTTATTCTGCTTCTCTGTGAACTACATGTATATCTTTCTGGGAGTAAAGAGGAAGGATGATTTCATTTATCTTGGGTGCATGCAAAATGATATACGGGATCATCCTCTGCTGCTTCTTGTTACTGTTTTCTGCCATGCGTGCCATCTAGGGGTCTCATGTTTTTCCTTTTCTTTCTTCTGGCTTCTTGTAGTTACAAACTTTCAGCTTGTAGAAGTCTGTGTTCCCCCAGCTGAAGTCCGCTCTTCCTAAAGCTTCACTGTAGCTTTGCCATTTCTCTGAGAGTCACTTTTCCAGACAAGTCCGAATTCAGCAATTTGACATTGAAGTAAAAGTAACTTCAGGTGATATGAAATCTGTACACCAACACATTTCTGTTCGGCTTTTCACACTTTCTACTTTTCACTGTCATATCTGATTCAGTGAACTTTATTTTTTTCCCCTCTCTCTCAGTGCCAGGATAGATCATAGTTCGATATAAAAATGCATTGAATCTGGCTTGGTAAATATCTGAAAGTCTGTGCTGTACACATCAAGAGCTTTTCATGAAAAGATTTTGATGTATTTCTAATTCTACAATATGAGGCTAATCATAAGATATATTGGATGGTGCCTACCAGCAAAAAAGCTCCTCCAGGAAGATTTCACAGCATAATTTTTAGTTTCAGAGATGCATGAAATGGTGGCATAATAAGGAAGCAGGAGTTAATTTTTAAGTTACCTCCAGCCAAATAGAAGAACATGCTTCTTTCAGAACTTCCTTTATCTATTTTTTAAGTCAGTAATTCAGTAAACAGAATGAGAGTAAAATATTCAGCAAAAGAACTGCAGAAATACCAAATTATGCGGAATCATTGACTCCCACTACTGTAGCATATTGTCCACTGGCAGAATAGCAGAAAAAAAGAACCCTGGAAACCAAGCAGACTGCACCTGGTACTTTGATCTTGAGGACTCTAAGGAAGGCATTTTGTATAATCACATAACAGCCCTCATTCTGCTGTTCTCCAAATGTTCAGAGAAAAAAAGAATTAGGTGTTGTGTTCATTTCTCCTCCCCAGTGCAGGATGCCTTTCTTCCCTTTTTAGGGCTTGATTCTGTAACCCACACTCCCACTGAGTAAAGCTTACTCAAATTAGGAATTGCACTGAAAAATCAAGCCTTAAGGTGGGTATGTTCTCATAACATCACATTGGAGAGGGGATTTATGCAGACAGTGCTGACTAACTATAAGAGTTACTCACACCAGTTTATCAGAACATTTGCTAAGCTTCATGCATTTCAAAGTGAACAGTATCAAACTGGTCAGTTCTTGCTTTTGCAATGAAATCAAGTTAAAATTCACACATTCTTATTGTTTCGATGCAAAACCAGGTGAAATATGGTGATTTCAACTAAATTTCCTTTTGATCATTCTTTAGATAAAAAAGTGAAAGTGAAATTCAGGAAGGGTAAATGACATAGATCAATACTGTGGAAAATGTTTGCACCAACTAGTGAAAAGTGAAGCTGCTGAGTTTGGATATCTCTAGACAAGCCTAAAAAATGTTGGCATTAAGTTGGAGTAAAGAAGCCCCAATATACAGCATTCAATACACATATCTTCAATGCTCATTTCTAACAGCCTCTCTGTTCACTAATCTGCTGGACATTTTTGTTCTAGTCTGTAGCCACTTTACTGTTCCTGTATCTGGTTTCACATACCACAGCATATTGGCTTGGAAAACTATTTGCTTAGTTCAGAAGTCTTTACAAGAGCACATTGACAGTAACATGGTGAATTTCAGACCTGATTCTGATATTAGACATGCAGGCCTATATTGTATTTTATGAAATCAGCTGCAGGCTATGTGACTGATTTTTATGGTAAATTTTATATTTAATTTCCTTTTTTTTAAAAAAAGGAAAACAGATTGATGTCATAATTCCCCCTTTACAGCTGTACTGTCAATCATGTATGCCGGTAGAGACTCCACAATGAAAAAGCAATACAAATCCACGTTTGCTATAAATAACAGACTATCATTTATATTATGAGGTAGGTCTCATAAGTTAAGTCCTAGTCCTCTTCAGCTGCAGATGAAATATGCTGGTGGAAATTTTGCAGGATAAACTGTGCCTGCAAAAGAGAGGCCATTTTTTAGAAAATGTGGCCCTAAGTATTTATAAATCTTTACAGTCAACTAAACAGAATTGTAAGTATATATTTCTGAAGTGATAATTTTATACAGCTCTTGGGCAGCACTGATTTTTAAGTGTCTTAAAACAGAAAGTTTTAGAGAGGAAGCAAGATCCAGTGGTTAAGTGTGCTGCCTGGGTCTTACTGTTCCACCATGGACTTCCTGTGTGACCCTGGGGAAGTCACTCTGTGCCTCAGTTTTCCATTTGACAAAAGTAATAGTAAAATAATAGCACTTCCCTACCTCACAGGGGTGTTGTATGGATAAATACATTAAAGATTGTAAGGTGCTCAGATACTACAGTAATGGGGGCCATAAAAGTATGATAGCTAGATGGTGGGGGTCTGTGTGTAATTTATTTATTTATTTTTGCACATTGGCCTAGAGACCAGTTTTCATTGCACACTGGCTATTTGGAAAGGTTAAACTTGCAAAGCTCAAAAATCTCTGTTACAATGGATGCACAGTAAAATCTTACAGCCAGATCTTCCAGGGTTCCCTTACTTCAGATGCAGGACTGTTCTTTTAAGTGATTTTACAATAAAGCAAAGCTTTTTCTTCTTTTTTCTTCATCCACTAAAGTCAAATGAGGTGAGGGGAACAATGGTAATTAGACATGTTTGTATATGGAGGTACCTGATTTGTCCCTGCAATCAGGGTAACTTTGTGCAGATTTTGTCCAACATAATTGTATTCCTATGTTGTCAGAGAGTTTACTAATGAAAAATCTTTTATCCCCTTCATTCTCAACGAAACTCTGCCTGCCCACTATACAGTATACGTTTCATGCGGCAGTATTCTTACGAAAGCATTTTACAAATGCTATGTGCAGTGGTCATTTCACCTGGCCACTGAAATGCAAGTATTCCCAGCTGTTTTAACACTACACAAATGTAGGGCGGGAAGTGAAGAAAAGTATTGTATTCAACTGAAACTTCAGGAAGGTGAGTAGAATGACATTAAGCTACTCTATATGTGCATATACATACCAGAGTTGTTTAGATGAGGACAACTTCCTAATCCTGCATGTTGTCCAGACTGACACTGTGAAAATGATCCAGAGGACCTGGTAGGACAAAAACGTGTGTGTGTTTGTGTGTGTGTGGGGTGGGGGGAGTAGAGTTAACTTTGTGGTTTTCATGACTGGTTGAAGTAATTACAAAAACAGTCTTGTTCTTTCTTGATTGTATTTCCTGGGATTTCACATTCCATATGTTCTTGTGTTATTCCTTCATACACTCTGATTTCCTCTTCCCTGATGACAAATGTTTTTAGTTTCTACTTTGCATGCCCATTTACCACATTAATGTATTAGTGCTCAGAGGCTTAAAAACCTTTCAATTCTCTTGTTTGCTATTTTATAATTGTAGTGAGGCAACTGAGGGTTTCAGAATTGTATAGTTTTTAAACAGAAGTACTACCTACTGAGCATCTTTGTGACTGGGAAATTGTCACTTGTGATGTATAGAACTCTTTAATGTGCAGTCAGCTACTTTTATTGTAACACTATCTTGTAATCAGTAAAGCAACACAATGAAGGATTTTTTTACTTCTTTTGTGCATGCAATCAGATTCCCTCCTAGATCTGATTCATTCTAGGCAATGTGTTTGTCCTGATGCCAAATGTTTGGCTTTGCTTCTCAAGCCAAGGTAAATGCTTCTTTATTCTTTTTCGAAACATAGCGTTAAAACAAAATTTCAACGCAGCTCTGAAGACAAATTACTTTTAAAAGAACTTATATATAGCTGTTTGTTTTATTTGAAAAAGTTGTTTAATTGCAATATAAAAGCTAATACTTGTAATTTCAGTATGGAACTTACAGGTTCTTTTTGAATTCAAAATTTTGAATCTTCAAGTCCCCAAGTGCATAACTTTCTTCCTTCTTATATTTGATTTTAATATCATATTTAAACATATTCCATAAACAAAGAAAATTTTATAACCATTCTGAATCTCAAACAAAATACAAACTCTTTAGAGTCAGTTAACTTTGTGCCACACAAACAACTTCACTCTTTTCGATCTCTACAAGTCCCAAAGTAAAATCTATTTTACTGAAATGTATATTGAGGTCTCCATTAATCTGCCAGTTTCTTCTGGGATATGAATTCTTGTGTTTGTATTGGAAAGGGAAGATAGGATGTTGCAATGCTTTCTGGAGCACTACTATACTAATGGGAAGCTTCAGAACATGACATTTGAAGGGAGCACTGTTAAAAGACCAGCAGAGCCAAAATAAGAAGAGACTCCTCTTAATGGAATGTTACCAAAGACAGAGCATCTGTTTGACTGAGAGATTTAGGACCTTCCTGAGAAATAAGGATATTGTTGAGGATTATGAGAAGGAAGTGAGATCCCACTTCAGCTTTTATCTCTGGACCTATGTAAAGAGAGGGAGTGTGTGGATAATGGTGTGATGTCCAAGATAACCAGACAAATAGGCAATCAATGGTCAATTTCTATCCCGATTTCACAGCAACAGAAAGTGAACTATGATGGGCATGGCAGAACCTCCATCTCAATTCAAGGGATGGAGCTAGGACCAAGAGGCCTCTTTAATCAGCCAGTTGACCAGGGAAGGAAGGAACTGGAAAATGAGTATTGAGCTGGGAGTTGGCAGTCTCATGAGAGATTCACTGTGATTCCTGCTCCCATTCAAGTAATAAATACTGTGAGGCTTGCTTTCCTTGCCTTGCACTTTTGCCCTTAGTCTTGGTTTGAATCAGGCAGAACAGAGGCAAATGAAAAATGAAAAGCAATTTTAAAAGTTAACTGTAGCTTTCTAAACTTAAAAGATGGTTTGACCATGTGCTGAATGTGAGGGTTCAGGTCACTTCTTCCTATGCAAAGAAGTTCACACATCGTTAATATTTATACGTCTGCTACAGATAGGTCATAGTTCTGCTGCAAAGGCATTTGCTATTAAAATAGAGCTTCACATTTAATTCCAAATGGTATATTGATGTTCAGTAAGCATTTTATAATCAAACACACTGTGCTTAAAACACAGTAAATGCATTTGAAGTAGTTCTAGACCCAGTTATAACTCCTCCATAAACGATCTGCAGCAATATGCAGATATCAGCATTCCATAATTATTTAACAAGCCATTTATAATGAAACATTTTTTTAACGTGTGTAACTGCAGTAGTGTTTGATGTGTTTAAAACTATTCTCTGCTGTAAATACACCATAAATTATTTGTAAAGCATTTATGCAGTGCTGTACACTATCTTTTGTCTGCTTATATATTATTAATTCTTTATAATTCTTTGGCAGGCAGCTCTTAAAAATAAAGTATTGTCGGTTGCAGATAAAGATGCAGGAGACATCAATGAATCAATCTACAGTACAAAGGAGTCATTGGTTTCTAATTTAAGTGGGCAGTCTGGGGTTTATCTGACTGTAATAGGTGGAAAATGTTAACCCAGGAATGAGAGTTTCCTCTTTTGCGGAGCATTTGTTTTGTGGGTGTGGGAGAGGGAAGGAGGAGAAATTCCTACAACTGCCATTGCATGCAAAATAAGGTTTTTCCTGTGGGCAAAATTCTCAAAACGGACCCCCGTACACTGTTTTCAGAGTCTGTGTGTGAATGGTTGCCTGAAAATCCTATTTTTGCAAATGCAAAAAGGCGTTGACTTGGCCCAGGCAGGTGGAGTTAAAATATACCACATAGGTAATTACGGTTTAACATGGTAACCACAACTTTACTAACCAAATAACCAAACTTTATTACTGAGCTTTTGAACTATTAATATCCCCACAAATCTTATCCAGAGATAATCTGTCCAGGTGGAGCTCCATAATTAACAATAGGCCATAAAGGCCCTTAACCACAAGAGAAAAGCCACCCAGGGCTTTCTTCCTCCATATCAAAGCACCAGGATCCAGCCTCATACCAAAAATCCTTATTTGATCCTTTCATTATGTGAAAAATTAGGATACTGACAAGATGCCTGAATCTGTTTCTGTGTTATAGCCCAATACGCCTGATTGCAGTTCTGGCCTCACTTTTATTTCTTGTTCTTATATTGCTTTCATCACTGTGGAATCTGAGCACCCTCCAGGAATGCATTAAGTGACATGGCTAGGATCTGTCACGGATAGTTCATTCTCTTTCTTATACTGTGTGTGCAGTGTAGTTTGGTTTTGGTTAAGTTTTGGTTTTGCGGATTCTTCTTCTTAAATGCACACACTGTTACGAGTTTGTGTAAGAAAAAACAGGTCGAAGAAGAGTGCCTTCCACTTGGAGAGGAAGATGATAAAGTTTGGGATGGTTCTTAGTTCCTACGCGGGTCTCTTGCACAGTTTCAGATTTGCCATTTAGAAAGCTGTCTTCCGCACAGACGAGCTTTATCCTTGAGGTAGAAATTTCCGTTGTGGCTGAGTTGCAGAGCTCTTGACCGCAGTCCTCATCTCAGGGGTTAGGTGAACATTTATATATCCTGGGTCCTAGCCATTGAATGCCTTGGAGATAGACTGAGACCCTGAGTTTGATTCAATTTTCTATCAGAAGTAAGTGTATAGAGCAGATGTCAAGTCTGATGTGCTCATGTTAGTCTTTGTTGCTGAGGAAACACGATACAACATTCTTCACTAGCTGGAGTTTCCTAAGGGCTAATGGCTTCATGCCCAGGTATATCACATTGCTCTAGTCCAGCCTGGACATGATGAAAACATCCAAGACCAGGTCATCATCCACCAAGATGGGACAAAGCTGAAGTTAGTCCTGCTTTGAGCTGGGGTTTGGACTAGATGACCTCCTGAGGTCCAACTCTAATAGTCTATGATTCTATGATATATACTAAAAAGTATGTTCTCTAGTTCTTTGGGTTATGACAGGTCACCAAAATGTAATCCATCGATTCCTGCCAGTTAGGGGAAAGACAGACTTTGCTCAGTCTGGCTGGTCATGTATCATTCACAATGAACATCCATATACATTTTGAGAAAAATGTTAATTGATAGGTTATGGGGGCTGGAGGGAAAAGGAAACAAAACCAAACCAGAAAGAGTTGCCCTATTAAATAGTAAGACAATGAGCTTTTGAAACTATATCGAGGTAAAGATGACCTGCCCCACCATATAGTCCTTCTATCTGTGAGGAAAAGCTGCTAATGAACTTGATATTATGAAAAAGGGTCTCAACCAAACAAAGGGGAAAGAACTTGGGAAAGAAAGCTCTCTTGCAGGACTAACTTGTTAGTTAAGTTTAGTCTCTAGAAAGCATGTAATGACTTTGTTTTATATGTATCCAATTGTTTCCAATACTTTTACTCACTATCACTTGAATCTTTGTTCTTTGCTAATACACTTACTTCTGTTTTCAGTATCTATATCTGCCATGTGTAAAGCAAAGTGGAGATGGTCAGTTGAACCATACAAGCTGGTGTGTACTGTTCCTTTGGGAACAGCGGATCTAAAAGTTCTGTGAGCATTCAGTGGAACAGCAGCTGAACACTGCAGAAGGACACTTGAAAGACTCATGGGTTGGTGTGTGCCTATTGCTAACCCGTACACAGGAAGTGAAGCCTGCAGAATCCTGGAAGATAGTGATTGCGCTGCTTGTCTTAGGGAGCTGATCCACAGCAGGCACAGACAGGACTGCTTCATGCTAAGGATAGGTGGTGTTGAGGTGCCTGACAATCTTGGGAACCCCTTGGAAGTGTCTTACCCTTCCACCCATCCCAGTCACACCTCCTAATGAATCTGTGGCATGTCCTGTACTGACTTCAGGCTCCAAGCTGTATATGCACCTGCTCTCCTGAAATTGTCCCACAAATAGACATCATCATCCCTTTTAAGATAGTCGATTATTAGGTGACCAATCTTAACTGGAGAAACAGGCTTTCCAGCTGTCCTCTCCCTGTTGGCAATGGATCCACAACCTGAATGGACAACTTGCCTGGTCCACTGTGTGCTTCCCCATCATGACTGTGAGTGTCACATTTATCAGAAAGAGAGAGGGGGCAGGAGCCAGAGCATGTGCCAAGATCCCATTCCACGAGGGTTTGGGGCCAGAATGTTCCTTTTGGTGACATAGGATGTGAGAGGGGATGGGGCTGCTCCATCCCACTTCCTCTCTTCTGGCAGAGGATGGAGGAGGTCAAGCTCCCCACAGCCCAGCCAAATAACCCAAGCATGTCCGCAGCAGGCAGCCCAGATGGTAAAGCTGTGCCCAGCTTGCTGCTTGGTTCAGAAACTGCAGCTCCCTTCCCTAAACACATGGTAAGGGGACAATAGGGCTTTGTGGTTAGGCATCTGCACCGAATAGAGCATGAGGCAGGGCCTTCATATCACTTACCAGCTCCTTGTCCCCCTGCTCACTCTGTAAAGAGGAGTGGGGTATGCCTGGGTGATATCCTCTGAACCCCAGTGATGAATCACCAAGAAGCAGGGGATGATTCACTCATTCTGATCCCTGCAGTTCTTTTCTTCCACATGGGCAATTTTACTGCCTACTCAGCCAATGGGCACAGGTCTCATTGTGGAGAAAAGGACTGCAAGACAGCCACCATGGGTGCTCCTGGTTGGCCATCTGCCAGGTTAATCAGGCATGTAGAGGTCCCATGCAAATCTCCACAGACACAATCTGAATCACTTGGAGAAGCACTTTGTTTGGCTTTGTGGAAGGCCTGAAGGTCAGTTTGCCTTCCTGCCCTCGCCTCTGGCTGGCTGGCCTTCTTGTGTCATGGTCACTTACCAGGTGTTTGCTGGCACCTTCTGTCACATGCCTCTTCTCAAGATGGCACTTTGCCCACTGGAAGCCAGGATGGTTCTTCTGGTCCCAACACACACTTATCAAATAAGAGGGGTGAGGAAACCACTGAGATGGCTAGTGGAATTTGACTGGTTAATCTCCATGGCTGGGTACCCGACCTTGTAATGGAGGGGAGTGAGAGCAGGCCACAGGATTCTAGCTCTTCTCCTCCCCAGCCAGTATTGCCTAAGCTCCACCTCAGTGCATCAGGATGCACAATGGCACACAGAGCACTGGTCACCACTAGCATTGCCCTCTTTGTCTGCAAGTTATCCATGGATAGCATTTGTGGGTCATATGCTTGAACATATTTGGGAGGGAGTAACATGTAAGTGGCCAATTTTGAAAACTTTGCTGATTCCATATGGATATGCCATAAATGAGGAGCTTAAACTGATTTCTCTGGATTTCTGTCTTGCATACATTAGCGTTAAAAATACGTATGTCAACCAAGATTTTAAAATAAATATTTACAATGTATGTAAACTGTGGAACTTGCCTATTTACTTATGATCAGTGTGGGTAAAATCAACATTATCAGTAGGTTATGCAATTTTCCTCCTTGAGACTGTGGTCATGTCCACTTCTGTGTAAATAACAGGTACACTTACTATTTGGTTTTGAAGTGTATCTGCAGCAAAGGTGTGTACTGAAGATTTTGTAACGTTACTACCAATTTACTTACACACAGCATTTGTGCTTTGAAAACTGGATCTTAATTGACCAAGCAGTTTACTGTGTGTCATGCCTGTGTCATTTGGGTTAAAAACCCTCTAAGGGAGGGGCAGTGCTTTCTTTGTATTGTACAGTGCCAGACATAATATCATCACTAGATAATAATGGAAACCATTTTTCATGCAGTTGTGGATTCTTAAACTTTCTTTGTCCATTTGAAATGGATTTTGGAATAAGTGTTTAAATCTTAGGAAGAAAACATTTCTCCCCAGCTTGAGTTAACTTGATAAAATAAGGCATTATTACTTTACCATTGAATGTAGGCACCACTATTTTCAGTGGAATGAGAAAAGTCTGTTATCCCTTAGGGAGCACACAGCAGCTTGATCTACTTTTTCCATGATATATTACCTTTCAAAAGCTCTTCCTTCAATGTGCATTAAGTAACCATTTACAAGCCTAAAACAATAGCTCATACTTGGTAGCAGAAAGAAATGAGGTGAAATCAGGGAAAGGGAAAATGTATAGGAAACAAGTACAATTTACTTTTTAACTGTTGGGCTTTGGGAAAGAAATCTGCAATACAAAGAATTAAGAGAGGTGAACCTAAATAACCATAAATCATAGAAAAGTCAGAGGTGAAGTTTATGCTCTCTCCCATTGACACAATGTAGTATTTCTTGGAGAACAGTTACAACAGAGAATATTGATTTTATTATGAATCTTTTTTTCTTCCTTTGCAGCTAGTTTTATATTTCTGGAGTGAAGGCAGTCAATGAGTTAAAAAAATTCATTCAGTCATAAATGTTTTACCACACTGCAGTTCTGTGGGAAGACCAGTTCCACTCCTGCACTGCTTTCAAGAACAATCCATCCTGCTTCTTGACTCTTGCAATCCCCATTACTTAGCTATGATCAAAGACTTTAGGAGTCAGATTTTTAGATGGACTTCAGCCTGACTTCCATTTTTGGATATGCTTTTTCAATTTTACTTACTTATTGCATTTGCAAAATGTTGCATTATTTAGTTAACCATCAATAAATTGCAGGTGCAAATAGTAGTAAACATCTAACTACCTGAATTACAGTTGCAAGTAGTTAGTTAAATGTCTAGCTACCAATATTTGTGCGCACAAATGTGAGCACAACTTTGATCCAGAAGCATTTAATGAAACCACTTGAGCCATGGGTGAAATTCTCAAAAAGTGCCTCAGTGACTCAGGAGTCTATGTTCAAAAGTGACTGATGGACAGATTTTAAAAGATATTTAGGTGCCTAAATATGCAGACAGAATTTGAGTGGTATTTTCAGAAGCACTTGGTACCTAACTATGCAAGATTTCAGGGTGTTTTGACAACAATTTATTTATCTATCACTGGTGTGGTAAATATCAAATAATGAAAGTAACATGATGCATCTCCACTTCACCTGATACTAAATAGCAAATAAAAGTGACGTAGATGCAAGTGGACTGAATCCTTAGCAGCCAAAGTGAAATTCTGTGCCAAAGAAGCACTGTTGTGGGCTGGTCTAGTCTGTTCAAGTTTGTACACTGACCTCATCATTAGTATCTGAGCACTTTCTAGAAGTACACTTAAAATGATCATGTCAGCCCTCTGCTTTTGCAATATTCAACCTGACTATCAATTTTCTGTAATTCCTGATCTTTAAGTGCATGTCAATTTTTAAAAAAGGAGGACGGAACAAAAGGTTTCTTCGTTTGGAACATTAGATGCATTTTTATTGCCTTTCATTTTGTCTAATGAAGGTCTAAAGTATCCTATTTCCCCTTATAGTCTCTACCTTTTCTGTAGATTAGTAGACTTGATGTCAATATCACATTAATAAGGTTGGATTTTATTATACATTATTACACATTAATACTGAAGATTCTTTTACTCCATGTGTAAAATTGGCCTGTTCTATAACACCTGTACCACCATAGACACACCCAGCTGTGTTCTGCATTGCTATGAGTTTTTTATCCACTACACACTTGCCTCTGTAGTTTTCATACCTTGGCTTGGGAGTCAGGAAGTATTATTGCGTTTCCAGGTCTGGCGATAAATATAATTTCCTCCTCTTGCTTAGCTAGGAAAACAGAGATTTTATTTCCTCTCTGAGACAAAGCATTTGTGTTCCTCCAGGTCATGACCAGGGAAAAGTCATTGTTTTATGGGCTCATCCTTTCTTGTCTTAGTTTACTCCACTGATTTACTTCTTTCATTACTGTCCCGTAGGACATCAAAGTAGGTGAGTGATGTTATTTTTTCAAAACAGGAAATATAGCTCCTGTTTTTACAGCCCATATAAAAATATTAGCTTTTCATCCCTCCCCCCCCCAATCCAGACAATCTCCAGACAGTGACAGCAGTGTATTCACTCTACAATACCTTGATATTCATGGTTTTCAGTGGAACACATGTGTATGAACATGCAGGACTGGTCCCTTCCTCATAGCAGAAGCATGATTTCCTGGGCACTCCAGCTCATCCACCAGTGTAAATTTGGGTTGAACCTTTATTATATGAGTGACAGGGGAATAATGAGCACCAGCTCCTAACCATTTATCTTTAACATTTCACAGTGCTCCCTGTCCTGCATGCACCATTTTTTAAAAATGGCAACATGAAATAAAGTGATGTACTGTACCACAACAGGAGACTAAACAGTCAGGCATGGGCTAATCTCCCTCAACCAGATTTCATATTTGGTCAACAAAGTGTAACAGGAAATTTGTGCATCATGAATCTTAAATAAACTAAAAGCGGTTTTCTGAGTTGGGAGTGCAGTAGGAGTGCATTACTTTCTACTTTCTGGAGGGAGGCAGAATTCGTTATTCAGGCACATTGCAATACTTCGCTTAAATAACATGGCAAAAGAGAGAGTTTCTTGCAAGAAGCAGCATGTGGAATGGAGAGGGAAACTGTGCTGTGTCAGGAGACTGACAATGGGATGTGGATTCTATCACCTGCAGTTCATTGATTCAGATCCACTGAACGGGATGAATAGGATGGCAGTGACCAAAAGTCCCCTATCATCCGAAGGCTGTTTTGGGGTTCAAGTGAAATATGTTGGTGCTTTTAGCCCAGGCGAGCCGTGCAGATTATAACTGACACAGGTTGACAATCTCCGCAGAGAGACAAAAGCTGAATCAGCATGGAGGATGCTGATTCTCCTCTCATCCCTGGATCCTCCAGCACAGAGCTGAGGTACATTGGGGGTATGGTGTGGGGAAATTGCACTGCAGAGGACTTCAGAGCTTTAGCAAATAATACAATCTCAAAAGGAGGAGGAGTTAATCAAACACTAAGGGAAAACAAAGTATTCTTTTAAGAGAGAATAGTATTTATAATAACCATAAGGGATTTATAGCAGCAATAAGTACTTATATGTAGCAGATCATTATTAGATTAAAAAAATATTCACTGGCTCGTCACCTCTGGCCCTTATTCTATTCTAACCTAAGTTTGAAAAACCACAATATTTTATACTTACTTCCTATGTCATCTGATTTTACTATAAACTCTTAGCTCCTATTTTGTAGATCTGTTGTTTAACTGCAGATTAACAATTACTACAAAGCTACAGATGTATTAAACAATTTGCATACTGTATATGTGAAATTAGAAGTCTATTTACATTGTATTTGACTAGGTCAGGATCTTATGGAGGAAAACTATTTGCAATGGAGGCAAAAGGAGAGAGATCTTACTGTTGTAACTCCATTATTTTTCACGGTAAAATATAGTGTGGTTATTTGAGTGTCAATACTAGAAAACATTGTCTCCAGCCAACTAGCACTTAATCTCTATTACCTGGAGGTTAAAAAGTCAAAAAACAATCATTCATGTCAGTGATTCCTGCAGTGGATTGTTACTGAACCACGTCAGGTCATTTAAATGGGGAGAATTAGCTCCCAGCAGCTGCATGAGTCAGAGATATTATAGTACTCTTCTGCCCCATCTCCCCTCTCCTGAAAGCAATGACTGGGTCCTGTGGGCTTCTAATCAAAGGTGTCCTGCTGAAGTGAAAGACAGTGTTTTTTCTTCTTCTACTAGGCATTTCTTGTTTTATTAACTGAAAATATGTAAAGATGGATGGTCAGACTGACCACCGCAACCAGGATGACTTTACCAGACTACGGTGGACTTAAGCAGTGCAGGGAAATGACTGGAGATGTATTGGATCTGTTAAACAGTGCAGCCTAGTCAGTTAGCTTGCAGATCAATATTGGCAGGATATATCCTGTGTTTTTTGTAGTTAATTAATACACCTTTTAAATGTGTGTGTGTGTGTGTGCGCGTGCGCGTGCACGCTCACACACACATACACACACACAGAATGAAAACTGTCTTAAGTGACCACGCAAGGAAACTGTGAAATCATTTGCCTAGTAAATGTGATAATTGAATAAAGGCTGGACAAAACAGGACTAGAAACCTTTGGAGTACTTTAAAGTGATCACCTAGGTCACAGGGTTACCTATGGTAACAAGGGTGGTTAGCATTGCTTTCCCTCAAAATTTAAATTTATAAAATGGGTATAAGGGACTCTAATGAAGATTCTAACTGTGTTGATATCTAATATAACTGCACAGGATTGATTTTATTAAATAATTTGCCTTCTCTAAAAGTCATACTCATATCAAAAGGAAAAAAATGCTAGAGAAAATAGTTTCCCTACAAGTTTTATGTGTAAATGGGATTTTCTGTCCTTCTGGGTTTTTTTGTAAGGTGCTGTAGAATTAAAATGTCACTGTCACCCTTCAGCAGGCTACAAGCAACAGAAATGGACCCACAAGAACTCCAGCTGTTTGCTGGAGTGGTGGGTGACAGGGGTGGAAACAAGACTGGGAAAATCACAACAAATGAAATTTTAAAGTAGCTGTTATTTTAAAACATTTATGACTTTTAAGGGAGGCATCCAGCATCCATTTCCATGGAAACAGAAGCTGAAACATCAGCAGAGGGTTACAACTTGCATTTTGCAATTTTGATGTCCAGCTGTGAGGGTAACACATTGTTTGGCAAACAGCAGTGTGCTGAAGCCATTGTATTTTGTGGGCCAAATTCTGGTAGCTTACCTAGTAGTACTTTACTTTGCAGATTTGTCCTAATCACCAATTAAAATGCGCGTGATTGGTCTTAATTTTAAAAAATATAATTTAAAACAATCCAAAATGATAAGCAATAACATATTCTGAATAAGATGCAGTGTAGCTGAAGCTGTGTCAGGCCCAGGATATTACAGAGACAAGGTGGGTGAGGTAATATCTTTTGTTGGATCCACTTCTGTTGTTTCTCTCACCAACAGAAGTGAGTCCAATACAAGATATTACCTCACCCACCTTGTCTCTCTGATATTCTGAATAGTAACTTTTACTAGAAAGACAAAATTTCTATTTCATTGACACCAGATTTATTTCATACTTCTTGGTTAGCTGACAGCACTCAACCTTCTTCAGGTCTAAGATGATGTGCAGCATTTCCAGCCATGCACAGATCTACTTGTCCAGAGTGGGCAGGATTTTGTTTGCTTGTTTTTGACAATTGAGTAGAATGCCATTATTTGCTTCTTCTTGATGTGGGCAAACAGATTTTGCATGTGGAGTGGTTCACTCTTATGGCAATTTTTCAAGTCTGGTAAATCCAGCATAATTACACATTTTACAATTATGATACAATTTAATAGAGATGCATAGATTTTTAAGGCCAAAAATGACTATCAGATCATCTATACTGCTTCATCCAGTTGAGCCCAATAACTTGTGTTTGACTAAAGCATATCTTACAGAAAGGCATTCAAATCTTGGTCTGAAACCATTGAGATGGATAATCTACCAATTCCCTGAGTAGTTTATTCCAAAACTTAATGACTGTCTCTATTAAAAAAAGAAGTGTTTTATTTCTAATTGGAATTTATCTGGTTTTTATTTCTAGCCATTGTGCTTTAGTGGAGATGTTTACACTTTAAAAATTGATGTATTAGCAAGTTTTTTTCTTTGTGCTTTGCTTATTTTTACCCCTTTCCCCCCCAGGAAACTGTACTTCTTTCCTTGGAACATAACTTAAGGTAAATGCCTTTTGTAATGTGCAGGAGAATTTGATGTGCAGTTGCTATTAACTACACCAGAAGGGGAGATGACATGGGCCTAATTCCCCTGCGCACTGTGATGAATATTACCCACTAGCTTGTGACGTCCTATCCACCTGCATCAGCCACACTGTATTTGGTTACCATGATATAATGTCATATAACAGGAACAACGCAATCAAAGAGAAATATCACAACAGGGCATGCCAGCAGGGAAACTTTGAAAATACTCATTTTTATAGAGTCGTAGAGTACAAAAAAGTGCTTTATATTTAATAAATAAAAGTATAAAACTGATGCAGAAAGCCAAGATATTTCACTCCTGTTATCAAGTTTTAATACTTACACAGCACATAAATGTGTTTTAATCCAACAGACTGTTTTATTTATTTATGATATGATCCATGCCTGGTCATTCCATTAGGTCTAAGTCATCAGGATAATTAGTTTATTCTTAGTACGCTCTTGAGAAGTTGGGTTCTACCGCATTTTATAATTCTGCTCTCTCCGGCTTATGTTCAAGCAGCATTTGCAATGTCCCGTCTGCTTTGTAATTCAAAGATGTTCACAAAAGGAGTCAAAGTCATTGGTGATGTAACTGTACACAGCTCCATTGACTTCAGTGGAGTTTCACCCATTTATATGAGCAGAGAACAGGTAATATCTAGCTGCTTCCCAAGTAAATTATATTGCCACTGTAAGATTCTTAGAGGACTTCATGGAGATTCTTTCTCTTCTCACTTCTCTGATTAGAAACTGTATCCTACCTGTGCACACGCACAGTAGATGCATTGTAGCAGGGCTGCCAGCTGCTGTTTACTGAGCACTCCTTCATAGCGAGAGGTGCTGCTGCAGTGTCTTTGCTTGGTTTTCCCCTCTTCAGGGCCCATTAGCATTTCCCCACAGTCTTTCTTCGGACTACCACCAACCACTGCCTAGGGCTGGGTTTACAGCCAAAAGCACTTCAAAATAGTCCTCAATGTCCCCGAAGTAAAGGCCATTACAGCAACACAAAAGTTCCTACCCACTTCCAGCTCTTCTGCTGCAAACGGAGATCTTGCTCTGCCCCAGGTCATTCTCTTAGGAGCCCCGATCCTGTCCTTCCTGCTGGGAGTTGAGCCTAGCTATGACACCCTTCCTTTCAGCACACTCACTGTCTGACAGACAAGGCAGCATCTCTACTGCCCACTTTTAGAGAGCTTTTCTGAATGTTTGTGAGAGACGACAGCCCTGCCCCACCGTATACTACAGGGCTCCTGGCCCTGAAAAAGACACTGTCATGGTTTTTGCATCTAATTACTAAGTCCCTAAGGACTACTTCCTCTCTTGTTCCTACAAGGCCATTTCCAGGGTGTGTGTTTACCCAATGTACCTGGAATAGAGTCGTGTGGCCTCCTCTAGTCTTAAAGGGCCAGTATACCCCATGACATTCAGGTTAAAAATTCATTCTGGATTTACAGATATTACCATTTTCAGTGTTATTCTTTAAACAGGAAATGCCACTATAACAGACAATGTCTGTAGAACCTGAATACCAGAATGAACTTTGAAGTGGGACCACTATTTGTATACATAGAGCATAAAAATCTTGTAGCTGTTACAGTGGCCATGCTTTCTAAAGAATAGGATTTGGCAGCATATTCTGAAAGCCCTCTGATTCTGTATAAGGTTCACTTATCCAGAAGCTCATTTGGAACTGAAACCCCTCGACAGAGAATTCATTCTCTGTCTCACACACTTTGTCCTGCAGCTTTGTACATTGTTTTGACCAAGCGAGGAACAGATGTAGTGGCTGGAGATGTGGATGCTGATGCAGCTGGGCCTGATCTTTTGGGGGTATTGCAGTCCAAGACCAAATATTTAAACTGACAATGGAAGTGTACTGGGAACCCACGTTGGGGTTGAAGCACAGGTATGGTATGCTCCTGACATTTTGTCCCATCTGTGGAGAGCGGGGCTGCATTCTACCCAAGCAACAGCCTCTGCTTTGTGCCCACCTCCTTTCCTACATGCAGTGAATTATAATAATCCAGCCTGGAGGTGGCACACACATAGATCACTCTGGCCAGATCTTCATCTGGGAAGCAAAGGTAAAGTTTCCTAGCATGCTGCATATGGAAAAGGCTTTTTCCCCAACTGATGCTACCTAATCATCTAAACTAAAGAATGGGTTAAATTCAGTGATATACAAAAGTGATACACAAATCAGGCATCAAGGTCCCGCACCAAAGGCTCTTAAGCAAAGTAAGCTGTCATGGGATAAGAGGGTAGATCCTCTCTTGGATCAGTCACTGGTTAAAAGACAGGAAACAAAGGGTGGGAATAACTCATCAATTTTCAGAATGGAGAGAAGTAAGCAGTGGTGTCCCCCAGGGGTCTGTACTGGGTCCAGTGCTATTCAAAATATTCATAAATAGTCTGGAAAAAGGGGTCAACAGTGAGGTGCAAAATTTTCAGATGATTCAAAACTACTCAAGATAGTTAACTCCAAAGCAGACTGCAGAGCGTTACAAAGATATCTCACAAAACTAGGGGACTGGGCAATGTGGAGAAAGTAAATAAGGGGGAGTTATTTATTCCTTCTCAGAAAACAAGAACTAGGGGGTCACTAAATGAAATTAATAGGCAGCAGGTTTAAAATGAACAAAAGGAAGTATTTCTTCACACAACGCACAATCAACCTGTGGAACTCCTGGCCAGAGGATGTTGTGAAGGCCAAGACTATAACGGGGTTCAAAAAAGACCTAGATAAGTTCATGGAGGATAGATCCATCAATGGCTATTAGCAAGGATAGGCAGGGATTGCTGTTTGCCAGAAACGGGGTATGGGCGACAGGATGGATCACTTGATTACCTGTTTTGTTCAATCCCTCTGAAGCTGGATACTGGACTGGATGGACCATTGTCCTGTCTCATTGTGGCCGTTCTTATGTGAACACATGTGCCAATGAGTTGTCCCATTCTCATGTACATAAAATTATTCGCATCCTGAGCTGTTGTCACGATTGGGCTCAAGTTTTTACCCCTCAAGAACATTCATTTAATTCTTTCCCAGCACATAATCCCAATTAATAGAAATAATAATTACAAACAACAATTCAGTTGCCTTCTTTGTTTGAAAGATAGGAATCACTTCCACAGTTCTGACAGTCTGTCTTCAAGGTGCAGCTAGTACAAGGTGTTCTTGCTATCAGAGGCTCAAAATAGCTTTGCATCATTACAAGGCTTGAAGCTGTACTGTACCACACGGCACAGGAAAGCACTAGTTTTTTCTGGTGAGGGAGGGGAGTTCCTGGTCAAGGTAAAACATACCTTTATTTTCAGCATTCTTTCTTCATCCCTTTCTTACAGCGTGTGGGAATTATTTTCTCCGCACCTTGTTTGGTAAACAATGTAAGGTCCTTTTGCTACCGGGCTTCTCAGCTGTAATTCAAAGAGCAGGGCAAAAAGGCCTAACCTCAATTTACTGTGTTGAATGTGCAGCTGCCTGATGGATGGCCTGATGAATTATTAATGAAAGGATCTTGTGTGCATATTCATGGAAACATCTCTTTATTAATTCATAAACCAGCTGCTGCAAAGGCAGAGAATGGAGGGCTCAGTCTCCTCCCACGTGAGGGCATATAAAAAGTGTCTCTTCCTTAGCCTCTCACAGATTCCTGCCCCTCTAGCAGCTCAGTTTACATTGTGCAACAACAACAGCTCTTCTCCATTTTTTATGAACAACCCTACTTCTTTGCACCAGCAAGGGGACTGTGGTTGCCAGCCAGCCGGTAATCAGAGGGACCAGGAAGGTTCAGCTCTAATTCCCAAATAACGTGACTTGTGAAAAAAAAAAGGTGATGGGAGCAAGTAGAGTCCATAGCTCATTTCAATTATGTTTTAATTGTTTTCAGATGCTGCACTGCATGCTTCATTTATTTCTATAATAAACACTACTTGCAGTATGGTGGTGTTTGTCACAGGAGACCAAGGACAAATAGACATGTCCCATAGGAAATGATGCAAAATAATAAGATAGCTAGCTCCACGTGCAGATACATTTTTTCAGTGAGATGAAACAGAAGATACAAGGGGCTAGAAGGAAAATCTCTGTTTATAAACTGCAGCTGAATCTTAATGAAACTTTTTTTCCCCTTAAGTTCAAATCCATGAGCACTTCCAAAACACCACTATTGTGGAGGAGCAACAGCATATCTGCTTGTGCATATGGGTAGCTTTCTTTTTCGTGCTGAAAAAATTCTGAACATTTCAAAGGCGTGTCTGACCCTCCCTACACCTGCCTGCACATAATTTGCAAGTTGGGTATTCACAAAACCAGGGAATAAACTGCTTTAGCTACAAATCTGTGACTACTATTTTCTAATCAACATAATGAAAGTGACTTTATTAAAAAAAAATTACAAGCCCCTCATTTTTAGAAGGATGAACCTTAAATTGTTTAGAAGCTGAACTGAGCGGTGCATGCTTATTGAAAGCTTCCATTAATATATTCAAAGTTTCTGGATCTGGAAATAAAGCTGGAAATCTCACAGGTTCCTTTAGTCATATCATCATGAGCTTACAAGGTGACACACGATAAGCATGTTTGGGCCTACTCAGTTCTTGAATGTGAAACTTCCAAGGAAAACCTAGATGATGCAGAAAATGGGGTTGCTGATGTGGCAATTAGCACTCATCTCTCTTGGGCCCTGATCCTGTACACACAAATGTGCAGGCTTAGTGTTATGAACAGGAGTAGTCCTATTTAAGTTATATTAATAGATGCATATTCATGGATTTGAAGGCTAGAAGGGATCACTAGATCATCTAGACTGATTCCTGTATAACACAAGTCATGGTATTTCACTCAGTCACCTTGTAGGGAGTCCAAAACCTTGAGTATAAGTCAGGAAATTTCACTTCCCCTAGTCTTGCATACAATAGTTATCCTAAAAAACATGTCAATTTTGCTTTAGAGAAACAGAAAACACTACCTCATTATTTGTAGCATTCTCTGTATTTCCTTATACTTACTACAGGCACCAGCTAGGGAATATTGCAAATTCTGAGGTACTGTTATTCAGTGTTGTAGGGCAATAAGCACGTTTTTAAGTGTGATTTAACCTACCTTACCTTCTACTTGCTCTCACAAACATCTTCAGGCATGTCTCACTATATTAAAGAAGACATGCCTGCTATACTGTGAGTATAATAGTACCCTACCAACCATCAGTAGTGTAAAAACATACTCAGATAGAAATAGAACCTGGAAATAGAACCTGGAAAAGTTGGATAGACTTGTCACAGGTATTTCGTTCCTTGGCCAACTTCATGCCTCAGCACTGACTTTAGCTATCTGTTTGTATCACACTCATCACCATGACATCTGAGCTTAAGTATTGGAAAGCACACTGTTCAGCTTCTGGCTTTTTAGTCATTTTTTCCCTGTTTACTTTTTCTGCACTTCATAGCAAAGTTTATCCATCCTCCGTGTGTGACCTCAGTGCTCCTTATTAAGAAAGAGAAGCATAGTCACGTGTCTGAAACACAGCAAGCTCACCATAACGTTGTTTGCTTAAACCATACCCCTCTGCCCTGGCAAAGAACTTATTTTTACCCAATCCTTGCCGAAACCTGATAAAACCAGCAGACTGTGGGATGAATTATTTTCTCATCCTTCCCCATAGGGCGTACAAATATTTCTTCTGATTTGTGAGGAACTGCTCCAAGCAGGAAATCTCTGCAGGCATGTGAATGTGCATTTGTGTTATTACCATCTGAATCTGCTGGCAATATGGGAAGAGAAATATAGGTCAGTGACAATTCATTCCATGAAATAAAGGACAGGGAAATTCTACTGCATGATGAGGATAAAAAAATACATCTGAATTTCAATCTGGGCTGCAGGTGAATATCTTTGCTCTTTCCTGAAGTAGCTGGGTAAGTGAATGCTTTTGATAACATTTCTGTTTTCATGACACACTTTCCAAAAGCTTTCATGCAGTGGTGTTGTTTCTTGTTACCCTACGGTATTTTACCAGGGTCTGACAGTGCAGATTATCTGCCCCCCTGATTTTTCTGAAGAGGAGGTCAAATTCTTTCTTGGGGGAACACAATTTTTTTCTAGCATATTAAAGGTCCAAACCAGAGCATATTTTGGAGAAGGTTTGATCCTAACGTAATTTAAATCAATCTCTGGTTTGTTGGAGGAAGCACACTTTAAATATATAACATTAGATGTGATTATATGAGTCTTGCATTCATCTGAACATGGAATTATGAAATCATACACATTTGGTACAATTACAATTTCCTCTCCAGGTATTTAAAAGCAAATGAGACAATCAAATACAGTCAAATAAGTTTAGACAAAATAAGAACCAACTCAGACCTTCACCTAAACTGTATACCTTGATGTAAAACTATTGGTACACTTTCAAGCTCCTGTGTTAAAATATCAAATATCAAAATATCACAAAAAGTATTTCCAGCGACATACAAGGAAAGTATTTTGAAGAGTTTGCAGCCACAGTCCAGTCTCCATTGGTAGAAGATACGTAACCTCAACTGGTCAATTCACAGAGTTCTCTTGGATTCCTTGCTGATGCTGGGATGATGTCCCTTCCTAGCTGACAAAGACCTGGCCTCAGTTGCTCACACCTTTGTCACCTCTCAGCTGAACTACAGCAATCCAATAGACTTGAGCAGGAAGCCTTCAGCACTCAGGAGATTCCAACTATTTTAGAATGCTACAGCACCCACAGGCTACTGAGAACATATCAGATCAATCCTCTCCTCTCTACGCCAGCGTCCATAGAATTTTCAATCAAGTTCAAGGACTTGGTCCTTATCTTCAACACACGTCATAATTTGGGTTCTGGGAAACTAAAAAACTATCTAAAGCTCCAGGATGAAGACTGTAGTTGACAACTTCTCACCTTTGGCACAATGGAACTCTCAACAATAAGAGTAAAGCTCGTCTGTGGGTGAGACAGACATTTTTCTGGGTGCAGTCTGAGATCTCCTCCCTATAACTAAGGACTATCACAAACCTCACCACCTTCTGCTCTGAGTGCAAGGCACATTTTCTTGACTTTGCCATCAATAATATAAATATATAGCAAAAAGGTATATTTATATTTGAAAAAAATAAAAAAGAAACAAACCCACCCTACCAAAACAAGAAACCTCACTGCACATGCATTTCCCTCTGGAGAGAGGATGAGAGAACTAACAACATGTGACAGATGTGTAGCCACAGTTGCTTAACACACTACTGGAAGTCACTCACATACAACAATGTTGAGCAAGGTGTAAAAACCTGAATTGGAGAGAAGTCAAAACAACTAGAAATCTCACAGGAGAGCCTGTTTCTGCCAGCTCTCCAACCATATTTTGTGGACTGAAGAGTCTCAGACCTTCAGGATGAACAGCCAGACCCCACACGTGTGCATTTGAACCAAACCCCTCATCCTGCTGAAGATCATCTATAACTAACTAAAACATGAGCCAAAAACTGCATTTTATCTGACTCGCTGCTTATATTCTTACGAAAGAAAAAATAGGATTCCTTGTTGGAATCACATTCTCACTGTCTGACATACCTGCTCTTACCCAGATTCAGGCCAGGTTTTTAATTTCATCCTAATGAAGAATAATCTGTAGCATATGACAAATCCTCCACAAGTATTTTGCTTACTTCCTTGCATGTTAACCCTAGTGTGCAAGCCGCTTATTCAAAATCCCTTACAATAGCTCTTTTGTTGCCACTGCTTTTAATAATGATGCCCTTTAGTACTGTAGCAGCAAGACTGCAACACCTGTTTCCATGCTGATAGACTTCCATGTTGGTGCCAAGCTACTGATCTGGCAACACACTCAGACCCAGAGTCTGACACGCTCCTGGGTTTTTCTCCCCCTTTCTTTGCTTATGCAAATGATTAATCTAATTTTACAGAGAATATGCCTATATTTATGGGTGTGCTTTTCAGGTATTGGGTGGGTGTGAAAGGTATACTTGACAGATACTATGTGAGATGGCTTAAATACTGTATCTTCTACAAAACTGAATGATATGGAAATGTCGGTGATGGATGAAGCAGGACAATGTCTGTTTGATCTGAGTGAGTCCCTCCCCCCTTTCCTAGTTGTAATTTTATTGTTCCTGCAGATACTGGATTACGGTTTAAGGAGCAAGTTCTGCTCTCAAATATATCCCCATAAATCAGGAGTAATTTCAATAAAGTTAACTGAGATAGTGTTGATTTATGTTTTGATCAACACAAAAGCAGAATTTGCTCCAGAATCTTGTATTTTGGGAATGTATTCCATGCTATAAAATAAGGCAGTTTGTGGCTGAGACACTGAGTTTCCTGTTTTCTTCTTCTACCAATAACAAGTACATTGAATTGTTTTTATTATTTGACACGTGCCCTTTTTGTTGCTTAAACAAAGACAACTCAGAATAATTCCAGACACTTCAGCAGCACTCTCCTGCTTGATTTTAAAATTGGGCACACGTTTTCTGATGGAAATGGGCATGTTGGGGGTACACGTTACCTTGCATATTTAAATACATACTTATAATTATCATTGTATTTAAAAAAATACACTGAGATTGAGATTTTGCCATCTGTATGTTGAGTAGCATCAATGGGCAACTCACAGAATAAAGCGTGACTCAAAATGAGTAAGGGTGGAAAAATTGGGCCCTCAGCAAAGTAAAGTGGAAGGTGATGCTGACCCTGTTCTGAGAACCTGTGTGATTGAATTCACTCCGAAGGGCTTTATTTTGCCATCCTTTTTCATGAGTAGTTCAGTGGGGTTGCAGTCGGAGTAAGTAAATATTCATCATGAATAATGGTGATAGGATCTGGTCCTAATTATTCACACAGTCACAAAATGGGTGTTGCCCTTGAGCTTTAGAGAAATGCACCAGCATTTTCTTACTTTACCTTTTTTTTTCCCTTTCTTTTTTTTTTTAAATTGCCTGAGGTCTTTAGGAGGAACAAAAATATTCAGTTAAAAATAGTTCTATTAAACCTGTGACTCAGTTGACAAAATAGTCATAGAATGATAGATTCATAGAAATGTAGGTCTGAAAGGGACCTTAAATGGTTATCTTGCATATCCCAAAGAGCGGAAGCAGAAATAAGTATATGTAGACCATCCTTGACAGGTGTTTGTCTAGCCTCTTCTTAAAAAACTCCAAAAACAGGAATTCTAGGTAATCTGTTCCAGTGCTTAACTTCCCTTATAAAGTTTTTCCTAATATCTAACCTAAATCTCTCTTGCTGCAAACTTAGCCATTTACTTCTTACCGTACTATTGGTGGAGATGAAGAACAACTGATAATTGTCTGACTTGACCAGGGAAGCCTCCATTCAATAGAGAGAAATCTAAGATATCACTCTTAAGCAACCAACAGTTCTGTGGTTGCACGACATAGAATACTGGATGGGGGGAAAGAAGAAATGCAGCTCAGAAGTTTGTGAGTTTCATATCTGGAAACTTGAATTCTCTACAGGCACTAGCGAGATATAATTAGTAAACCAAAAACATCATTAGGAAACAGTTAAGGTTGAAAGTTTGTATCAGTGAGGTCTGCTTGAACACCAGAAAACATTATCATTTTCAACACAATAAGCCTTCTATCAAAGAAACTCTCAAAAGAATGACAATCTGGAAGAGAAAGTTAAGAGATGCAGCCATTTTGCCAATACCATGTTTTCTTTCTTCTGTTTTATTTTCCCAATGCAAGTTACCCCTATCCACCTACCCTAACCTATGACTTCTTATGCTTCATAATACTGTCAACTGAGGTTGCTTCCAATCTCATAGAGTGAGGCTATATCACAAGTGGAGAAGGAAGATTTGTGACTGATAAAGTAGGATAGAACCTGATATCCATTTAGAACAGTGATTCCCAACATTTTTGGCTCAAGGGCTACAGATATCATTTTTACAACTTTGAAGGGCCACCAGTCTTCCCCAGCAACCCCCTCTCCACTGCAGCCAGATGGAAGGAGTTCAGTGAGGAGGCTGCCTCCTCGTTTATCTCCCCTCCCCCTGGCAGCAGCAGGGAAACTGCATGCATCTTGTAGCTCCATGGGCTCTACCTAGGTCCCTAGGTAGTGGCTTCCTTCTGCAGCTAGGGGGATGGGAGATCAGTGCTCCCCTCCCTTTGGCTCCAGAAGGGACCTCAGTGCCTATGGAACCAGGTGGAGCACTTTGCTGTGCTCCCTGCTACAGCCAGGGGGAGGGGAGAGCTGATCTCCCATCCCCTTGACTGCAATAAGGAGCCTGCACTGGTCTTGTCGCCATGTAGCAATGCACTCTGTCTGGGTCTTTAGGCAGCAGCTCCCTTCCACAAGCCATGGGAGGGGAATGGCAGGCCACTTAAGACCCTGCAGGCCATGGGTTGGGAACCATGGACTTAGAAATTCTTTGGGAGAAAATGTCTTTTTACTTATTCAGCTGTTCTTTGTGGGTAAAATGCCAATGCTTATGTTACACCAAGGGAATAAAGTCTCTTCTCTTCGCTGGAAGTATGGGTCTTCAGGTATAATACAGTCACTATGGTGTTCATGTTCCGTTTGCTTGCTATATTTGCCATCTGAAACCAACGGAACAGTAGTGGCAACAGAAGTGGATTCTGGTGAATGGTGTTATGTAAATACTTGACACCATGTGCACCAGGAGAATAAGGCAAATTCGAGCTAATGTATAAGAGTTGAGCATAATGAGATCTATCAATTTGCTCAGGGTGTGCAAGCTGTCCATAAAGAGACAAGCCACTGCCCTGACTGAGTCTAAGACTTATCTCCCAATGGACAGATTTATAAATTCTATGGTCTGATCGGAGTCAGGATAGACTATTCTCCGTTCATACTGATTTCCAGAGCAGTGATGGGGTTGATGTCTGGACTTCTAGGTATGTTCTGCCAGTGAGAATCCAGTTGTCTATATACAGAAAGATAATGGAACTGCCCCATCTGAGTAGTGCTTCTACCACTGAAATATGAAGACCTTGGGTACTGTTGCTAGACTGGATGGCAGTACCCTATATTCATAATGCCCTATAGTGTGTGTGTGTGTGTGTGTGTGTGTGTGTGTATGTATATATATATATATAGTACCCTATATTCATAGTGCTTGCTTTTAGTGGACCAACTTTTTATTGGACCAACTAAAAGATCTTCACCCACCTTGTTGCTCTAATATCCTGAGGAAACGTCTGTGGGAATGGTGAATGTCCATGTGAAAATATTCATCTTTCATATTGAGAGCTGTGAACGTGTCTTTTTCCAGGGATGGTGATACCAGTAGTGATGCCAATGTAACCTTTTGGAATTTCTGTTTGTGAATAAATACATTGAGTTGTTGCCCGTTGAGAATAGATCTCCACCTTCCCTTCTTTTTGGGACACTAGGCAATATTTTGAATAGCACCACTTTTCCCCTGATTCTGAAGAGGTTTCTGTTCTATTGCTCTCTGTCGGAGAAAAGACTCTTCTTCCTGGTAGCTCCCCATGAGAGTGGTCCCTGGAGAACGATGTGGAAGGGGGTCTTATGGGAGGTAGGGAGAGAAACTCAGTAGTCTAGCCAGAATGCATGATATCTAACACATACTTGCCTATCATTATCACCCGCCATTTATGGAAAAGAAAAGCTAAGTGGTCACCAAAAGAGACCTGGGGATCAGATAGTGATGGCAACATGGAACTCTCAAGCATCTTGTCCAAAGTATCTTTTGGCCAGGGGAGATTAATTCAATGCAGTGGAAGTGGAAGGTGCTTGATAGGATGATCTTTGCACCTGCAATAACTTACGGCGTGGTTTGGAAGAGTTCTAATGGCAGAATGGTTGCAGTACAGGCCTTCGCTTGTATGACTGATTATGGGATTTCTTTTTCAGGGCTGGAGTATATACACCCAGGTAGCAGAGGGTTGCCCTAGAGTCTTTTAGCGTATGTAAAGATTCATCCATCTTTTTGTTGAAAAGATTGGCTTTGTAGAAGGGCAAATCTTTAACGATGTTCTAGACATCCCTGGGGATCTCTGAAAAGTGTAGCCTTGATTCCCCGCACGTCACAATAGCAGTAGCTGTTGATCTCATGAAGACGTTGAGGCCTGTCCTGTTGGTGTAATTTGTCTTTAGGAACGTAAAATAATTTAGAAAATCACATTTAGCCAACAGTGCTTGATATTCTAAACTGGAGGCTAGTTGATGTAAACACCTTCCTCCTCAGCAGGTCAAGACACTTGGTCTCTTTATCAGTGGGGTGGGTGTTGCTCTTTGGATATTTCTGGGGCCACTTGAACAACTGAAGGGTTGGGGCTGGGTAAATAGAAGCTCTGTTCCCTTTGTCAGGACAAAGTAATGCTTCTCTGCCTCCTTGGGAACAGTTGCTGATATATGCCATATAGCATGCTGGGAGTATGGGAGTGCTATTCAGCTGGACCCCATGGATTGCAGGCTGTCCTGGAGCTTATGTTGTGTGTCCTGGACCTCCTCTAAAGAGATCTAGGGTTCTTCCACCACCCTTAATAGCAGCTATTGCAATTGCTTATGATCAGCTAGAGGAGATGGTAAAGCTGGAGTGAATGCCTCATTGGAAGATGAGAAGGATACCCCTGTTGGTATTGGTGGAACTACTGTATCCAGCTCGTATTTTTTCTTTTCTATGAGGTCCAGTAGCAAGTTCTGGTTGTTCTCTTATAGGAAAGAGGTGGTATGATTCCCTATTAGATCACACAGACCCAGGGCGTCATGTGTATGGGTCACATGGGCTCCAATAAGAGCTGTATGAAGAGTTGAAACAGGGTTGTGGGGGTCTCCAAGGAATGAGGTACCACTGATGCAGAGGAAGATACCTCAGGTTAGGTGGATGAATCTGGTATCAGGAAGGTCTTGATCTCCTGTCTGAACTAATCTCCCTTTGTGCAGGTGATGACGGTTCTCCCAGTATATTTGATTCTCCTAATGCTAAAAAGATTGTCTCCCGTTCAGTTGGTGGTGCCATCAGTACCGTTCATAGAAAGTGGCATCTAGTAGATGGGATGGGGGATGGACTTCTTCCAGAACCCATGTTTCCTGACAGGATTAAAATCCCCCTACCGAGGATTGGCACAAAGGGAGATATGGATCTGGGAAAACTAAAGTGTCCTCCAGAGAGGTGTAAATCTCTGCTCTCCTGGAAGGTTGATATATGTGTGGTCATGGCTAGCAATGAAGGTCTTATCAGATGTTCTTTACCGATACTGGTGAAACTCAGTCCTTTGACCTGAGTGGTACCACATATGGCACCATTCCTGGTGCGGAGTCTGGTATCGGAGAAGCCTGGCTTCCTAGTGCCTTTTTATCATCACCCTGAGGTTTAGGACATGGGTGTCAAGTCTCACCTGACTTGGACAGAATGAGGGAATGATCCAATCTCTTTGGAATGGACTTAGAGTGGGATCTGCTCTTATGCTTATGAGAGTAACCTTTGCTCTCATGGTCGAACCCCAGTGAAGAGTCCCTGAGTTTGCTGCTTCCCGATTCTGCATCATACCTCATGCTAAGAGATATGGTCCTGTTTTTGGCCTGCGGTCTTCCTGGTCTGGGTCTGACTGGACCCTCATTGCTTTCTCATGCCTGCCAAGTCTGGTGGGAGAAGAGCAGAGATATGAGCTTCTCTAAGACAGTGCTGGTGGTCATCGCTGACCAAGAAGGAGCAGGGACAGCAAACACATTATCTCCAGAATTCCAGGCTTTAAGAACTGTAAGTCCCATACCAGGAGGCCAGGAAGTTCCTTGGGGGTAGGGATTCTATCTATTACTAAAAATACTATTAAAGACTAACTACACTGAAGTAAAAAAAATAGCTATATTAAACTGTGACGTATTTAGGGATTTGAAGAGAAAGAAGGCAGAAGGAAAGACTCCATACACTGGAGTTTCTGAGTCAGGTCATGAATTGGTAAGAAGGAACTGGAGAGGCATCAGTCCTCCAGACCCCATATACCCTCAGCTCAGAGCTCAGGAAGAGCAAGGGTGTAGGTGTGGACCAACGGATGCTACTTTTAATAATCCTATGTGCCTGAAATGGGAGAGCAGGTGAGTTACATCTTGGAATATATCTAGGGAACAGCCCTTAAAGTACTGGTGAGTATGTATGCTTTTGCCCTCTACTGGATCAGAACTGCTCAATTTACAATAAGCACATACTTACTGCAGCTAAAGGGGAATCAAGTAGTAGAAGTTTGTGCATTGGGGCAGGAGCATCTGAGATCAGCCACTGCTAACGGTGAAGTACCAGACATCCTGAAAGTGCAGCGCAGTGACCACTGAAGAACTAGATCAAGTGTTACAATTAAAATGTGTATAGTTTGTTAAGCCTGATAAAAGTAGATCATAATGAAAACAAACATCAGCTTAGTTAAGAAAAAAATCCTATTGGTAAATAATTTTGACAGACAAAATTGATCATATAAATTATTCACAGGACATTAATGAAGCATCTGATGAACTAGTTAATTAAAAAAAAAAAGACCTCAAACCCTGAATAGCCAAAGGTTCACCAGGGCAGTCTTCATTCTGAACTTCTGCACACAGTAATTTACCTTTAAAACACGGAGCCTCTTTGTAAATGGGAAAGGTTGAGACACTGGCTACAGCACTTTAGTGGGGTTAAATCAGCCGCTGGTCCAAGTCTATTCTCCAGCACTTAGCTTCCTGCAGTGGGCCCTTCCCGATCTCTCTGCTGTGACAGCAGCTTTAAGGGTTTAACAACACAGTGCCTTTTGATCTCATTTCAGCAGCTGTGATTAAATAGACACACATCACTTGCTGTGCCACTATGTGAGGAGCCCATGGTTCACCTTCACTGAATTAGTACCTGCTGAGCACTGCAAATATTTGAAATGTCAATCCATTTGATAATGTCAGAGAGGGCTGAAAATACCACAAAACGGCACCAAGGAAACATTTAACACATGCAGTGGCATGTATAGCATCTCTTTTCTTCCAGACAAAAATTATAGTTAAATAGAACTGCAAAACCCCTGAAGAAGAGGTTAAATTCAGCAGATCTAATAACCCAAAGTGGGACATGCTCCTGCAACTTACCACATTAAATAGTATGGTGTGTGTGTGAGAGAGAGAGAGAGAGAGAGAGAACTCAAACTCTCTACTCTTTAGAACAATATTCCAGCTGGTTCCATCAGCATTCTACACAGACTTACTACTAAATGGAGACCAGAGCCTTGTTGAGATATCTTTATTGCATTTTCCCAGTTAAGAGTCCCAAACCAGGGAAAGTGCATGGTCTGAGAAGCAGACAGTAAGGAAGCCCTATTTTCAGACACTGGAGCCTCTATGAGCACAAAAGCAGGTGAAAGTGGTTGTGATGGAGTTGACTACTACGTGGCATTCTGCTGTGTTTATATATTTTACAAAGGGAAGCAGGAAACAGCACATTAAGCTTGTTGCTGGGGGCTGAATTAGAATGTCATCATCCTAAAACTGTGTAGCAAAGCTATGACATATTGCAACTAATCAGGTGACAATAATCAAATTAATGATTTTTTAAAAACAGTATAACTTATTTACTAAATTACAATTTAAATAATTCCTAAAAACTACTATTGCAGACAGGATAAGACTCTATTTTAACTGAAGAGCTGCAGACTTGCCTAAGGCTTTGTCAGAAAAGCTAGAACTCAGTTAATAGCTGAGAGAGTATATATGTAACATGCAGTCTATTTTGTGGGAGGTGGGAGAAAGGGATGCTTGCTTCCTTTGTATTCTGATGAAGTTTAATGCTCCACTGAGTAGAAATGCATCTAATTTGTAATTAGCAGAGTGAAACCTTAGCAGAAGGAGGTGTCAGTGAGACTTAGACTGTTTGCTTTATCCCACTGCCCAATTATTTTCAAGAACATATACAGTTACCTGGTTACTCTAAAGAGCTTTTTTTAAATCCAAGTAACCATGAAAATGATCAGACACTAGTGTCCTACAAACACTAGTGAAGGCAGTGTTTACCATCATCAGTAGTCCTGCTAAAGTTGGGTTTGCAGAGCCAGGTCCAGATTTAGCTACGGGTCATCCTTAGGTTTACCAGTCACTCCAACTCTACTTTTTCCTTTCTTGTACCACTTCAGAGAGAGAAGCAACCACCTGAGAATGAGGAAGAGGACAGGTCACTTCCACTTAATTATTGGGGGGCGGGGCGTTATGTCTCCAAATTTACCTGATCTTTATCGACAGATGTTCGGCATAAGGAAAAAGAGCTGCTTACAGGATGAAATGATGATGATTATTAATTATTTGTAGCATAGTAGCACTTAGGAGCTCTACTGAAGGACCAGGAGTCCACTGTACTCGGCACTATACAAACATAGAATAAAAAGAGTCCCTGCCCAAAGGTTTTACAATTTAAGTAACAATTTGCACAAACTCCTGTGTGTTCATGAGAAGCTCCATCAGAAGAGGGTTTCACTCTGGTGGAGACTAGGCCTCAATACTACTGTCATCCTGACCTTTGAGTTTCTGAGGAAAAGCAGCTATAAAATCCAGTTGGGGTCTTTTGGAGCATATTGGTTGAAACCACCCTGGAGCCTGAATCACTGCAGAAGTCCTAGTTCAGCCTCGCCTGCTCTCTAGATTCCACTGAGTAAATAAGGAGTGTAATGTTGCAAAATGTTCCTGAGACATCCCTAAAAATGGCTGTAACTGAAAAGGAATATATATAGAACTACAACATTTAGCCTGCTTGTGCCATGATACTAAAGATATAGGGTTAAATCCTGACCCTCCCGAAACCTTTGTTGATACCCGTATTTGATGGGGTGTCTGCCCCACACTGGCACTTATGGGGTTAAAAGCAGCCAGAGGGAGGCTGCATGGAAGGCAGCCATCAGGAGAGAGGCTGGGAGGAACAGCCAATCAAAGGCCAGCAGGCCCATATAAAAGTTGCTGCAAGCCCTGTGGGTGGAAGGTTGAGTATTTGCAGTATTGCAGATAGAGTTTCTGCTGGCAGTGGGCAGGGAAAGAAGGTGCTATGGTGGGAGGAAGTGGTTCAGGGAGACAGCAGCTAGGAGAGGAATACAAGGTGCAGTAGGAGGTTGTGATCCACAGGGTCTCTGTGCTGGCACTTGGAGTAGTAGGTAGGCTCAGGTCTCACCAATGGGGAAGTGGCAAATGAGATATTTAAGTAGCTAGTAGGGAAAGTGGTTGGACTCTTGAGGAACCAAACTTCCCCCCAGAAGGGAGGAACACAGGCTGTGTCCCCTCCAGAGGGGGAGTCAAGAAGAGAATGCTGTGGTTCTGAACACCTGCAGGAAGGGCTACAGGCCAACTGCCGTGAGAAAATGATGGTTTTCAGACTCTAGTCATGGGTGTTGGTTTGGAGTGAGTCCCCAGACAACCAGCAGGAAATGCCAGTCATGTCATGAGTGGTGTGAACCCTTCACATCATCATACCCTACCTCTGAACAAACAGTGTACAATTGCATCCATTAACTTTACCATATTTATCTTCTGGGGAGGGTTTAATGGGTCAGTGACCACTCTGGCTAACAAAAGTATAATGTAGGCAAGATGATTTTCCAATGACTGATACAATCCAAGAACCTACACCCCTAAGAAACAAACTGTGTTTAGAGAAGCATATTCCAGGAAAGCTCCCATGGCCTGATGGTAAAGGATCTTTAACAGAAGTTTAGATATTTAGAAGAGGTTTGTTTTTTTATTTATTTACATTTTGCACCTTTTCTCTGTTCTTAGCAAATAGTAAATCACTGCATATTACAGAGCAGCAAAAGTTATTATGGTTATTGCTTCTTATACTTCCTGCTTTAGATTAGAAGGACAACTATCTGAACCAATCATTTACCAATCCGTGGAAAAAGTTTCCCTTCCTGTTTTCTATTGATTACTTCCATTACTCCACTGGGCAGTGTCTTTGGCCTATTTTTTTTCCTGCTTCTGTGATTTCATTGGTAGTATACATATAAGTACAGCAGATAAAATTCAGGTCTGTTCTGCTGATGTCTTTATCTCTGTCTCTGTCTACTAAAGATGTGCTTAATTGATCCTGAACTGTGGATCTTTGCTAAGAAACTGATCTTCAAAAACAAGCTTATCAATTAATGGGCTCCCATATGCCTTCATCTGGAAAGAGGAGGGCAAGATATTGCTGTCTAATATGTGTAGGTTGTGAAAAGATTTGCATTTTGCTGACCTGTTAATTTATCTTTTGATCAGGTTATTAGACAATGATGTTAGATGAAAAAGAATATCTATCTAGTTTATTTGAAATCTCTCCTTTTTCCCTTAATCAGGGAACTACTGTGTGGCTGATTAATGCTTGTTACTTATGGATTATGCGTGTGCAAAGCTTAGCTGAAAGCCAGAAATGTGACTGTGATTCAGTGATATGGGGTCTTGAAATGCCCCTGTTCTAAAGAACTTCAAATGAAGTTTTGTTTGTGTACCTTCCATTACTTCCTATTTAAGATAGGAGAGGGGCAATATTCTAGTCCAAATTAGCCATCTTCCTGTTCCTACTGTTTACTTTCATATGTTTTTTTTAAATACATATCTGCTCTTCACTACGGCCAGTGGCAGAGCCTGTCTTTGAATTAAAAATGGAGGACAGGCTATTTATGAAATAGGCCTCTACTTGATAAATTAGGGGGGTGGAGCTAGGTCTAGAATATTAGGTTGTGGCTCTGAAGGGTTCCAATTTAGTTTTATCTCTAAAGGAACAGAAGAATCCAGGCTATGTACGCCTTTGAGTGGTGAGAGCCATCATATTTTGGGGGCATATTTGTTGTTTTAGTCACTTTAATATTTATTCTGTAAATTGCTGATATTTTATTGACATGAGCTCCATATAATGATACTGAATCACCTGGAGAAACAGGCTTACCTTATGCTCTGCACTCTGTCAAGTAGGAGGGGTGTATCATTTACTCGTGTCTCAGTCCCAAGTGTGTAGAGTAAGCTTGAAGTGGTGTTTCTTTGAAACTCTGAGAATGTGGTAATTTAGGCTCAGTTATGTCTATGTTGCTTTAGTAAATAGGAAGACTGTCCCCTTGCTTTCAGCAGAGAAAGTCAGTCCATGCTTGATTTAGCCAAAATCCAAGTAGTAAAAATATATGTATATTAAGAAGACTAGATAAGAAAAGATTTGTCTCCACACAAATGCAGGGAGCGCAAGAGCTACAAGTAATACCAGATGGTGGAATTTATGATGTAGCAGCTATAAGAGAAATAGGGTAGAGCCACCAGAACTGGAAGAGCATGAGAATGAAAAATTACTGAAACAACACATAACTAAACTGCAGGTCATGGTACTTGTAGGATTCTAAGTAATCAGTTATATGTTGGGCAACAAAATACAGCTAAACATGCATCAAGTAGGTTCTTAATCTGTGTAGAAGAGACTTTTATGATGAGGAAAATGGTGTCTCCAATAAGAGAAGCTGTTCTGGATCTACCATTAGTGAGGTGCAGACGTAGAATCTGAGAGTGAGTAGGGGAATCTGGAATCAGTGAACAGCAGTTACATGAATTCAGCGCAGAGCATAGAATTCAATAATGGAAAGGTATTAGATGTCAGAAAAAGCAAATATTGGGAAGTTACATAAGAAAGCATTAAAATCAAAGACTGAGAAAGACAGCTGTGTGGAACTCTAAAAGACACCACAACTAGGTTAGAGTAGACTCAGTTCCTTCAACCAAAGGGCTGTCCCTAAATTATGTAACACATTTTTTTGGAGATTTTCAAGACCCATCCTCCACTTGTTACATGGGGGGAGGGGCGCAGGCAAAATTAAGAACCCACCCATTCCCTACTGAATTACAAAATTAGTGGACAGCCCCAAAGATATGGAAGAGTTTAGGGTCCATGTTCACAAAAGGGACTTTACTACCAAAATCCTAGAGTGCTATACTACCTAAGTCTCTCTGTGAAGCTGGGTCCATGTGGTTTAATGATGGATTGTGGAAAATTGGAATGTTCCCCCTCACCTTGGGGGGGCAAAAAGGGAAATAAGATTACATAGGACTAGAATCTGTACTGCAGCTTTTGAGACATGAACTGGAGGTTAGGGAAGTATCACTTTTGTACAGATGGGGAGAAACTGAGGCAAAGATTGTAAGACTACATATGGAATCAGTGACAGAGGTGGTGTTAGAACCCAGGTGTTCCTGACACCCTGAACACAGTACTGGTAAAGTAGCCAGGCCACTCCGTTACCACCAACAATCACTTCAAAGTATTATACAGTAGTGCAAAAAAGCCTATTCAATTATCTTTTTCCCAAATTTGGCTGTAGCTTCATCTGGCTATCACAACTTCTCATATAGTAATTGAGTGATAACTAGGTTTCTTTCTTCTTCAGTCAAAAAAATA
Organism: Mesoclemmys tuberculata; assembly: GCA_007922155.1. Classification (NCBI taxonomy): domain Eukaryota; kingdom Metazoa; phylum Chordata; order Testudines; family Chelidae; genus Mesoclemmys; species Mesoclemmys tuberculata. The sequence continues at coordinate 49,467,994 of ML675604.1, forward strand.
ATGTTATGAAAGCCTCAAATTCAAAATGCTGAATCACATTGTCCAGTTACATATAAAAGCTACCAAATCTGCCTATTGACAGAAATTCCAAACAGTCTCATTGGGTGTTATCTTATATACTAGGGAAAAATATGTACCCTCCTAAAAGGGTATGCATGGAGAAATCTCATCTGCTCTGCATTATGCAGAATGCTCTACATTTCAACTCTTTCTTCGAAGTTATTCCATGTCAGTCTCCTGACCATGTTCTGCCTGGTATATTGCCAGGAGGGGAGGAAAGTAAGAGGAAATGGTCCTGACTTTGTACTTTAACTTGATCTTATAAAGTGTGGGTTCAATACCGTCTAGCTAAATAACAAATTACAGCTAGATGAAGGAAGGAGTAGAGATAACTAAAGCTGGTTAAACCAGTGGATCTAGCAGTTCCTGTTTCAGCAAAACTCTCTTAGGTGGAAAATTATTAACAAATAGCAACTACTATGGTGTCTTTTATTGATAAAAAGACATCATTACAGATGCTGTACTTCAATACTTGTTGTAATTTTCAGTGGGTATTGTCATGTAATTCTATCTATATCAAAATAAATGAAATAAAATAAAAAATGCTAAAACAACAAACAACTTGTATCATTTTGGCTCTTTGTTCATATTTTGGAGATGAGCACTATGCATTTGGGGTGAAAGTCACTTCTGGTTATGGGACTGCCCATGGGGTGCTAACTGCAAAATTGAGGCATTTAGTCAAAATTCTGAGCCCAGAGCCCATACACTGGTCTGGATTTGTCTTTCAAGGATAAATATTAAAGGATTTACTCCTCTAACTGCCACACTTCCAGGCCACATTAAATTGAGCAGGAAATGCAGGACACATTAAGAGCATCACTGATCAGATGGTCATCCGTCATTACATGATGATCTGTCTATGGGTTTTCTAGAGTACCAACCGCTGTAGTATATGAGCTTGTAGGGTGTGGAAGAATATTGTAACGTGAGGACAGCTTAGCATGGCAAGACTAGGCCCTAGAAATCCAGATCAGGCTCTATGAACAGTGGTAGACCCCTGGAGATCAGGCTTGAAAATACTCTAATGGAAAGCCCCTATAGAAAAAGAGGAACTACCTATGGGCCTGGAAATACCCTTGCATAAACACCCTGTTATAACAGTGGAAGTGAGCTGGCCACAGAACCAGTTTTGATCAGTAAAAGGTCAGCTTCCCAATTTTAACAGCTAACATAGCTGCTTCTTGCTAACTGCCAATAGACTAAGGGAAAACAAGTGATAAGACCCAATCCCTAGTGGATTGAGAGTTATGCTCATAATTAGGCTTTGGAAAGAGGGGTATATTAGGAACCCCTCAGGCACCGCCCTGTGAGACTTTCCGTGGATCCATCAAAGCCTTAGCGGATGCCCTGGGCAGGTCTGTTCCCTAGTTGCGACTTGCTTGCAGGGTGGAGAATGGGTCTCCCCGTCCTTGTGTTAGCAAGTGCTTTCTTCCTATGCTGATACGATAGTAATATATGGCTCATAAACCAAATAGCTTGAATTTTACATAAATAAACCATGTGTGAGCATTTCCTCATCCGGCTGCTCTCTTTCTTGCCACCAAGATCCCAAAACACGAACCCTCTGTTTTGGTGTAGTACAGAGCTCTAGGATTCCAACTTTAAATAGGAAATTTAAAATATACAAATCAAGAATTATGAAATATGACAATCAGAAAACATGAGATACTTAACCCTTTAAGTTCTTATCCTGCAAACATTTCCACACATAATTATTTTAATGTAACTGGTCCCACTAAACTAAATGCCGTAACTGAATGAAACCACTTCTGTTCATACATGTTTGCAGAACTGGGCCCTTAGATTAGTGAGTTTAATTATACTACTATAAAACACAAATACTATTTTTTTGGGGGGGGGGAGTGAGGGAATATTGTCTGCGAGTGCTGAATGCTCCTAGACCATGTCTCCTCCCTGTTCATCTGTGAAGAAATATCATAAAGTATGTCTTTCACTGCAAGGACTAAAAAATTACTCTTCCATCTATTTCTACAAATGAATAAAGTGGACATTTGCCAATATCATATTTATAGGATGTGGAAGCAGGATGTGTATGTATTATACCAGAAATGAGCATTAAAAATGTTGGAAACTGTTAATTGATAATGCATGAGCACCTCACAACATAGTCTAAGTAGGCCTAACTACTGTAAAAAATTAGACAAACCTACACAGATCAAGAAAGGTCTGTGAAGACTGGAAAATGAATGAATGAAGCTATTATGTAAAAGAGACTCATATGGACATTTCCTGCATCATTTCCTGCAGGTTGTAGAAAGATTTTTAAAAAGTATGGGAGCAGGGATTATGGAAACATTTATAGGTGATCAGTGAATTTAAGGAAGGAAATGCATGGCTTTATGACTTACTAAGATTCAGCAAAGGTTATGAATTGAAGGGATCTGAAAAGCTTGCCAAACATGGGGGAGAAGTATGACATTGCCAGTTTTCTATCTGAGGGTCGGGCATACACACTGTACCTGACAACAATGGGCTGGACCCAAACCTGGTCAGAAGTATTAGCATAAAGGAGAGAATTTGTAGAAGCATCCTCCTCCCGTTCAAAAAAGGCCAGAATTAACAAACGACATAACAAGATCCAATGGTTGGAAGCTGAAACTGGAAAAATTAAGACCAGAAATAAGACTCACTTTTCTAAAAAGAGAGGTTAATTTATGATTGGAAGAACATATCAAGGAATATGGGGGATTCTGTGATGGATTTTTGCAGTCTTTAAATCAAGACATTTTAAAGCTTCATTTTGAGCTATATTATATATTTTAGATGAAGAAATTACCATCGTGTGGTCTATAGCCTGTGTTATTCAGGAGGTCAAACTAGATGGTCATAATAGCTTTCTGGTCTTTAAAATCTGAGTCTGTGAAAACATTCCATTTCATGATCATTATACAACTTCTTGGGAATGTCATGACACTTCGGTTATCCCCTGACCACAAGACAGGCAACACCGTGATATGATGCCAGGTAAAAATGAACAATAAAATCCTCAGATGTGCAAAAAAGCATGTCTGTAAAAGTTAATACTTCATGCTGCAATAAGCTTTATTTGCGAGCATTGTTCTATTGAAAAAAAAATGGAGGAGGGAGAAAGGTGTAGTTGTGTGTGTTGGATTCTCTATTGAAAAACGGTTATGAAAGAGATCTGCATAATTGTTAATGTTCATTAGTTGTCCTAGTGAGATGCTGCAGGCATGCATATGCTCCATAACAATTGTAGGCATTTGATGAGGCTTCAGTACAAAATCCAAAATTTTTATAGTATTGGTATTCAATTAAGTACAAAATCAAAACCCTAAGTATTAAGTAGTTAAAATGGGTAACTACTATCTAACTATGTTGAACAGTGCAGCGTGCCATTCTTTAGTGCAATGTAATGCAATGTTTTTTGCTTGTTTAGCATCTGCAGATTCCAAAGACCTCAGTCTACTCCTTTGAACACCTTCTTTTAGATAACCCAAACTGGCATGCATTTGCTTTGACTCTCCCATCCTAGGGTACGTCTTCACTGATGGTGATGAATTCGCCTCTGTAAGATTGATCTATCCAAATTGATTGAGTGGTCAGTGAAGACCCGCACCATCGGTCTGGAAGTCAATGCAATAACACCACCCCCTCAAGTGGTGCAGTGCAGTGAAGACGCTGAGTAGAAGAGGAATTACAAAGTTGATGGGAGATATGCAAGCTATTCTGCGTAGCTTGCACAACTCCCATCGTCCGCTGCTGAATTTCCAGGTAAGTGTAGAACTGGCCCTTTCTCCTCTAGTTCTTTCATTTTGACCTTTCAATGTTGTTCATGTTCTTATTCACTATATATCAAATACCTACAGTTGTCCTATTCCTTTAAAAATCTCATCAGAAGAAGCTTGCTTATTTTCTTTTTTGCTCGAAGTACTGTAAAGCAAGCAATCAAGTATGTAGTTTTATTAGTCCATTAAGGAAGTGATTCCATGTATTTATTTTATTTTGTCTTAGAGGATTCCTCTTAGTTCACAGGCACAATCACTATATTTCTTCAAGTATTTAATTTTGAGATCTAGCCTGACACAGCAAAATTTAGTAATTGACACTTCCTCCTTTCTGCTCAGCATGGTAACTTTAATTGTTTATACAGATCACAGTAAGGTTCTTTGTTGCTGTGGTCCCAAAGATGTGCTTGTCTGCTGGTATCATCACATCTCTATAGTGCAAGTCTTGCTATTTTTAAATAGCAGATTATGACTCAGCACCCACCAGCTTGAGGCTGATATCTAAATAACATTTTCTTTATGTTCTTTAGATAGTAAACAATGGTCGATCCACACTCGCAGACACTAACCAGAGACTGCCTCTGAAGGCATGTGAAAAAATATTGAAACTGACTAGTTTTCTTTCTGTTTTTGAATATGTGTATCTTGAGACATCTGAGCAGTGAGAGCCTCTCTAGCTATATCCAAGCTGCATATTTTGTGTTTGTGTGTACTGCAAATAGCAGAGAACAAACGACACAATCTTGTGCAGAGGTAGAAATGGTTGCACAGTTGCTGCATTTTTTACATCAAACGCCAGTCACTGAAATCTTAATGCACTGACTCTGCAAAGTCAGAAATGTGCATATCCTTTACATAAAGGGAAAAATTATCTATAGGTGTATATTATAGAATCATAGAAATGTAGGGCTGGAAGGAACTTCAAAGAGTCAGTTAGTCCATCCCCCTGATCTGAGATAGGATTAAGTATACCTAGATAATCCCTAACAGATGTTTGTCTAACCTCTGGGACAAGGATTCCACAGCCTCCGTTTGTGTGCGTGTACATGTGCATGCATGCACAAGTATGTGTTGACTTTATCTGGAAGTTTGGGACACTAAAGAGATTTCATGTTTGCTGTATAACATCACAGAAATTGTATTGATGGCAAAGCCAAAGAAAATATACAATAAAGTTGAACAGGAAACAAACAGAGCTATAAAACATTTTTGGTTGAAAAATGTTGAGCACTGATATCATTACACTGTAAACGGTAATGCATCAGAACATTGACCCACCATGCCCGATATCTGGCTTCAGACAAGTGCCAACACTGATCCTGATACTTCCAAGAAAGACTGTGCAGGATTGTGTAAGAATTCCCTCCTAAACCTTGCAAGCAATCAGTTTAGGCCCTGAAGCGTGACATTTATTTGCCCGTAGATTAATTGTTTGTCCTTGTATAATTATACATATTCCATTGGTGTATGGCCAGCCCTGTTCTTACAGTGTTGCCACTTGTCATGGGTCTTGGAATATATGTGTTTTCCCCTTTTTAGTTCCAGCTCCAGGAGTAAGGTCTTTCTTTCTTTCTTTTTCTTTCGTAAGTTTTTAGGGTTGTGTAGAAAAGCTTGAAAATATCATCCAAAAAATTCCCAGGACTGAGAAGGAAAATAATAAATGTTGGGTTCTTTTTATCTTTAAAATCTCATGATTTTTAAGCCAGTCTCATGATGTTTGTGTCCTAACTCATGATTTTTGAATGCAGGGATTGGCAACGATCTACTACAGCAATGAATTCTAGACGTGAACTGTATTAAGTAGCATTGCCTTTAACTTGTTCCAAGTTGGTCAGCTATTCTTTTCATTGAATTACTCTTTTATTCTCATATAACAGAGACATGTCACTCATTTGGGTGTGAGAAACTCACTCATTAGCATGCTGTCTCACTCTCACTTGTTTTGAGTAAATATGAAAGATTTAAATATTTTCACATAGGCACTGACAGAGACAACAAACAGTGTGTGTAGGTTTGGTCACAAAAGAGGTTGTACAGAAGTTGGAAGAGCAAAGGGATAGCAGTCCTCTTGCAAAACAGAAGTTCTTTAGTGCAGCCAGGGCATTCTTGTAGCCATGTATGCATGTGAAAAGCTACCTTTAATGATGAAATGTTAAAGATGGCAGCATTTGTGAACTTTGATATTATTAGGGAAAACTGTATTTTTGAGTAGGTCAAGCACTTTATTGGCAGATACCAGCCTATGTTCAAGCTCTCTCAGCCTGAGGATAGAGAAGTTTACAAGAGGAGTTTGTTGATTACCAGTTGATGCAGAAATCAGCTGTGTGTGGGGGGTGGGGAGGAGATGAAGCAGCACAACAAACTGACATAGGCAAGGCTACTGTGCCGCACAGGATGGACACAGTGTGGGCACAGCTTAGCAATGTCAAAAGCCCTAGTGATATTTTCAAGTTCCTATTACTGCCCAGAGTTGCCAGGCTTGTCTTAGTTTTACCCCACTCAAACACAGGAAAAGAGAGAGTGTTCAATCTTGGTCAAAAGAATGACACCATTCAGACCAAATCTTGGACTAGACAGGACACTGCCCTCTATTATCAAATTTGAGCCACCAAAAGAAGTTATAAAACCAGCAAAAGAGGCTCATGGCGATATAACAAAGTACATGAATAAAATGTGAAAACAAATTACATATTAAAAGAAATGTGGGATCTGAATCCTTTATCTATGGTTTGTTAGCTCCAAATTAATTACTTTCAATTTAATTACTTTATTTATTTTTACATTCATTTAATGTATTGTTTGGTTGTGTTTTAGTTTAATTATTTAATTTTAATTAAATTATTTTGCATTTATGTATTTAGGAATCTAATTACTCTATTTCAATTTGCTGTAAACATAATATGAGCAATAATATACAAACCAAATAATATTTGTACTGCAAAATGATTTCCAAATAGATGATCACTATGACATGGTGATATGCAAAATAAACATGCTGTTGTATTGATAAAACAGTTTTCTTTGTGAGGCTTATATAAAAACAGTTTATTCTTGAATATTTCTCTTGTTCTGTCCACTGACCGTGTGCCTAAATCAGGGGTTATTAACTCTGCTCCTCAGGGCTCTCCAATCATCCAAGTTCTTGTTCCAGCCAGGAAATTGTTTATTAAAATGCACCCATTTACACTGCACATAGAATTCTCACATGCCCTAGACTTCAGTATGAATTAGGACATTTAAGTGTTTCATATGCAATATTAAGCAGTGTATATTTTAAAACAAACTATTCAGTGCTGGTTGGATTAAAAACCTGGGCTATTGGATGTCATCTTGGCTTAAGCAATGGCCTAACACACTACCTGGAAAGCCTCTCAAGATGGCCTCGAATCTCACTCTTTGGGGCTGTGAATCTCATTCTTAAGGACAGCCAGCCCTTGTCATTTGTGTTAACGTGATAAGGTAAAAAAGGAAAGAGTGATCACACGTCAATGTATTCTTCATAATTTTGGATCCCTTTCACTGTTCTCAAGCCAGATTGTAGACTGTTTCTACTTCATTGAAAGTGAAGGGGAAAAAAATAAAAAGTTTTGTTGTTTCCAAGCTTTCTCTAAGTGCCTTGTACAACTTCTTCATTTCTCGAGAAGAGCTTTTGAAAACTTCTATTAGTTTTTTTACAGGCTCACTCAGGGATGGCTTTGCTGAAGTTGTGAATAGAAATGCACCAAATGTGGCAGCTAGTCAATATCTGTCTCCATTCAAACTGCCACTTTTCAGCAGAAGTCGTATGCATGGGATGTCGTATATCCCCTGGGGAAGCCGTAAGGAATACTCACCTGCGATTAACCACGTCAGCTCCTTGATAGGCAAACTGAAAGGGCTTTATTAAACGTAAGCTAGCAACTCTTCGGCACTGATGCATAAAATCCAGATTCAGTTCACAAGACAGTTCTATGGCTTTCCCTCCCTCTCTATGATCCTTGCCCCTCTCTGCTGAGTTCTCATCAATTACCTCAATTATCTCGCAGAAGGAGAGAGAGGGGCTATAGCGAATAGGTGACCAAGAGAAAGAGAAATCTGGGGTTTATGGTAGTGGGCTGAATAACACCTTTGTGATTTAAGAAGTGCTAAGTGTTTACAACTCCCACAGCAGTCAAAAGGAGCTGTTGGGTTCTCCACCTGTGAAAATCCAGTCCTTGGATCTTAAGGCCTTTAATAAAACGTTATGTAAGAACGTAACATGTACAACTAAATTGTAATCAGTGAGACAATAATTTCTTGGCTAGAAAACTGGCTGGGGGAGGAGGGCAGAATTCAGTGGGCAGGCAGTAATGGGCTCAAGAAAATTGGGCAAATTTAATTAGCAGAGCAGCCCAGAGCTTGATCCTTGGGCCATTCCTATTTAATACTGATATAAATAACCTTGGAGGAAAGTGATAAATTATATGATACTGTAATTTCCTTACATCTCCAGGAGGAAGAATCACTGAGGACAAACTAAAGCTACAGGAGGATAGGAGCAGATGAGGAGTAGGGAGGGAATGGGAGTAGATAGTAATTTAATGTTAGAAAAGATAAGGTCACACATTTGGCAAGACTAAAGAGACAAGGTAGTGGGAGAGAGTAATAGAGATGAACTGGAATTAAATAGAATAGTCTTGGCATAAACTAAACAGGAAACAAATCTAAGAGCTGAGGGGTAATGTGAAGGTTAGAGCATAATATATGGTAGCTATTATACAAGAGGGTTAACGACTGAAAAAATCTAAGATGAACATTTTAGGAGCATGGGAAGATTGCAGACAAAAATGGGAACAGGATTCAAATGTGTAAATCTATGCTTACGCTGTGGCTCTTTGTCTTCCTCTAATATGGTGACCAGACCTCCCGATGTTATTGGGATCATGCTGATATTAGAGGCTTTGTATTAAGATACGCAACTATCCCCCCACCCTGGAAAAAAAAATATCCCAATTTTTCACACTTTTTATCTGGTCAACCTACCCTCTCATAAATAGACTGTTTGGAGAATAGAATCTGCTACTACCTCTACAACAACGCGAAAGGTAAACAGCAGACGCTCCCCAGGCCCCAGAAGATGGCACATGCAGAGGATTGACATGTATGGTAGAGAGAGGGCTTCCTTAAGCCCTAATGTTATAAGCATGATATATACATTTCAATTTCTTTGATTTGTACCTTTGGAGGGCAGCAGATCATGAGTTCTACAGTCCTGGTGCTGGATGAAAATAGGCATTATTGCACTGGGTTATATAATGAGATTATAGGGAGAGGCTGCATGATGGAGAGAACTTTGTGAGGTCGGAAAAGGCGTGGCTGGTGGCAAATAAAGAAGTGATGCAAGGGCATGGCCAATCACAGGACTTCACTCCATGCCTTAAGACTAAAGCTGTTCTTTTGTTTTGTAGTCTATTTTTTAGAAGGATGGTTTCTTTCCCTTGAATATGTATTTATCCAGAATAAACTGAAAAATGAAGCTTCTTGCAACAAGTGTATGTCTTGAATATTAAAACCCATGGCCCACACAAGGGCTGCAACATGTCTAGATGTAATGATTCCTCTCACTGCTGGAGATGCTGCCTATTGCCAAACTGCTTCAGTGCAGCATGCTGAGGCTTGTCAATGAAACAGGACATGCACAGGACAGATGACTGGTCCAAGAGAAGAGGAGAGAGACAACGAGGTGTGCTGAAGATGTATAAGACAGAAATCAGAGATAGAGGGGATGAAAGAAAAGATTCCATTTTTGGAAGTGAAAGAAAAGAGACAACAGGAATGGGGTGAGAAATAATGGGAAAAGGAGAGGAAATAAAAACAACACACAGAAAAAAGGAGTGAAAAACAGGAAAATAAAAAGTGGAAAGATGATCATATTTATTCCACCAGAAAAGCCAGTTCAGCCTCTAGGAGGTGGTAAGAATTGTAGTAATGAAGACCCAGTGCACCCAAATTAAGGGAGGAGAACTGAGGGAAACTCTAAAAAGGAAAAACACAGAAGGAGAGAGAAGGTGTTCCCAAACTATGTCTAATTTTCAGAGTTTTCAAAGAAAGAAACCCAAACCCTCCTTAGATACGGAGTTTCACATCCTACAAGAAATTAAGCGGCCCTGTAATATCTTCTTCTTTCCTCTCTCTTCCCAGTTCATTATATTCTGCAACAATAGTGACAATGTCTGCCTTGATCTCCCCATCACAGCTGTGTTGCTAGATCTTACCAGGACCTATGAAGCATCCACTTCATGCACATTCACAAAAGAAAGCAAGCTTTTGTTATATAGTCTTGTCCATTCCCTGAGATGTCAGCCTCTATGCTGAGTTAAATTCTTGCAAAACTGGGGTAATCTCATTGTAAGTGGTTTTAAATTGCTCAAATACAATAGCAAGATATTCACAAAGGGGCTGTCTGATGCAAACCCCATTGACGTCAATGCGAGTCTGAGTCAGGCCCTAAGACATACGAACATTGCAAACTATTTTGATATCTGTGTAATAAATTGTATGGACTATTGATGCAGAGTACCTATATAGTCAGATTTTTTTTATTTGCAAAACCAACCAGCAACATAAATAGTGTATAGGATATAATCCAAGCAGTGCCAAAGTTTAGAATAAAACTAGTAAATTTACAGATAAACAGTATAAAGAATGTCAGCAGTACTCCAATGTAAATATACTGACTAGGAGCATTTAGCCTTGCTTTTATTACATGGTATTACCAACATAAATCTCAACTTAAATTTCCTTTCTTGAATAATCAATACACAGTATTGTGCAATAATACTAGCTAATACGGCAAGGAATCTTCATAAATGTTCCTCAAAAGCCTCTTGGACAAATTGTCCCATTTGCTGTATGCATCAGTTTGCTTCAATTTAATTTACTTACCTCAGTTGCTCCTTGTTTCGCAGAAGAATTAATGGTAACCAGAGTTCAGTAGCTTTGTGCCCTTGCTAGTTATCACAGTGCTGTAGACAGGGCTCATCCTTCTGGGTTTCTTCAGCGTCCCTGAAATCCTTTCTTCCCCTTAAAACAATGAGAGTTTGGTGGCACCTTAAAGACTAACAAGTTTATTTGGGCATAAACTTCCATGGGCAGAAACCCACTTTGTCAGATGCTGTTTCTGCCCATGAAAGCTTATGCCCAATTAAATTGGTTAGTCTTTAAGGTGCCACAGAACTCTTGTTGTTTTGCTGAAAACAGACTAACTAACACGGCTACCCCTCTGGATTTCTTCCCTTTAAAACTCCAATTTAAAAGCACAATGAAAAGTTTGAGAGGCCCATGTTTCAACTAACGCTATGTGTTTTTTTCTCCACAACCTCATCCCCACACACCTTCATTATCTCATCATCCCAAACTATGGGCTGAGTCCCTTGTTGAACTCAGCCCTGGTCTACACTTACCTAGAAATTCAGCAGCAGTCAACGGGAGTTACGCTGCGCTTCCCTTCTGTGCGCCGTCTTCACTGCACTGAGCCGATGGGAACTATGTTCCCGTCGATGCAGCAATACACCACTTGAGGAGTGGATTTACTGCATCGACTTCCTGATCAATTGAGTGGGTCTACACTGACTGTTCGATCAATCCAGAAAGATCAATCTGACGGCCGCGATTTTGCCACCATCAGTACAGACATATCCTCAGTTTCATTATCATCCCCCAGCTTCATTCAGCTGCTATAACATAAAGCTACAAAATTATTAAAATCTCACTTCCCTCACTGGAGGTGAAACATTAGTGCTGACCTTATTTGCTTTGGTTAGTGTGTATCAAGCTGACGCCCAGCTTGCCTGATGTACTCTTTTCAGGAGGTTTGGTAGGATACCAAACTTTAAAACAATCCTCATTTGATTTTTTTTTAAAACTGGAACATAGATCTTGTGAATTAATAGTCTCAGACTGAAGTCCTCAGTCCAAAAAACTGGTGCAGTATGGGTAGCAACTATGACTCAGATTTCGAAGTCTAAACTCTTTGAGGACCTAGAGCTTTGTGACCAGTTCTGACTTGATAGAACCACTTCTAGTGGTGAGAAAATACATCAGATTCTACATCCATTAGTCATGAGCTTTTTATTCAAGGTGCCAAGATCAATGTTCCCAGTGAAGATGTGTCTGATGATGTGCACATTTGTTCATGACTAGTAGCTGAGACCAGACATTTTCCAAAGGCCCCTCTACAACCATGAGCCTGGGCTGGATTTGAGTCAGCTACTTTTCATTGTTTTTAGATTTTTATAATTATCAGTTCCAGTCTGCTCACAAGAATGAAGCAGACAGGCAGAGAAGAGGGAGTGCACATTGTTCCTGCACATGGCCAGAAGCCAAAAAGAAATGGTTAGGAGCTACTTTTAGATTTACAGTAGCACATGGCAGTATCCCTTTAACAATGTTCCAAAAATAAAACCTTTAATGATGTTGAATTTTAAAAAAAAGATTCTCTCATTTTTTGTCAGACATTTAGTTTATTGTAGATTTTCCAAAATGTCTGGAATACAAAAAAAATCAGAGTCCCACCCAAAGAAAGATTAAAGTGCAGTTTAATGCCCCTAAATATTCTAGTCAATGATTGTCCAAAATGACCTATACTGATGTTAGTTCACAGCGTTAAACTGTATCTTCTTCCTACCTGTTTTTCAGATGTATAGGAGGGATTCTTCACTTCAATAGCTGCACAATAGGTCAAGTGTAAGTTAAATGCTCTTCCAAGATGACTTTTACGCTGTAGACCCTGACTTAATTCTGGATTGGTAATAGTCTCCTAACATGATGATAGTAATCTGAGTCCTCACAAGCAGTCCTGGGTGGATTGAAATAGCGAGAAATGATGCACTCCAGTAAATTCAAAGTCAAGAGACAATAGCTTGATGATACATTTCCCATTTAAATCAATATCCTGTGACTAGGATTGAGTAAGTTTTACACAGTTAAACTTAGAAATTGAGAAGTTTAGACTAAAGTGCAGGGACTAACCTGAATATAATTCACATCAACATTGAAATATACTAATACAGAACATATGGACAAAGACATGAGAATATGGCACAGGAAGAGGGCTAGGTACTCTCTATACTATAGAACAAAGAGTGTATATTAATGAAACAAAGAATAAATGAACAGCATATTTAATTAACATGTTTCTATACTTTGTAATGGTATTTCCCAGACAAATATTCTATTTCTCTAAGTCTGGGGGGAAAGGATGTTGAGCATGCACATATATGTTGTTTTTACTGT